>VWZE01002416.1:17177-29794 GCA_013396675.1 Eubucco bourcierii
GGGGCCTACAGGAAGGCTGGGGAAGGATTATTTACAAGGTCCTGCAATGACAGGACAAGGGGCAATGGGCTTAAACTGGCAGAGGGGAGATTTAGACTGGATGTTAGGAGGAAGTTCTTTACAGTAAGGGTGGTGAGGCACTGGAACAGGTTGCCCAGGGAGGTTGTGGATGCTCCCTCCCTGGATGTGTTCAAGGCCAGATTGGATGAGGCCTTGAGTAACCTGTACTAGTGGGAGGTGTCCCTGCCTATGGCAGGGGGTTGGAACTAGATGATCCTTGAGGTCCCTTCCAACCTTACCATTCTATGATTCTATGATTCTATAATGGCTTGGCATGGATCCTCTTTTCTTCCCAAGAAAAAAGGGGAAATGCATCCACCCTGCCTCCTGGGAGCAGCTGCTGGTCCACATTCTCCCTGGGCAATGCATGGAGCTAGTTGTCATGGACAGGGAGATACTGGTGCAACCAACTGCAGACACTTTAGCCAGGAACTCCTTCCTACCCTGTCTGGTCTAGCACAGAGAGGCCCCTCTTCGACCTGCAAACACTCTCAGGTGGGACACAGGGAGATCCAAACCCTCTCCTGTCCTCTGAAAGCTCCTAATCATCTCTTCTGAACCAGCCTCATCCCTCCCCAGGAAGGAGTGGAGGTGGCTCCAAACATCCAACACCCTGCAGAGATCTTTGGTCACCTTGCTCATGAGCTTGCTGTCTTAAGCAAGCTATAAAGGGGCAGGAGTGGGGTGGGTTGGTCCTTTCCGTGGGCAGAAGGCTTCAAGGTGGGGAGCCCATCTGCAAGGGAGCTTGGGGCGGGGGGGGAGGGTGGGGGGGGATGGGATGGACACGGGACACAAGGATGGGCATAGGGGACTTCAGCCTTAACCAGGACACAACCTGTCTCAAGATGACAAAAAAGCATCAAGGCAGAATGGAGTGACATCAGACTGCTCTGCTGGAGTCCCAAGTGGATTGCCTTCCTGGGAGGTCACCCTCCCCATCATTTCAGCTGCAGCCAGCAATACCTCAGGAGATGCTTAGCACCTTCCACACAGCACTCAGCACTGAAAGGCAGCATGGGCTCACCTACAGAGAAGCCACAGAGCTTCTTGTCTCCCATCTAATCATGGCATGTAGGGAGCTGGGCTGGTGTTTCCATCCAAGTCCACTTGTCTCCATGGAATGTAGCTGCAGAAGAGCCACAGAAGAGCCACACTTGAATTGCTGTGGAAACCTGGGGGTGATTTCCCTCGCTGCCAGTGGCAGCAGGAAGGGTGCATCTGGCTGCCACCAGACAGTGGCATAAGCTAAGTGAGACTGTGTGAAGCACAACAATGTGCAATGGCTATGCCTAGAGTGTGACTCAGCTGCCCACATGTGGGTGATGTGGCACTAGAGGTCCTCCAGGTCTTCCCACCTCTGACCTGGATCTCCCATAGGTCTTGGATCCCATTGGCTAGTGCCACATGTCAAGGACCCCTTAGTGATCACAGCTTTTCCTCTGGCCAATGGCAAGTTAGAGACTATTTGTTTCATGAGAGGCACTAACCATGTGCAAGATTTTGAGGGCAGTGGAGAATTACATGAGCCAGTAACTGAGTCTGATGTCACACTGCGTCACATCAGCTCCACAGCTGGCCAAGCAAAGGTGGAGAAAATATCTGGGTTGTGGTCAAATCCAAAATCTGTATTGAGTTTCATGGGACAGGAACATTTTATCATCCCTGCCTGAGCCTCTAAGAGACAGGACGTCAGCCTCCTTGGTCATTACCAAGGTGTGTCATCAAAACACCAGTCTGGCACCTCTTGGCCATATTACTCCAAGACCAAAATCCCAGAGCCTCATTGCAGACCTGGCCTGTAATGGGAAACTTCATCCAGTCATAAGGTAAAAGTGTTAAGACCTGGAAAGAGCTGTATGAGTTCCCATTGGGGCCAGATCTGAGCACAAAAAAGAGAAATTCAGGTGTCCCAGCATCATTTTGCTCCATCTCTGCTGAGCAAAGAGCAGTCATCTCCAGGAAAGTCTGGTTACCACCCTGTGGCCACACACTCTGAGCACATGGGAGAGGACATAATAGAGAACAGTGGGTCCAGCTGTGGGGAGGATTCCTGAAGAACAGGAATCCCTTGTGGCAGTTTGACTGGGACACTTGCCAAAAACATCTGGGATCTGTGTCACCATAGCACAGAGGGATGGTTTCTGCAGGACAGCTGAGTACTTGGGGGCTGCTGAGTGAATCCCAAGAGAGGGAAAACCATGATCAGGAGCACAGCATTTTAACAGTGTCTGCAAGTCTCTCTCTCACCTGGGGAGTGGCCACATCCAAGGTTGTTGAGATCTGGTTGAAAGTCTAGAGCAAAGTGATGCAGTGAAGAAGAAGGTGAAGGGAGTGGACCTGTCTTTCTTCTTGCCACTCCTGCTCCATCCCAAGGGGCTCTGCTGTCCCTGATGAGACCATTGAGTCCCTGGGCAGTCAAGCACCCTGCAGCAGCCAGACAACCTTGTATGTCTCCAGGTTTCACTGGTCCCTGGAGACACACTCCTTCCTGGCACCACTGCAAAAAAGGTCTCAGAAGAAGGTGACTGAGAGAGGGTTTGATGATTGCTGATGGGATCCAGGCATGTGGGTAGGCCAGACAAGTCCCTGCTTCTCCTTCCTGTGGATTATGAGCTCTGCTGAGAAAGTATCTCACAGGGTGATGCCAGTATCCATTCTTTGAGTGTTACCGCAGTGGGGAATTGTGGTGTACACCTCCTCAACAGCATATCCGTGAAGCTCAATCACTCAGAGTGTTGTGAACCACTGACTGAAGTGCTGTTTTCTGTGATGGTTAGTGAGAAACTAACCTCAGCATCAGTGGGGCTAGGAGGAGCAAAGTTGGAAATGATCCACCTGGTTAGTGGACCCAACTTGTGGTGAGGGCACTTGAAGATGAGTTTCCTTTTATTTGGTGGCCTTAAAACTACCATAGGACCATCTCAGTCTAAGCCTCTTGTGATTTCTTTTTGCCTTGCTTTTTTTGGCCAGGTTGCAAAGCCCTTCACAAGCTCAGATCAGATGTCGCACAACTGCTTTCCTAGGAAAAACAACATGGGTTCATCTTTTTTGGAGAGAGAAGAACAGAAAGCTGACACGACACAAGTCACCAGATCTCCAGCCCTGACACTGGCATGTTTGACTCCATCTTGAAGGCCCAGGGCAACAGAGGAAACTTTAGGGCTTGCCTGACCAAGTACAGGTTTGAGCAGGGCATTTGGGCATATGCTGCTGAGAAGCAGTGATGGGCAGCTGCACTTCTGCCTCAGTGAGGTGCACAGGCTGATGTCCAAGAGTGCTGGAGCACCTGGGATTCATCACACAACTCTTCTCTACATCTTCCAGGGCTCAGACCTAACCTAGTCCTCCTTCTAGCACTGGTCATGGGAGAGGAATTTAGCCTGAGCCGCCCTGGTGTTTTCAGCATTGAGAGGTTGTCTTCCTCCAGCTTCAAAGACACAGGCAGAAGCAGTGGGAGAAGAGAGTTACCATTGTCTAGGGGCTCGAAATGCTCTGGTTTCATCCTTTGTCTCCATTTCCTGCAACTTCAGGGGTCACTGCTGGCCAAGAACAATTCCTACTCAGAAATACTGTCCACTGTCATTGGCTGGAGGTCAGTGGCACTAACCGAAGTCTATCCTCTCCTGCTCAGCCTCTTTGCTCAGTTTGAAGCTCACCACAACATTTCTTCCCAACTTGAAGGTCTAACGTAGTGATGCAGAGGAGAGTGGGGGCTTTTGGGGAAGGAAATGTGGAAAATGTGTAGCTTTAGAGCCTTTGTTTTTAAGGTCTTCAGAACCTGAGGTTCTTCCTTGGTAAGCACACGAAATGTGACCTGGCCAAACTCTCCCTGGAGTCACAGACATTCCAAGATATCTCATTTAATCTTCTAGCTGCTCCCTAGGACAAAGAGCCAAAATTTCCACTTGCATCAGTGCTTTGGCCACTGCCTACTCAGCACAGACTCCACTTTGCAACAGTTTTCTCTTTCCTGTGAAACATGGTAAAGAGAAGTGTCCATGAAAAAGAGAACCAAGCCTTCTTTGACCACCTTTTCATGCTGAGTGCTGTTTTTCACTTGAGGTCCCCTCCAACCTGCTGTTTTATGATTGATGCCTGCACCATTCTCAGTGACTGCACAGAGAGGATTTGGTTATTACTCTGCCGGGACACAAGCACTTGTGTGTTCTTAGGTGTTTTCCCTTCTTGTGACTGCTTTCACGCTCAGAGTGAGGAGATGACTGTTTTCTCAAGCTAGGTCTGTGTAATCTCTGTCCCCAGAGCAGGTGACACCATGTGGGGCTGTGATGGGTGCTGTTCGAAGTGGCCATACAGAAGGCTAAGGCTCACCCTGTCACAGTCTTGCAGCAGTGCTGATGTGTGCTTACTCCTGAGTGAGGCTCAGATGCTCTTTTTGGAGTAGACTCTGGACTGAGAGAGTCCACCAGAGCATCACTCATTTAGGAATGGGGGTACCACAGTTGCTCACTATTGGGGTAAATCACTAAAGTTTCAGTTTGCATAAACATCTCTGTGGGTTTGGAGGGTTCTCCAAACCTTGATTCTATTGACTTTGGGAAGTGAGAGGACTCTTCGGAAGGGAAACTAGCTTGGATTTCCAAGCTTTTTTCTTGCTGAAGACAACTTGAGTACATGGCAAGAATAAGGCAGAACCAAGGCAGAGGTGAGAGGGTATTTCTGCTCCCAGGGTTGGTCACAACCCAGGAGGGGAGTGGAACTGCAGAAGGAAGCCACACCAAAATGAAAACACAGCATATGTTAAACTATGCCGAGTCTCCAAAGAGGCTCCTGCTCAGTGATCATTCCTTGTTGGCTTATGTGACCAAGACAGGCTCATCCTGCTCCTCAAGGATGCCCTAACCTTTTGCAACCATGGCAGCCATGGGCTAGCAAGAGGGAGTCACCTGGTAGAGATATGTCTGGTTTCACTGAAATCAGTGCCCAGCCTCCCACTGACTTCACTAAGACCACTGTCTAGACAGGATACTTGATGCAGAACAGTGAGTTTGCTCATGATCCTGAGAGCTGTGCTCAGTTAGCCAGTGTGGCTAAGAATGCCCTGAAAAGAAAAAAACCTGCCACTTGGAACTGTTTTGCTGCACTCAAATGCTTGGAAAACCAAAGAAACCAAACACAATCCTCCAAAACAACCGACCAAAGAAGGGTGAATTGTAGGAGAAGGGGTGGCAGCTTCTAGGTAAGTAACAGTCATGGCAGATTATGAAAGAGCCAAGTGACCCTCACCAGCTGTACTAGGAAACAAACCCCAGAGACGCTGCATCAGCAAGAGAAACCCAACGCACAGTCACGGTTATTGTACCTATGGAGCACAGGAGTACAGAGTAAGGGTGGAGAAGCTTAGCACGAGCAGGCTCGCACCACTCCGACAGGAGCGTCTTCTCCTTCAGAAGATCACTGGCTTGAGCAGGTAGTACATGCACAGCAAGGAAACGGCAGCGGTGTCTCGGTCCCACCTCAGATCTCAGTGGACTCTATTCGCTCAAGTCTGGAGGGAGTCCATGTTTTTTTCTCCTCCGTGTGTGGGGGACTGGTGGCCTTTGTGTTCATCTCATTCACTTTGTGCTCCAGGAGCTGGTTCTTCTGGTACATCTCCACATAGTTGAGTTGCAGCTGTTTCTGGTACTTGATAACTTTCTCCTTCTCTTCCTGCCACGTGCGCCGCTCTTCCTCAAAGTCCATCACCTGCTGCTCCCGCTGCTGCCGCTCCAGCTTCAGCTCTGTCTGGAGCCGCTCCACCTCCTTCCGCAGTGAGTTGACACTGTCCTCGCTCTGCCGCTGCATTTTGGCTTCATCGCTCTCACAGGACAGTGAGTCCCGCAGCTTCTCACCGAGGTCCCCGCCAAAAGGTGCTGGAGGTCCCATGCTGGCAAGTGTCCGCTTCAGGCTGGAGACCTCCAGCTCACAGTGGTTCAGTTTTTCCCTCAGCACCTGGACCTCGCTCATCTTCCGCTGTAGCTCACTCTCACAGATCTCCAAGTTGACACTCTTGGAGCTGTAGGAGTCCTTCAGGGTGAGGATCTGCTCCTCCTTCTCCCGGAGGAAGTTCTTACCTTCCTTCAGCTGTGTCCGTAGTCCCACAATCTCATTCAGTTTCTGGGAGACGTCTGCTTGGGAGTCCTTCAGCTGCTGCTTGAGCAGGGAGATCTCACCTGCTTTCTGGCACACCTGTGGGGACAGCATCTGTGAGACAGAAGGAAAGCAGCAAGGAGCCACCACCACTGCTTGTCCCCTTCCATACCCATGAAACATTGGTGTGGTCTCACACTGGCAGAAGACTCAGGTGACGGAGGGGACAGTCAGTGATGATATGCATTGTTCCAGCCTTCACCATGACCCATACCATGCCAAAGACCTAGAAGCTGTCCCTACACTTGTGGGGGAGATTTGTTGTGTCTTCCTAGCTCTCAGGGACCTGATGCTGCTCACAGATGGAGCTCATCCAGCAACTAAGCAAAGTGGTGTGTGACTCTCACCTCTGATGAATGGGCACTGATGCTTTCATCCTCACATTCTCACCTAACCACAAACCTGTGATGCCTGACCCCAAACCCTCTGCTCTCAGCAGAACTTTTCCCACTGACCTCAGTGGTGTCTGGACCTTGAATGTGCCTGAGATAAAAGCATCTCAGACCCAGAGATTTTACAGCAAGAGTCCTATAAGCTCTGCTGAACATCCGTAAATAGCATGTTTCAGTGCCTAATTAATCCCAGCTTCATTGACTTTCCATCAGGATTAGCAAAATGGGGTCTTCATGATTCTAGAGCTACGTTTTGCCTCTGCACTTTTAATCAATTTAAAGTTTCTAGCCAGTCCATGGAAAGATTAAAATTCCTCACATGATCAAGCTGGAGAGAAAAAATTAAAAACGTTAGCACTGGCTGTACAAACAGAGTAGGATAAAACAGTCTAAAAACAGAAACAGGAGGAAAAAAATGTGACAGACTCAAAAGGAGAACCAGAAAGATGAATTTGTCTTTCAGCCATTTAAAGAGATAAAGTTATTAGGAACTGAAAACAGGGAGTTAGAATGGAAAGCAGGAGGTGAAATTGTCTATTGGTCTCTTAGCTCACATCCTTTATGTCTTCAAAGAAAAAATCAAAATCAGATATTTGAAAGGCAGTTTCAAGGTTTGCCCAGCCACAGATGTTAGAAGAACTTAATTAAAACAGAAACAAACTTAATTTTTACCTATATGGAAAAACCTGAAACTGGATTTAAATGTGATACACAATGGTGTGACCTGACTGGGAAGCCAGATTGCAGGAGGTCTACAGAAAACGTTGTGCTCGTTTCAGGTTAACTGAAAGCTCACACAAACGAAGATGAGACTTCAGTGTGATCTGGTACCTGGAGACCACCAGCCCACAGCCATTGTCTGTGGGATCTGCTGAGGGCAAACAGGAAGCTACTTTAGGATGAAAACCTCATTCAAGGCCTGCTACAACAAGGCTCTTACCTCCCACTTGGTCTCTTCAATCTTTGGGAGAAATTCAGCCTGCTCCTTCTTGAAAGCCACAAATTTCTTCTCCAGCTCCTCTCGTTGCTGGAGGAGTTGTCCCATATCATCTTGGAGTTTTTTTTTCTCCTGTTGGAGCTTGAAGATTTGGAGCTGCAAGGCCTGCTGAGCCCGCTGCGCCTTTTTGGAGACCTGCTGCAATTTGTTGGCGTAGTTTTGCCTCAGGTCCTCCATCTCCCTCTCCCAGATCTTCTGCTTCTCCTCGAACACTTGGAAGATGGCTGCCTCACTTTTGTCCAAGTTCCTTCGCATCTGAAGGACCTCCTGCTCCTTTTCCCACAGTCGATCTTCCAGGTCCTGGATGATGTCGTCCGTGGAAGGCGAGTGGAAAGGCATCGTCTCGTTGAGATGGTTCAGCCTGCTGAAGGAGGAGGTGCTCTTGCTCGAGGATCGCCCACTGTCTGAGGTAGATATCCCATTGTATCCCACCATGCTCTTCTCCGCGTAGGTTGTTCCGATGCGGTTGATGTGGCTGGTGGAGGCGCTCATTGGCCCCACGTGCTGGCTATAGCCTGTGCCGTAGGTGGGCAGGCTCGTTAACGAGTTCCGGCCTGAATCCGAAAGGCCTCCCACTTGGTTTGTAGTCCTGTTAAGGCTGCTCTTGTCCAGTCCGCCTTTGGGTGCAGATGGGCTATTGCTGTTGGCGTGGTTCAGGCTCTTTCTGTTCTCTGTCACTCCGTTGCTCTGTGGCGGGCAGAGGTTCTGCATGGAATGGAAGTTTTTAGGAACTACTGGTTTAAAGGCTGAGGGTCTAACTAAGGGCTCATTGCTCTGCAAAAGGAAAAAGGACCACACATCAAACACAGCAGGGAGCTTGGTAACAATACACAGAACAGACACAGCAGCACAGGACGAGGCTGATGGAGTGAAGATGTTTTAGGCTAGCTTTGTATTTCTCAGCAATATTATACCCTGGACCATTGGACTTAACACAAGTTAAGTCCACTCGCTCAGAGGGCAACAATTTATCTTCCATTATCTCAACTGAAAAAAAAGAGAAAGATTTTGACTCACCCCAAATGAGTGTGATCTTTCCCTAGAACACCCCCTGGGTCCTCTTAGTGTTCTTTGCAAGAAGGAAGTCAACCACCTGCCTACCAAATCTGACCAAACCAACTCTTTGATTTGGGCAGGACTGAAGGACATCTAGCATTGAGGGTGTGTTACCCACCCAATGAACCAAGCCCTTGGATTAGCAGCAAATTTGACCCAGGAGCATCATGCTTCCCTCCTGCCAGCAGTCCCCTGTGTGGACATCATGTCCTGCTAATGCTTGCATAGGAGAAGGTGGGAGCTGTGATCCTAGTCATTGCTGTCTCAAGTGCAGTGACAACAGGCAAGGAAGGTGCTGCAGCTGTTCTTCATTTGAATGTTTGTGTTTTCAGCAGGGCTGGGCAGAGAAGGGACCATGGGCTGTAAAGGATTTAGAAAGGATTTTAAAACCTTGCAGATTACCCACCCTAAGTATGCACCTACAGAAACAAAACTGTCCTGAAAATGGGATTGTGTCTCCTTTCCTGCAGGTTGAGATTCAGGTGAAAATTACCCAGGGGAAGCTGCTTTGTATTAGCAAAGATGCTTTGGAAATGCTTTCCAGGGGAAACAGTGAGCCCTGGTGAGCAGGCAACATTGGAGGCCAAAAATCTGGTGTCTGACATGTGGGACTTAGATGGACTGCAGGAGCTGGTGGATTAACAACCCAGGAGACAATGGGACCAGAAATAACACTGCTCAAGGCAGCATCTCCAGGTCAGAAATTATGTAAGTCACAGGAGCAGAGCAGCAGGCTGTATAAACCACTGCTGGCTTGGGGGATTTTGCTTCTCCAACTGTAGATGTTTGCTCTCCAAAGCCAGTATGAGCCATGAGGACTGAGCATGGATGGGCAGGAGCACTTACAGGGGTATTTTTCAAGCCTTGTAAACTTGTCCCTGACAAGGAGAACTGGAATTGGGGTAGTGTAAGGCTTATTGGAAAATTCCAATAAGAGAAATTGGGACTTTCCTGAAAGCTCAGTGCAGGATCTAAATAAATGAGATCATTGGATGTGAAGGAATAACAATTATAAAGTCTCTAGCATTCATTGGTTTGCCAATGTATAAATAATTTCCCTCTCCTGGCTCTTGGGCACTGGCTCTGCTTGCTGTTCCTTTGCCTCTCTCTGACTCCTCCACTAACCTTGGCTGACCAGATAACACATGGTCTTGCTGGGTTTCTGTCTGGGGAGAGAGAGAGAGGAAGGCACTGGCCCCTTCTGGGCTTTTTCTTTGCCCAATGGGGGAAGATTTGATTTCTGTATGATTTCTAAATCGTATGTAACTGTAAATACATGTAAAGATGTTTTGTATATATGGTTGTAAATTTAGCTTTGCTGTGAAATATAGCTTTATCTTGCTTCCAAGCTGTCTGAGCTGGTCTGGTAAATTTTATTTGCGGGGGGGGGGGAAGTTCCCAACCCACCACAGGGATTTTGAACATATGGTCAGAGCTGCTTTCAAGCAACAACTTTTGTTGGCAGTGGGCTGAGACTGCCTGTAAGTGGCACAAAATTAAGAGAGGGCTTCAGATACTGGAGCTACTGAACTGAGAGCCAACTCCAGTGCTGTCTGTCCCCATCAGTCAGGTAGGTAGGCAAGGTATCTCAGATAGGTTGGAATAGTCAGTGACTTTTATGCTTAAATGAGCTGAAAACTTAGCTGTGGAAGACTTCTGATCATGTTCTTGGGTTCCTCAGGAACTAACATTCCCCTTTGCTCAACCCCCTGAAAGTAATAATGATTTTGTCTGTACATAAAAATGGTACCATCTCCATAGGATCAATCAGACTGCCAGGATTGCACCATGGCCCAAGGCTGCCTGGTTCCTGTTTTTAGAGATGTGCCATGGCCATCGAGCTGCTCCAGGGGTGTGGATTCTCACCTGGTCCAGTTTGCCAGAGATTGGCAATATCTTTGGTGGGTTATTGGGCTCTCGGTACTGGGGAGGGGGTGGCAAGTTCTTCTCAGTGGTGGTGGTCACATTGCCACAGATGTCCATCTTCACCTTCTCACTCTTACGCAGGTCACCGTTGATGTAGAGGGAATTGGAGACCTTCTCTGACTTGTATGTCTTCTCCTCGCCTGAGTAGCGGTGGGAGATGTCCCTCATGGAGTAGCCATTGCGCGACCCCTCCATCTGCCGGCTGCTGCTCTGTGTGCGGGTCCCCACGCTCTTCATGGCAAACTCTTGGTCATTGGCAACTCCACTGCCCACGCTCCCCATGGTGTGCTGGGAGGTGAGCTGGGATGGCCGGGGAGCAAAGCTGTGGAAACTCTCTGGGCTAGAGTAGGTTGGGTCACTAAGAATGGGTAGTGTCTCTAGCGTGGCCATGGCAGTGCAGAAGTGAGGTGGAGGCACAGGTCAGTGGCACTAGAAGAAGGAAGAAAAGGAAAGGACTGTTTAAGAGGTCTTTTATCTACTATATTCTTTGCAGATCAGTATCATAGAATTATTTAGTTTGGAAAGGACTTTTAAGATCATCAAGTCCAACAGTTACCCGACCACTGACAGGTCACAACTAAACTGTGACCCTCAGTGCCGCATCTACAAGGCTTTGAAACCTTCTGGGGACGAGGATTGCACTACTGCTCTGGGAAGCCTTGAGAACTCTTTTGTGGAAGAAATGGTTTCTCACATCCAGCCTAAGCCTCCCCCAGTACAACCTGAGGCTGTTTCCTCTTACCCTATCTTGTCATCATGCAGACATGAGCAAATCTTGAAGAAATTTGTATCCATGAAGGTGGTAGGGCACTGGAACTGGTTGCCCAGAGAAGTTGTGGAAGTGCCAACCTTGGATTCCCCTTTTAACTGGGAATCATCCAATAAAATATTCTGAAAAAGATGGTGATTAGCTTCTGTTTACTGTAAACCCAGGATCTGATAACTGGAGCATACGGAGAAGCATCGCAAATATGTTATTAAGGAGATTCCAAGTGCCAGCAGATCCCTGACAGCACAGCTTTGTTTGCCAAAAAGGGCCTCTTTTTTTTTCCCTCATGAACAGCTCTCACTTTTGTATGTTGTGGCCAGCTCCAGTTCCCAGTCAGAATTTACCTTGGTAGTTTCTCAAGTAAACTGGAAAATCAATGTCTTGAGCACAGTGCGGCAAGGAGCAAGACCACCATCCTCTGACCCAGAGCTGGAAGGTGTTTTGTTCTCCTTCCAGGTTTGGAGGAATCCATGATTAAACATTTCCCCGGGACAATTCACTTAAAATCTTCTAATCACCTCCTTCCCATGAGAACATGAAGTAAAATTTGGTTTATGGGTGATTCCAAATGACAGGAACAAGGCAGGCCATGAACATGGCAGAGGAAGCCAAACAGACTGGCTTTACCAGCATTTCATTCCCAAGTCTGTCCTTTAGAAGGAAAGAGGAGTCCCCTCCAAGCACAACTGGACGTGGAAGAGACCCCTGAACCGTGGCAGATGGGTGAAAGTCACTTCCCCTGCCCTGTGGTGAGGAGGCTCCAGAGAGTCAGAAAAACAAAGCAGAAGTTTTAATCAACCTGCCAGCCAATGCCCTTTCCAGACATTTTCTTTTTCCAGAGGCTACATCCTAACTGCAATGGTGAGAGGGCACCAGTACCACCAGTCTTCATTCTCACTAGGCTCCCAAGAAGACACCAAGTCCATCCAACCTCACAAGGAGGACTAGGTCTACTCAAACCACTCTTGAGTGATGCCTGTCATAGAATCATAGAATCATAGAATCATAGAATGGTAAGGTTGGAAGGGACCTCAAGGATCATCTAGTTCCAACCCCCTGCCATAGGCAGGGACACCTCCCACTAGTAGAGGTTACTCAAGGCCTCATCCAATCTGGCCTTGAACACATCCAGGGAGGGAGCATCCACAACCTCCCTGGGCAACCTGTTCCAGTGCCTCACCACCCTTACTGTAAAGAACTTCCTCCTAACATCCAGTCTAAATCTCCCCTCTGCCAGTTTAAGCCCATTGCCCCTTGTCCTGTCATTGCA
>VWZE01002416.1:30194-41529 GCA_013396675.1 Eubucco bourcierii
CTCCAGCCTGTCCAGGTCCCTCTGGATGGCATCCCTGCCCTCTAGCAAGTCGACTGTGCCACACAGCTTGGTGTCATCTGCAAACTTGCTGAGGGTGCACTCCATTCCTCTGTCCATGTCACTGACAAAGATGTTAAACAGCACTGGTCCCAGCACTGACCCCTGAGGGACACCACTTGTCACTGGTCTCCAGGTGGACATTGTGCCGTTGATCGCCACTCTCTGGGTTCGACCATCCAGCCAATTCCTTATCCAGCGAGTGGTCCATCCATCAAGTCCATGCTTTTCCAGTTTGGTGACCAGGATGTCATGTGGGACAGAGTCAAATGCTTTACTCAGGTCCAGGTAGATGACATCAGCTGCCTTTCCCTTGTCCACTGTCGCTGTGACTTCATCATAGAAAGCCACTAAATTTGTCAGGCAAGATCTGCCCTTGGTGAAGCCATGCTGGTTCCCACCAATCACCTCTGGTTTGTTTTCCATTTCCATCTGTCCATCCATCCATCCATCCATCCACCCATCCAAGTACCCACCTCCTCCAACACCTGACACAACCCTTGCTGAGCTGTGCCCTTGCCCCATTTCACAGTGGTGAGAGCAGGAACCTGAGTGAAGTGACTTAGTGTAGACACAAAAGAGGAGGAGACCCTTCCAGGACAAAGGCTGAGGTAGTTTCATATTTCCCAGCATTGCTCTGTTCACAAAGGCCGAACAGGATTCCACTGCCCATCTGGGTTTTTTTCCAAAGCACCCTTCCTGGGAGGTGTCTCCATGCCAGCACCTTACCTGGGAAAGGTTCTGTGTCTCTCTAGCACAGCCTCCTCTTTGGCTGGGCACGTGAGGGCTTTATGCAGTAATGCAGCTCACCAACATCTCCATGTTCCATGACCTCTCTGCCTATCCAAACACAGTGGCCCCAGACACTTTGTGTTGGAAGCAGCAGCAGTTTTATGACTGACACAGAAAATATGGGGTGAAATTTCCTCTTCCTCAGCTGTGGTGGGTAAATTCTTCATGGCCACCTCTTATGAAGGTGTCCTACCATACCTGCAGCTCCAAGACACAACTAGATGCTATTGCAAAAATAATAATCCATAGAATCATAGAGTGGGTTGGGCTGGAAGGGGCACTCAAAGATCATCTAGTCCAACCCCCTGCCATGGGCAAAGACACCTTCAACACATTCAGGTTGCTCAAAGCCCCAAACAACTTGGCCTTGAACCCTTTCGAGGATGGGACAGCAAAATATCTCTCTGCAACCTGTACCAGTGTCTCACCACCCCCACAGTGAAGAATTTTTCCTTACATTTCATCTAAACCTCCCTTCTTCCACTTTAAACTCCCCTGTCACCCCTGGTGCTGTCACTACATAATACACCATTCCTGCTAAAAAGTCTGTCCCCAGCTTTCTGATCAGCCTCTTTGAGCACTGCAAGGCCACCAGAAGGTCTCCCTGGAGTCTTCTCTTCTCCAGGCTCAACACCCTCAACTCTCTCAGCCTGGCCTCCCAGCAGAGCCCTGTCAGCACTGCTGTGGCCTCCTCTGGCCCTGCTCCAGCAGGTCCCTATCTGTGCTGTGCTGAGATCCATAAAACATCTCCTGCATCTTCACAGTTGTTTTACCCAGATGAGTCAGTGAACCCCAATGAGTCAGGCAGAAGACAACCTGTGCTCACTAAGCAGCCACATGGTTAGCTATGGTGAGATGGCGGAGACCTGGCTGGGCTGGTTCTGCCCCAGCAGGTTAATTGTTAACACTCTTGTAACAAAGGCTTTTGGAAGCCTACCTGGGCACCGTGCCATGTCAGAAGGAAATCAATCACTGGTTTCAGGAAGACTCAGCTCCAGCAAACACTCTAAGAGCCAGGCAGTGCCTTGAGCTCCCTCCCAGGCATGTGGTCCTGGCAGGACAGGCAGCAAAGGCATCTGAAGGTCAAAAATTCCACTCCCTGCCAACTGCGGTAAGAAGTCAGCCAGGACAGTTCGTGTCTGTTTTCATCAGCAAGCCATTGCCCACACAAAGGAAAATTAGTTGGGTTTGAGGGGTTTTTGTGTAGGGCAGACCTATACCAGCACTGTGTTTAGAGCTCTGGTGGCTTTCCAGTTTATTGGCAGAAAGATGGCTCGAGGAAAACAAGTATCATCACTGCCGGGGTGGTGGAGCAGGTTAGGAACAGTGTAAAAGTGTTGACAACTCATTTGCTAGGATACCTTCAGCTTCTTGGAGATTGGGAGAGGGAAGAGGATGTCAGTAATAGCTTAAGCAAGAAAAACAACTCTAACAAAGCAAAACCACCTTCATCCAGAGAAGCATTAACAAGCCCTGGAGGGAAAACACCACTGAAACTCAAGACCTGTAACCAGAGTGAGACAATATATCCATAGGAGGTGACTGACTCTGGGTCTCTGCTGAGCTGAGGTGCTGGTGCACCTCAAAGGCTGTTGCTCAGATTGATGTGGTCACCCTGTGCTCCCACAAACAGCTCCAACAGTAATGGTAAGATGGGAGCTTACCTGCAGTTCCCTGGCTGGTCTGGGGAACATGGACATAGGCATAGGGGAGGACCACTGCAGTGCTGGAAAAGGGCAGATGAACCTGCCTCTATCCTCAGTGCTCTCATTATGCCCTGCAAAATGCAATGCTTGTCTTAGCTGTCCCATCATGCACCCCTGAGAAGGCTGCCTTCGCCCAAATTAGTTTCAGGTGCAAACTGCAGTCATCTTTTCCCCTAGGCTAAACAAACAGCCCCCAGCATCTCCATGCAGATCATGTCCTCCAAAACCACCACACAGCTCCTGCCCTGCCTCCTGTGTGTCACAGGCCATCACAAATTATCTCCTTATGACCCAAACCTGGCCAAGAGCATCTCCACAAGATTCCTTTCAAGAGGCAGGGACACCACTGCCGCCCTTTCAGCGTGTCAGCATCATTCTCAAGTTGCTTGTGTCTGAAAAGGGGAACAGAATGAACTTCTCCCATCTCTCAAAGGCATATTTTCCAGCCCTCAAGAAATTCTTGTGGCCAAGAAATTCTTGTGGCTCTTTTCTGCACCTCCTTCAACTCCTTCTTCTGCCTCTCCAGTGTCCTGGCTTGGTGGGTGCCAGGTTTTCTTCCACCACTGACATGAGACCCAGAAGGACTTGAACCTGGCTGGGGGAACATGCAAATGTTGGGTTTTCAACCACAAGCTTTAACCACAACCAAAACCCAGAAGAAGTCAGACGAACACCTCCTGTTGCTTCCGTGGGACACAGACCTCTCTGTTCCTGCCTATCCCTGCTGAAAGAATTGCAATGGAGAGCTTTTTTCCCCCACTGAGGGGCAAAAAGCAGACTCAGGAAGGCAGGATGGAGGGTTAAGGAGCACCAAGTTCTTGCAGCCACATTCAGATATCTCTCTGGCTGTGAAGTTTCTGCCTGTCTGCACACCTTGCATCTTTTTGAGCAAAGGCTTTGTGATGGCTGCTGGACTACATGGAGATGGATAAGGCCTCAGTGCAAGACCAGACTCCAAATTCTAAGAGGACATTGCCCATCAACTTCTAGGGCACAGCTGAGTCATGGACACACTGTGTGCCAGCAATGTGCTCTTGTGCCCAGTGGTGTCCCAGGGTGCATTAGGAAGTGTGACCACTGGGACGAGGGAGATTCTCCGTCCCCTCTGCTCTGCCCTGGTGAGGCCATGTCTGGACTATTTGGCCTAGGTTTAAGTTCCCAGTTTCTCCCTAGGGAACTGATGAAGAGAGTCCAGCAGAGGCTACAAAGGAGCCTGAAGCAGCTCTGTGAGGAGCAAAGGCTGAGAGCCCTGGGGCTGTGGAGCCTCATCAATGCTCAGCAAAAGCTAAAGGGTGGGGGGCAAGAGGAGGGGCCAGACTCTGTTCAGTGGTGCCCAGTGGCAGGACAAGGGACAATGGGCACAAACCAGAACCCAGGAGGTTCCATCTGGGCATGAGGGAAAAAATATTTTGGTGGAGCCCTGGAGCAGGCTGCCCAGAGAGGCTGTGGAGTCTCTTCTGAAAAGTTTCCAGCCCCCCCTGGCCATTGTGATCCTGAGCAAGCTGCTGTGGGTGCCCTGCTTTAGCAGGGGGTTGGACTGGATAATCTGCAGAGTTCCCTTCCAGTGTGCACCACAGAATCACAGAATGGCTTGGGTTGGAAGGGACCTTAAGAGATATCTACTCCAACCTCTCCACCAAAGGCAGGGACACCTCTCAACTAGACTTGGCTGCTCGAGGCCTCAATCCCACGCTGGTATTCTGTGATTCTGTGCTTTGAGCCTTGCACCTTCTCACCGTGAGATGGCTACAGCTGCTGGACCAAGCCACTGCAAATCTGTGCTCTAAGGCACATCCATGCTGGAGAAGTCCCATTGCTGCATTTTAAGGCAAGTTTGAGAGAGGCTGTGATGAGCAGGGTGATGGTGTGTAGTGAACACACCAGTCCTGCTTGGGCAGTAGATCCTTCTTTCTGCTGGTGCTGATGTGAAGAAGCACTGATGTGCTAGCCCTGTTCTCCATCAGGCTACACCAGTGCTGCTGGGCTGTTCTGCATCTCTGCCCAGGGCTTGCAGGGAGGTGTTGATTAGCAGCTACATGATGCTCAAGCTCTGGCACTCTCTCTGCACACAAACACACACAGAAAGTTGTCTTTCTTTCCCCAGGACCCTGTGGTTTGAGAGAGCCCTGCAATTTTTCCCCTGGAGCCAGGTAAATCCCCTGGGGAACTGCAGGAATCCATGGCCTACAATCAGCTTCCCATCAAGTCCCTGATGTAGGAAAGATCCCGCTGGGGTCTGCTGTCCATCAGCTCTCTCCATTGCCTGATCCAGCTCACAAATGTGGTGGAATCTCAACCCGAATCAGCAAGCACCCCACTGCTGCACTGGCAGCTTTCGGCCAACTCACTGAGGGCTCTGCCAGGACCACAGGGGTCATGATCAGGGTAGAGGAACAGAGAGCTTGGGCAAAAGCAAACCCCACCAGAAAGGGATTTTAAAGACCTCAGCAAGAACCAGCCTCTGACTATCCCATGGTGCTCTGCAGGGACCTTTGTAGCTCTGTCCCTGAGTGTTGAGTATTCAGCTAATAGCAAAGAAGGTGTGAATTCAGAAAGCAAAGCAACACCAAAGCCATCCTAGATGCCTTCTCCTAGGAGCCACCTCCCTGTGTTCTAAGGCTGTTTCCTATCCTATTGTGTTGCAGGTATAGAACCATGGAAATCCATAGTGAAGCTCTGTGCTACAATCATGGTTTGGGAGGAACATCCCAACATTCCACACCAAGGACCATCTAGTTCGGGAAGATGGCAACCAAGCTGTCCCTGTAGGACCCTCACCTTTCCATCAACAAAACAGACACAAACTGGAACACAGGAAGTTCCACCTTCACATGAGAAAAACTTCTTTGCTATGAGGCTGCTGGAACCCTGGAGCAGCCTGCCCAGAGAGGTTGTGGAGTCTCCTTGGAGACTTTCAAGACCTGTTAGGATGCATTCCTGTGTGACCTGCCCGAGGTGATCCTGCTTTGGTTGGTTTTGATGATCTCTGGAGGTCCCTTCCAACCATACAATCATAAAAGCTAGGAAATATCACTAATCTTCTACAGAACACTTCCACAACCACTAAGACCATCTCCCAAAGTGCCAGATTACTTTTTTGAACACCTTCAGGGATGATGACTCCACCACTTCCCTACCATTCTATGATTTTGACACCTCCTGTCCCAGCAGCTGAGAGCACTGGGGGGGGGTCCACACAGAGACCCATAGCATCCTTTGGATGATAACTGGGCTTACCTAAAAGTGATTAGCCTCCCAAGTACATAGCCATGTCTAAGATATGAGGCCCAAACCTGGCCTCTCTCCCCTGTAAGTGTCGCAGCATGGCGTGGAGGGGCAGGATTTGGGGGAGGCAGGGCCCTGTTGCAGAACGTGTGCTTTCTTGGGCTGCTGTGGGAAATCAAAGCACAAGACTTCCAAATGTTTCCTTTTCATTCCCCTCTGCTAATGAGATAATTACAGTTTTTGTGTGCCGGGAAACAACTTTCTCATTACAGAGGCCACAGCAGCTATTTACATAATAAGCCTGAAACAAAAGAGAGGAGATGAAAAGACCCAAGAGGCTCTTTGGGAGAGTTGTGTTGCTGAGGGACAGCCTGCAGGATGATGGTGAGGGGATGCCCACAAGATGATAGTGAGGGAATGCTCATAGGGTTATGATGATGAGGCAAAGCCTACAGGATGATGCTGATGGGATGCCCACAGAATGACAGCTTTCTCTGTCCCCGAGGTCACTCTGCCAAGGTCTGCCGGTAGCACTTTGTCCAGGTTGCCCCCAGCATGGGATGTTCCTCATTCTCAGCTGCAAGGGTCCCCAGGGTCCCCAGAACCAGGCCACTGTGCTGTCATAAACCATCCGTCATGATTCCAAATGGCAAAGGATTTGGGAGGGGTGGCTGTGGATGGAGATCCTTGTGTATGGCTGCAGGGGGAGCTGTGGCAGGTTTGCCCTGATGAGGTTCAGCCTATCTGCTGATAGGGACAGTCTGCTGTGACAGGACAAGGGGTGAGAGTTTAAACCAAAAGAGGGAGATTCGAACTAGAAAGAAGGAAGAAATTTTTTTATGCTGAGGGTTGTGAGACCCTGGCCCAGGCTGCCCAGAGAGGTGAGAGATGACCACTCCAGGTCAGGTTGTCTGAGGCTGTGGAGCAACCTGCTCTAGTTGCAGATGTCCCTGCTGGCTGCAGTGGGGGTTGGAACTAGATAATCATTGAAGGTTCCTTCCAACCCAATCAGTTCTCCGATTCTGTCATTCTTTGTGGGGCTTGCAGCGACACCTTGGGACAAGTCCCATCACCTGAGGGTGTGTTGGACAGCAAACTGGCTCACCTCCTGTCCCATCTCCACTGTCCCAGTTTCCACGTGCCTCCAGCGGTGGCCAAGGGACATGCTGAGTTCCAATCTGTCCCTGTTTCTTGTCCCAATTCCTGGCCGAGGGACATGCTGAGTACCAACCTGTCCTATTTCAGTTTGCTGTCCCCAGAGCTGGACAAAGGACACTGAGCACCAACCTATCCTATCCCCTATCCCATGCCCTATGTCCCATTTCCACATTTCCCAGCTGGCCAGGGGGCACTTTGGGTACCAGGCTGTCACATCCCACATTCCATGTCCCATTTTCATGTTCCTCTAGCTGTCCAAGGGACACACTGGGTACCAACCTGTCTCATCTCATGTCCCAGTGCCCTGTCCCCCAGCTGGCCAAGGGACATGCCAGCAGCCTGCCAAGCCAGCCCCTCTCTTCCTCAATAAAGGCCCCATTGTTCTTGCCCACAAAGCCTGAGCAGCGCAGCCAGCTCCACCTTCCCTGGCTAATCCTCTCCTCTTGCTATCAGTTTTCCTTCTCCATGTTTAAGGGACATGTTCCACTGCCACCCCTCTCTGTCCCCATCCCCCAGGAAGGGGCAGGAGAGGTGAATCACAGCAAAGCATAGGTGAAACTTCCACCACAGTGCACATGGCCTTGGCTATGTGCCCTTCTGCTTATCCTCCTTCCCTTTGTGCTCCCTGGGGTACTCCTGCAGTGGACACCCCACTGTGTATGTGCTATACCTAGGCTGTGCCTCTGTCACACATCATCCTGATGATGAGAATGATGAGGGGACCAGAGGCTTATACTGGGTTCACGCCTGTAGGCCACAGCTGTGCCCCAGAGCATCCTTCTGCAAGCATGAGGCTCAGAGAGCCTGGCAGCTGCCTACAAACCTCTCATCACCAACACCACCTCCCCCCTGCCCCCAAGAACATTGCTATTGCTCATCCAAGATGAGCTGCTCCACTGTCCCATGTCACAGTATCACAGTATCACCAGGGTTGGAAGAGACCTCAAAGTTCATCAAGTCCAACCCATCACCACAGACCTCAAGACTAGACCAAGTGCCATGTCCAAACACGCCTTGAACACCTCCAGGGATGGTGACTCCACCACCTCCCTGGGCAGCCCATTCCAGCAGCCAATGACTCTCTCAGTGAAGAACTTTCTCCTCACCTCCAGCCTAAACTTCCCCTGGCAACACAGCTGTGCTGTGTCCCAGCACAGCTCCTCATGTTGGTGTGTTCCTGGTTATAATCCACAGAATTTTCTGCATTTGAAAGAGCAGACAAAGGTGATGAATGAAAGGCAGGTTGCACAGGTCTTGAGCTGCTCCAGCAAGAAATCATAATTACTCTGGAGGCTGCAGTGGGGTGGGCAAAGCCCAAGAGAAACTTCAGGAGATGACATGGAGACGTAACATGGTGCTCTGTGATGTGTGTGAGATCCCAGGCAGATCTTACAATCTCCACCTCTGAAGGTGTTAAAAGTCCTGATTGGACCAAGCAGAGTGTGGCCTTGTAACTGACCTGTGCCACTGGCAGAGTCCTTATCTTCAGGGTCACTTTATCCCCTTGCCCCAGGCTGCTCTCAGAACCCTGGGTTTGAATCCAGGTTGATGTCCTCCAGGATTCACTTGTGGGTAGGTGGGAAGGGTTTTCCAGCACATGGCATTGTCTGTCCCCATCATCCCAAGGAGCAGAGTGCCAGTGGCACAGGATGGTTTCAAGTTCAGCCTAAACTGCCAACTCAAATTCTAGGTGCCCATCAGGAAGGATTCAAACATGGTCTTATCTGTGCCTGCTAACCTTGGCAACCGTCCCTAGAAGGTGCTGGCTGCAAGCTACTCATTGTCCCCAGTAAAGTCCCAACAACAACTGCTGCCTGGAAAAAACAGCCATGGGGCACACAGAAAAATCCTTTGGTTCACTGGCTGTAGGGGAAGGGTGGTTTGATAGAGCAGCCTCAGTGCCAGCTGCAGGGCTGCACATATGGAATGCTGAATGCCAAGGCTGGACCACTTGAAGCCATCCCAGGCCTACGTGCCTTAGTTTCCACTCACTCAGGGGCTGCCTCCTAGTCAAGATGGCTGAAGATGAGCTGCTGGTGGTTGAGTTCATGGTGCTGCCTGATGTGGATTATTGCAAGGGGGTCCCAGGGGTCTTCTGACCCATTTCCATCGTGTGGGCATGGTGCTGCTGCCCCCTGAAAGTCCCTTGGTGGAAAGCTACATCTCTTGCCTGGCACCTCAGCAAAGAAACACAGGATGCATCGGGTTGGCAGGGACCCTCAAAGGTCATCTTGTCCAACCCCCATGGTGTCAGCAGGGACATCTTTAACTAGATCAGAGCGCTCAGGGTCACATCAAGTTTGACCCTGAATGTCTCATGGGGTGGTGCCTCTGGGCAGCCTGTTCCAGTATTTCAACATCCTCATCATGAAAAACTTCTTCCTAATGTCTGACCTAAGTCTGCCCTGCTCCAGGAGCACCTGCCTGAGCATCCTCATCTGGCTCCACATCCCAAATTTCGGGGATCCCAGTGTGATTCCCTCTGCTCCTTGGCTCTGGATGCCTTTTGGTGGGAGCAGGACACCATCACACCACCACCACCACCACCCCCGCCTTGTAACCAGATCCTCCCAGGATTTAGCACAGTTCAGATCTCCGCCCTGTAAGGTGCTGTAAGGATGTGGGGGGAGGGGAAAGTCGATTCTGCCTTTTGAGGCGAGCCGTCAGCCCCGGAGAGATGCCGAGCAGCCATCCCCACAAGCCCTGCCTAGCTCTGCCACCTCCAGACCTTGCCCACAGCACGATGCCAGCAGGAAAGACACGGAGGGGACCCGCCACGGCTGCCCACGCCAGCGACCCGGCTGTGATTTATCATTAACTCACCCGCAGGAATTTCGGGGCGCGGAGCCAAAGCGTGGAGGTGCTCGCCCCTGCCCGGACACAGCGCCCGGAGAGGGCCCCGCGGCGGCTCCTGCCCACCAGCAGCCTCCCTGCTGCTGCCGGGAGCGCTGCCCCAGAGCCACTATGGGGCAAGGTCCTGGTGCTGTGGGTGCCAGCCGGATCCACCGTGAGTCTGGGGAGCGGGGTGGGGGAAGCAGCTTCCTCACGCTGGGCAGCCCACTGCTGTGCACTCCAGCTCGGCTCCAACTCCCGCAGTGCAAACGCAGCCCGCTGGGTGCAACCCGCCCCAACAGGCACCTGCAGCAGGTCCCACCAGCTCAGCCTCGCACTAATCCACCCAAAACCTTGTGCTCTCCTGCCTGGCCCCTTTCTGGGCTCAAACAAAGGCACCCAAAGCGAGGGGGAAGGAAAAGAAAGGGCCTCCCCCGCAACAAAATCGCGGAGATTTACCTGGACAGCCCAGGGCTGCATCCTCCAGCTGCTCGTCCTCCAAGTCTCCAAGTTCATCGTCTCCTTGTTTGGCACCCCAGGAAAAAACCCAAAATGCTACCTGCAGAGAGCAACCTGCCGCTGGGCCGGGGCCAAGCTGCGCTTGGCTGGGCGTGATTGGCCGCCGCTGCCCCAGCCCACGGGGCCTTAACTCTTTGTGCCCATCGGGGTGGAAAGCAGCCCCACGGCCTCAGATGGGGAACTGGGACTCCAGCAGCTCCCAGGATTTGGGGTCTGAAAGCCTGAGTTTACTCAAATAGAGGCTTCTGGAGTTCTGGATTGGTTTTGCTCAAATGGGATTCTGAGATCTGGTGGCTTTGTTGTGTTCAGGTTGGGATTTTGATGTCCGGCAGCTGGGGTTTGCTCAGGCAGGGATTTGGGCTCTAACTGCCTGGTGTTTGCTTTGGATTTTTTTTCAGATGGAGATTTTGGGCTCTGATAGGTGTGTTTTGCACAAGTAGGGATTTTGGAATTCGACTGTTGGTTTTATTTTTTTCAAAATGCAGATTTGGGGATCTGAAAACTTCCATTGGCTCCAGGGAGGAAGCTGTGGTTCAGTTGTTTGGTTTTGCTTGATGAAGGATTTTGGAGTTCATGATCTTCTTCAAGTGGGAATTTGGAGTTCATGATCTTCTTCAAGTGGGAATTTTAGGATATGGCAGCTTGTTTGGGCACAAGTAGGGATTTGGGGATCTGACAACTGGGTTTTGCTCAAGTAGGGGCTTGGGAGTCTAACTGCCTGGGGTTTTTCAGATGGAGATGCTGGGGTCCAGTGGTTTGGTTTAGCTCAAACAGGGATTTGGGGTCTTTTTTTTTTTCCCCCTCAAACAGAGATTCGGAGACAGCTCTGTGTGTGTGTGTGCGCGCGTGCATGTGTGTGTGTGTGTGTGCTTCAAGTGGGAATTTTGGGGTCTGATGACCCATTTTTGCTCAAACAGGGAGTTTGGTGTCTGCCAGTTTGGTGAAGGAGGTGGGGGGGTGTTGTGTTTTGGTTGTTGGGTTTTGCTTTTTGTTTGGTTGTTGTTGTTGTTGGTTGCTTGTTTTTTCTTTTCTTTCTTCCCTCCCTC
>VWZE01002416.1:41550-87471 GCA_013396675.1 Eubucco bourcierii
CAGGGATTTGTGGACCCAGGACTTGGTTTTCATTAAATTATTCTGGGGTCCTCCCAGCACAGGACCCCTCTCCTCAACCTTCCCATCCTGAGAGGGCTGCTTCCCAGCTGTGCAGATGAGCCAAGAGCCCATTCATCATGGAGAGAGGGGCAGAGAGTGCAAGACCAGCTTGGTAACTTTAAAACAGCCTCAGCTTTTCTTTCGGAGGTGGTTTGGGTTCACTGCTACCCTGGCATCTCAGCAAAGCACTCAGGAGCAGCAGTGTGACACCCAGAAATGCTGTGTTTTCTCTCTGTGCTGACACTGACCTATCTCAGCCTCAGACTCCCTGAATCTGTGCACACACTGAGCAAGAGTCAAAGAAGCTGCAGAGGGATTCGATACTGCTGTAGCCCATCAAGGTGTTTCTGCACAAAGTAATTTTAGAGTGACCCATTTAGGTTGGAAGATCTTCACAGCCAGGTGCTAACCCAACACTACCAAATCACACTAAATCCTGTGCCTCACCACATCTAGACAGCCTCCCCTCCAGGGGTGGTAATACTGACACTTCCCTAGGCAGCTGATTCTAATCTTTGATAACCCTTTTAGGAACTCTTTTTCTCCCATGAGGAAGCAAGTGTTAAATGATCCAGCTGCCCAATGAACTTGCCCTCATCCTTCCAAGTGTTTAAGACCAGGTTGGATGAGGCTTGGAGCAGCCTGGTCTAGTGGGAGGTGTCCTGCCCATGACAGGGAGGGTGGAAATAGATGATCTTTAAGGTCCCTTCCAACTGAAACTATTCTGATTCTGTGATCTGTCCATCTGTCTTCCTCTAACCCTGGCAATTTCTGGCTGCTGTCAGCCCATTTGGACAAACAGGATGATGTCCATCACTCCAGAAGCTGTCTGTGGCTCCCGTTCTCTCTCCTTTGCCATTGCTTCTTTTCCCCTCAAACTTCCTCATCTTTCAGAGCAGCTCTCTAGTGCTACAGAATGTTCCAGAGCTCCTTCTCCTCCCTCCCTGGCTGCCAGTGCTGTGACAGTAGAGCAGTCAGGGGTCCCCATGGGGTCTGGGCAGCCTCCACAGTTCTATTGGATTATTTGCAATCAAGAAGAGACCACAAGGAAGGGAATAAAGCCACACAAAGCTGCTGCTAATTTCAAGTGATTTGCCCAAGTGTGCTTTCCATTGGCAGGACCTGTCAAAGGAGTCACCGACATCAGGTGGGCACTGTGGAGCCAAGAGCAGTGGGAACAGGAAACCAGCAATAACGCTAATAATAATCAGATATGGGCTGTGCCTGCCTTGAAACTAGGGCACAACCTGCTGCTGGGGCAGGGGTGAGTTAGCCCAAAGTATCACAGTATCACAGTATCACCAGGGTTGGAAGAGACCTCAAAGCTCATCAAGTCCGACCCATCACCACAGACCTCAGGGCTAGACCGTAGCACCAAGTGCCACGTCCAAATGTGCCTTGAACACCTCCAGGGATGGTGACTCCACCACCTCCCTGGGCAGCCCATTCCAGCAGTCAATGACTCTCTCAGTGAAGAACTTTCTCCTCACCTCCAGCCTAAACTTCCCCTGGCACAGCTTGAGACTGTGGACTCCTGTGGAGGCTCAACTCTTTGACTTCAGAAGCCAAGACTTCCAAAACGCCAGGCTGGTTTATATGCTGCCGGAAGAGATTCCCAGCATGCACCTTGGAAACAGTCACACATGCAGCAAGGCCTCTTCATTCCAGGGACCACTCTTGCAACAAGCAGAGCTGCCCCTAGAGCTTCAACAGGATACTGACCCTCCTACCAGTGGGATCATGGAATCATAGGATCACAGAACTGTTGAGGTTGGAAGAGACCTTTGAGATCATCACAGCCAACCACCCGCCTAGAGCTCACGACCCCAGCACTGCTGCTAAAGCAGCAGCACATCCACGTGTCTTTTAAATACCCCCAGGGATGGTGACTCCATCACCTCCCTGGGCAGCCTGTTCCAGTGCCTAATAACCTTTCATGTGAAGAATTTTTTTCCTGATATCCAACCTGAACCTCCCTTGGCACAACTTGAGGCCATTTCCTCATGCCTTTGTTATCTGTGAGAAGAGACCAGCTCCCAGTTTGCTCCAGCCTCCTCTGAGGCAGCTGTAGAGGGTGATGCTGTCTCCCCTCAGCCTTCTCTTCTTCAGGGTCTGGAGAAGATGACCAAGGAAAGGAACCCTTGATCACACAGTGGGGAGCTGCAGCATGCCTGGGCTCAGCAGAAGGTAGGTGGATTCCTGACAGTACAACTGGTTAAGACTCTGCTCATTCTCCCTTCGGGAATTGAGTTATGTCTTAGTGCTTACCAGAGATGAATAAGTCATGATGGGAGAGGTTTTGGAGAGGATAACCTGTCTGTCTGGTGCTCTCAGGCAAGTCATGAACTTTTGAAGCCTGAGCTCCCATTTCTAACCCAGGTCTCGGGTTGGTGAGACATAAACCTCTCTACATACCAAGCTCACCTCCAGAAAAGCTCCTCCACCACCTCTGAAAGCCCACAGGGGCCTCCTGGTTGACAGCCAGCACCCCATTGTGCAGGGGCTCCTGTTCAGCCAGGCCACAGCATTTCCCTGTCCCCATGGGACAAGCCCACCAAGGCCTGGTGTCATTTCTTCAGGGGGCTTTATCCATCTCTGTGCTGCCCCTTTGGGGCAGCCATGGTCAGACTGTGCTGGCAGCAACTAGAAGCAAAGGTGACAAAACTCCAGGAGATATTTTTCCTCCCTCAGTAGTGAGCCAGAATCAACAGGAGCCACATGAAGGAGCTAAGAGAAGGGGACCTGGAAATTTTGGCTGAAAGACTTCCCCATCTAGGGGAAATCTAGAGCTCCTGCTATGTGGGTCACAGATGGGAAGCAGAAACCTGTTGGGAGCTGGAAACTGAACTAAAACTGAAGTAGAGTTGAGTGCACAACAGAGTCCATCAAAAGTGACCTCCAGCCTGGTATTACAGGGTTAAGATTAACGCACATAAAAAGCCTTCCGTACCCAGCCACCACAGACTGACTTCCTCTTGCCTTGGGAAAGAGGCTTTGGACATCCATCAGACCCAAAGCTATGTCCCTCAGAGAGTTCTTGGATGTGGTTACCTCCCTGTCACTCTCTCCCTCAGGTGAATGGCAGAACACTCTGGGCTTATGGCCGAGTAGCTGGAAACCACCCAGCAAAGAAAGACCTGGGGATGTTGGTTGACAGCCATCTGAGGATGGGCTAGACTGTGCCCAGGTGCCTGAGAAGGCGACCAGCATCCTGGCCTGGATCAGCAACAGTATGACCAGCAGAACCAGGGCAGTTGTTACGCCCCTGTATTTGGCACTGGTGAGACCACACCTTGAGCACTGGGTTCAGCTTTGGAGCCCTCACTCCGAGAAGGACATTGAGGTACTGAAGCATGCCCAGAGAAGAAGAACAAAGCTGGTGAAGGACCTGGAGAACAGGACTGGTGAGGAGCAGCTAAGGGAACTGGGATTGTTTAGCATGGAGAAAAGAGGCTGAGGGAAGACCTCATTGCTCTCTACAACACCCTCAAAGGAAGTTGGGATGAGTTGGTGGGGTGGTTGGTCTCTTCTCCCAAGGAACAGGTTGAGAGGACAAGAGGAAATGGCCTCAAATTGCTCCAGGGGAGGTTTAGGTAGGAGATGGTAAATGGTCTTCACTGAAAGGGTTGTCAAGCCCTGGAATAGGCTACCTAGGGCAGTGATGGAGTCCCTGTCCCTAAAGGGATTGAAAAGCTGTGTAATGTGGTGCTAAGGGATGTAGTTTGGAGATAGACCTTACTGTGCTGGGTTAATGGTTGCACTCAGTGACTCTAAAGGTCTTTTTCAACCAAAATGATTCTCTGATTCTAAAATCCCCAGCAGTCTGCACAACCTGAGCAAGCTCTGTGGCTCAGCTCCCAGGAGAACTGGCACCTGAACACTCCCTATTTATCTGTGCCAGAAAAGCATCTTGACATGGTGCAGAAATCTTCTCTGTACCTGGACGGTCACCTGTACCACTGCTTGCATCCTGAGATGCCAGCATTGCACTGGGCTGGAAGCAAAAATGCTGAGCACAGTTCCTGCTCATTAAGTGAAACCATTGGAACCTGTGTGAGATCCCTTTATACCCATAGAGAGCTGTGGAGGGGAGAAGACCTTCTCCATCTGCCACAGGAGGTTGGAGGGAGTTCCTGAGTCTTGGTTGGCATTTCAAAGCCAGTTTGATGCCAGCTGCTGCATTGGGGGACATTTTTTATCTTCATCCCATGACAACATTTGCCTGCTCAGCTTGAGGCACCATGAGCAAGCCAAAAGACTCTGGTTTATGTCATCCAGAGAGATGGTTTCCTGTTGTGGGAAGAAAATCCCTGCTGGTATAAGCTGTCTTCTCCTGTATGGACACAGGGCAGACAAAGCCTCTGCAGTGCTGGCAAGGCACCACCTGGTGCATCACTTAGGTCTTCCTGTAAATCAGGGGAGGCTCCTGCATCTCCAGCTGAAAGTCTGGCATGTGTTCTGGGATGCTCTGGCGTGGTGGCTTGGCCATGTTATGTAGGTCAACTCTGAGCTGCATGGGGGCAAGACGTGATGCTCCACAAAATCTATTCCTCTTCCTCTGCTCTCCCTCCTTGCCTTGTCAGAAGAACCCCAGAAGAAGCAACGATGGTGGCAGTTCTGGCAAGCAGGCAGCAGCCCAAGTGTCTTGGGAACACCAGTCTGCCCAGTTATGTCTAGGCTGGAGAAGTTTGCTTTAACATCCTTGGGTGCTTATCCAGAACGAGGAGGCAAAGTAAACTGCAGCCAGGAGGGCCAGATCTCCACTGAGTCACCAGGTCTGCACATGTCCTTTTGGACACACTGGGAATGAGGGACTGGACACAGGCCCCTGGGCTCAGGGTGGAAGGGTTACTTCAGCATGGCGAGGGAGGAAGGTCAGGTGTAGGTCGTGTGTATGCATGATTCCCCATCCTGCTCCACCTCCACCCTGCCCAGCCTTTCTCCTGAACAAGACCAGGTGGCTGAATGGCTTCACCAAGAGCAGGAGACAGACAATCCTCAATCCTGGGAAGAAGTTTCTTCTGGAGAGGCAGTGGAAGAGATGCCTGGAGCTCCTCTGTGGTGGTCACCAAGGCTCCCTGTACAGGACCCAAAGTCTGCACTTCCTTTCCAGTCCACAAGGGCCCTGCTGACACAGTCTAGGGAGCTGCCGGGAAGCACTTGGCTGACTGAGGCTGGATGTGGACTGAAATGCCATCCAAACTCATGAGCAGCTGATGGTCCTGGGCTCCAGTAGGGGCTTACAGTTTCCAGTTAATGAATGACCTGACAACAGCAAACTCATGCTCCAGCTACTGCCTTCCCCCTGGATTCCTTGTCCTCAGAGAACAGTCAGTATTCCCTGCCCTGAAGACCGAATTCCTCTGCAAATTCCACGGCACTGGACCATGACTAGAAATGAGATTTCCCAGTGGGTGAAGCAGTATTTTTGTGTCTGCTCCCTGCTCCAGCTCTCTTGCTTCCTTTTCTTTAGACCACGCATGGCCATTTCCCCATTTCTCAGCTCTTTAACCTCTCCCTGGGATCTGCTTCTCAGCCATCAAGGGATTCAGGCTTACTTTGTCTTCTGGGTCATCCTTCTCCAGCCATGCACTAGCTCAGATGATGTGCAGAGAAAATGAAAAGGAAAGGTCTTCATGCAACCTCAGCTGGTGGCAAGATGGTCCAGAGCTAGGAGGTACCCCTCTCTATCATGTGTTTGTCCTAAAACATAGCAAGAAAGGACCTGGGTTTGGCCACACAAGAGGGTGTAAGAGGGTGGGAGCAGAAGAGTGCACGGCCATAATAGGTGCTTGCAGACACGGAGCGATGTTTCCAAAACCTGTACCAACTTTTTTCCCTAAATATTTGAAGTCCAGACAGGGCTTATTGGTCATTTCAGGGGACTGTGTCCCTATTGCCCAGCAGTGGTGTTGGACAAAGGCTTTGTCTCGAATGTCTCTAATCTCTGTTTTCTGTCCATCCACAGGAGAAGGGTAGTGGGACAGAGAGAATTTGAAACAACAAAACTGAAAACCTCAGTGTGGATCCACAGACAAAAATTCCTCTTGTTTGGAAACAGTTTTGGCTGGAGCTCTGCAACCATGCCATGATCTCCCTTTGGCAGAAGTGACTTCGTGGGTCATTTGGGAGACCTGTGTGCACCCTGGAGCAACGGAAGCACTTGTGTCTCACCAGACTTTCATGCCTACAGTGACAAACCAGTTCACTTGGAGTCTCAGCATCCCCCAGCCTGCTCTGGAGGAGAGGGCAGTAGGGTCTGAAGGAGAGGGCAGTGGGGTCTCCATGCAGGTGCTCCTCCACGGTGTCCAGAGTGACCACCTTCCAGAGTCCATCAGGTGGAAAGGGACTTTTTCCCAGCCCTGCTGAAGCCAACACAGCAGATGCAAAGCTGTTAACTCCTTTTGCTTCTTCACTGTCAAAGCGGACAGGGAAACCCAGGGATGGGCTTCCCACCAAAAAGCCCTTCTGAGTCCTGTCCAGTTGGCCCACTGACCTCCTGCCACCTTCCACATAGAGAGTTTAGGGTGGAAAATGAGAAGAAGGAGATGAGGGGAAAGTAGGGGGTGGGCCAGAGAGGGAAGCTTTCCATAACTGCATGATAAAAGTGGATTACATAACAGTATCTTGCGTCACCTGCAGCTGGCATCTCCAGAGAAGTAATTCCATCTGCACCACATATCTGAAGAAAAGTTGGCTCCCAAATCCTATAATTAGCTCTTGAAAGATACATTTGCCAGGGGCTTTACCATTTTGTGGACACTGGCTACAGAGCAAGACACGGAGAGATGGCTTTTTTTGTGTTTGCCAGTTAGGAGAATACCTGGAGCTGCCCTGGGTCGCTGTGGCGAGGGTGGCTCTGAGGTGGTCAAGTGCCCTGTAAAGAGTGAAATGTTTTTTCAGCCTGCCTTGGTGCTTGCCAGGCTGGTGGGAAGCCTGTGGCAGGAGAAGAACGACAAGGACAGTGCTTGACTTTCTCTCCTGCTTCAAAAGCTCTTTGGTCTTGACCCTCGTACTCTGAACCTTGGGGAGCATTTTGCACTAGGATAAGTGACCTGTGCCACGGGGAGGGGCTGCTGCCAGGTGTTCCTGGCACCTTTGCCCCATTCTATTTAACAAGGCATAGAATAGGTTGGGCTTGAAGGGGCACTCAAAGATCATCTAGTCCAATCCCCTGCCATGGGCAAGGACACCTTCAACACATTCAGGTTGCTCAAAGCCCCAAACAACTTGGCCTTGAACACCTTCAGGCATGGAACAGCCAAAATATCTCTCTGCAATCTGTACCAGTGTCTCACCACCCCCACAGTGAAAAACTTTTTCCTTACATCTAATCTAAACCTCCCTTCTTCCACTTTAAACTCCCCTGTCACCCCTGGTGCTGTCATTACAACTCCTGCTAAAAAGTCTGTCCCCAGCTTTCTGATCAGCCTCTTTGAGCACTGCAAGGCCACCAGAAGGTCTCCATGGAGCCTTCTCTTCTCCAGGTTCAACACCCCCAACTCTCTCAGCCTGGCATCCCAGCAGAGCCCTGCCAGCCCTGCCAGCACTGCTGTGGCCTTCTCTGGCCCTGCTCCAGCAGGTCCCTGTCCATGCTGTGCTGAGGACTCCAGAGCTGACCCCAGCACTGAGGTCTGAGCGCTCAGCAGAGCAGAGGGGCAGAATCTCCTCTCTGCCCCTGCTGCCCATGCTGCTGGGGATCAGCCCAGAGCTGTGAGCACTCAGTAGCAGCTCCTGTCCAGCTCTGTACCCCCAGCACCTCCAAGTCCTTCTCCACAGGGCTGCTCTCCAGCCCTTCATCCCCCCAGCCTGTGTCTATACTTTGCATTGCCCTGATCCATGTGCTGGACCTTGCCCTTGGCCTTGTTAGACCTCCTTCTCAATCATTTCTTTCCCAGGCTGGACACTCCTAGTCTAGATACTTTCTCTCCATAAATCCCCACTCCCTGCCCATTTCCACTCTCTATATCCTTCCAAATCCTTTTGTGTCTTTTATGGAACAGTTGTGACCAGAAATCTTGAAAGAGTAAAGCAAGGCTGGGGAAAAGCTCCTAGATGTTGCCTTTAAGCAGTGCTGTGGTACATGTCAGGTGTGTGTCCTCTCTTCCTGTCTCCTTGCTGAGCATGGCCATGCTCCAGCTTTTCAGAGCACCATCCCTTGCCCTAGTTCCCGCAGGTTTGCTTACATACCCCAGCTTGGCACGGCCACTTTGCACTAAGCAAAGAACTGATACACCCTGGATCAGGCCAAGCATCCATCTTGGATCCAGCTAGCCCCCACTAAGGGAGGAGCAGACCCTGATGACCAAGCCTTACACCTCCACCCTGGCTCTCACTGCCATGCTTTGTGCTGTCCATCCAACCCAGCCTCTGTGGCCTAAGGCAGCCTTTTGGTGCTTTGTGCTGCTACTGGGCAAAGACATGCAAGGGGAGAACACTGAACTGACTCCTGGCCTCACAACTGGAGTTTTACCTCAACTTTTGAGCTGAGGGTTGCAGGAGGCTTCAGAGGTGCACGTAAGATGGGAAGCACTCGTGAGATGAGCTCCAGAGGAGCTTCACATGTGCAAGCTGGCACTTCATCTACGCAGGGCAGCATTCATCCTATCACAGCATCCTCATTAACTTGTAATCCCATGGCATGGTCTCACCTGTGCTGCTAACAGGGACTGCTGTGGGGTCTGTCTACAAATACCAGAAGTCTTCTCTCAGCATTTCTCCTCTGTAGGCTTTTAAATGAATCTGTGCTGATGAATCACTCAGACATCCCCAGGAGGCTTTGCAAGAGTGTTGGTGGCTTTGGGACAGCACTTCAGAGACGCGGGAGCTGGGAGCAGGACCACAGCCACAGCCAAATGACACATGGAGGTCAATCAGTGTGGAAAGGAAGAGCACTTAGCCAAAGAAATGTCAGGAGGCAGACAAAGGAAGAAATCAGGAAGAAATGGAAGAGAGCCCATTCCCTGTACAGTGATAGCTGGCCTGGGGAGTTCCCTGCTGTGGGATAAAAATGATGCTCGGTGGGTATCTGGATTCAAGGGGCATCTTGAAGGGTTGATGAACCAGAATTTCTTCCCCAAAAGGGTTATGAAGCTCTGGACCAGGCTGCCCAGGGCAGCGGCAGAGTCCCCATCTCTGGAGAGACTGAAAAGCTGTGTAGATGTGGTGCTCAGGGACATGGTTTAATGGCAGCCTGGGCTGCTGGTTTGACTCAATTATCTTAAAGGTCTTTTCTAAACAAGATATATTTTGTGGTTCTGTGATCTCTGCACAGCTTCTTGCCTTGTCTCCATGGCTCTTAACAGCCCCTTCCTGGCCACTGGATTCTGTCTTCCTTCATCTCCTCATCCTAGGAAGCACCACCCTGTGGAACTGGCACCCATCTGCCTTAGGAAGGATCTTCTTTATCATAGAATGGTTTGGGTTGGAAAGGACCTTTTAAAGCTCATCCAGTCCAAGCCCCTGCAGCCAGCAGGGACATCTGCAACTACAACAGGTTGCTCACAGCCCCAAACAACCTGACCTGGAACGGTTCCAGGCATGGGACATCTCCCACCTCTGGGCAGCCTGGGCCAGGGTCTCGCCATCCTCAGTGTAAAACATTTCTTCCTACTCTCTAGTCTGAATTACTGTCTTTCAGTTCAAACCATCACCCCTTGTCCTGCCACAACAGGCCCTGCTAAAAGGTTGTCTCCAGCTTTCCTGTACCCCCCATTTAAGCACTGAAAGACCACAGAAATGTCTCCCTGGAGCCTTCTATTCTCCATTTTTTTGCCTGCTTCTAGTCTGACCCTGTCTCTGAAGAACCATTATCACTTGTTTCAGCACCACATCGATGATGGCTGTTGAACTTTGACTTCCCTGCCCCTTTGAGGTGACCAGACCAGAAGCCAGGCACTGCTGAGCTGCTGGCCCTGGCAGCAGGGAGAGGAGTTAACTCCTGCAGGTGCCAGTGGTGCTACAAACAGCCAGACTTTTGCCACTGATGTTGACTCACCCCTCACAGACCACAGCTTCCTGAGACATGTCACAGGCTGTGGAGAAACGGCCTAGCTGCATGCTGCTCCAAACAGACCCTGTTTGTCTGCAGAGTGACCTTTGGTCATCCTCCAAAGGACAGCCCCATCCACACAAGCATGCAGGGGTGGGGGGATGTGAGACGGTGCTAAGAGGAACTGCATGCATCAGCACCCCAGCATAGGTGGGCTTGAGAGGAGAGTGGACTCAGCATCCTCACTGGCTTCTTCTTCCTTAGGGATTTGCTGGGGTCCCTCCAGTAGGGCTTTCTCTGCCCTTCTCCACTGCAACAAGATACCAAGCAGAAAGTAGGGCTTTGAGTGTGCCCATACCCACACAACTGTCTCTGCTTGAAATCCATTCTTTCCTCCAGTTCACAGCACACATAACCCACCCACCCCCCTCTCCCCAGGTGCCAGTTTTAGCCCCAGGTGGGAATGGCTCAAAGGCCGCTGCCCTAAAAACCTCCTTTGTTGGTTTCAGTGAGAGAGACATGAACTGAAGGTACAACTCCAGTTATTTTGGAGATATGGGGACCAGGAGTCTGCCTAGCTCCTTCTAGCCATCCATCTGAGACCACAGCCAGGGGCAGTGAAGTCTCTGAAAGCCACCAGATGATCCCAAAAGCCCACACAGCCTGGTTGACCAGGTCATGGTGACTGAAGGAGAGAATAGAGGAGGGAGGTAGAAGAGGGAGTCCATGTGGGGTTTAATGTTAAGCCAGATGCAAAGAGCTTGGAGCTTTGGTGCCAGCCAACTCCCTTGTCCTGACAGAGCCCATCTTGTCCTGCTCTATCCTTCCCACCAAGTGAGATCCCCTCTCCAGCTCCTAGTTCCTCGTGGTCCTAAGCCGACCTGCCCAAAGCTCTGCTGTTTGATCACTGGGACTCTCTCACACCTGCCCTGCAAGGTCCCACTGCTGTAGAGACACTATCCCACAGCTGCATCTGGGCTTCAAGGAAGGGTTGTCATTGACATTTTGGGAGCTACTTCCTTCCCCTCCCCTCCTCCAGAATAGTTTTTTTGTCTTTAAGTTTATTTTATTTCTTACATTACAAAGATTTGACCCTGACATGCTTAGAACCGATTCTAGGGCAGCACTGAATGCCTCCTAGGATGTGGCTTCTTGGGTAAGAGAGGGAGTAAGGAGCTTCACTGTGTGCAACCTTGCAAAGCTTTGGAGAGGAGCAGCATTGCCTCCTGCTGCTGTTTCCCTCTGAGGAGCCCTGTGTCCTCTCCTCCCTGGGGCCAGCAGAGTCAGCAGCCCCCACACATGCCACTCACCCTTCACAGAGCTGTGTGGCAGCTTGTTCAGCAGAGCCCCTCCGCAGTGCTGAGAATGGGGTGTCCCCTCCTGGCCAGCTTAGACGCGGCCAGGTGTGACACACACTCTGCTGTGCCCGAGGGCTTCAGCAAGATGAGTCAGTCATCACAGTGTACCCCTTGTGATGCTGAGACCTCATGAGTGGGTGCAGCTGTTTCTTGTGTGTGAGAAGGCTCAGCTAGCAGGTGAAAAGCGCAAGCCCAGGGTCTCCTCCATAACCACCACTGCCAGACGCCTGCAGTGCATCCGAGATGCTTTCAGAGGTAGTGAGAGCCTCGGGTGATGCTGACCTGCCAACCTGGCTGCAGAGATGGGCTCCATCTGCTGTCATCATGGCACCTGGCCCTGGGACTCGCTTTGGAACTCCTGCATGATTTGGAGGATGCCCACGTAGATAGCAAGGTGACAGTTGGCGTCACTGGCAGGGGCTGATGGTGTTACATGCAGTTGAGACCTGCAAGGTTTATTCAGCCAGTGGGTGCCCAGATAATAATTTCACCCTTAAAATTCTCTTGCCAGCCAAAAAGATTCTATGATTGTGCTACAAGTAAGAGGTCTGGCTAAAATCTGGCCTTTGGGAAGCACTGCTGGAGAGTTAGATGGGCTTGGAGACCTGAGTTGGGCTGCCTTTTCTCCACCAAAAATACTAAACAACCAACATTAGCTACCAGGGCAAGACCTTGTTGGTCCTCTGGCTCAGGAAAATTCTGGCATTTAGTTTGCAATGAATAAATCCTCTTCCTGAACCATCTCAGATGTCTGCTGGAGGTTTATGGACACAAAGGAGAAAGCAACTTTAGATTTGATTTTACAAAAAGAAGAGCAGTGAAATAAGTGAGCTGCAGCAACATTCCCTGTCTCCAAGCTGGAGATCAGAAAATTACTGGCAACGATGGAGAAAAGGCAGAAACGCTCAATAATTTCTCTCCTGGCTGATGTTCTACTGCTATATAGGGGCCACAAACTGCTCTCCAGTCCATTAGTAACCTAGGAAGTCACTAAATGGCATGGCCTGGGGATAAACATTTCTAAACAACAGACTCAGATTAATTTGCTCCCAGGGGGCCTCCAGAAGCAGGACAGGAGTGGTGCAGCCTCCTGCTCATCCTCTCTGAGGAGTGCTGGGATTTCTCTCTGATCCCAGAAGACTGGAGAGATGATAATTGCAGGGCAATATTCAAGGGGAGAGAGAGGAGCTGTTCTAGCACCAGAGCTGGTGGATTTAGGTAAGAGTTGGACTTAATGATCTTAAAGAGCTTTTCCAACCAAAACCATTCAATTATTCTGTGATTCCATGAACATCTTTCCTACTCCATGAATCTTTGGCAGTGACCTTTGCAAGGAAACTAAGCCCTCTGACAAAAGCTTCTTTGTTTAGTTTCTCCTTAACCAAGTGAGCCATCTCCTGTTGCACTTTGAGGAGCAGTGAATGGTTGCATTCACCCTTCACTTCATGACACACATAGGCACTTTAATCCATTTTAGGCTCTATAGTAGCTTGAAGTGTTAGTTCCTCTGGGGCACTCCAGGAACTGAAAATCACTGTGCCAGGCTCCCCTCTTGTACCTCCTCTGCTTCTCTGCAAGTCATAGCAATTCCTTCAGGAGCTGGCCCTGGAGCAGAAACCATCTCACTGCTGTGATTCCCACCACTTACACAGGCCACGGCAGCCACTACTGACCCTGAAGAAGGCAGAATCCCCCAAGGTAATTAATGCCAGTTGCTGCAATTGGCTAATTAGCAAACAAGATCGATTCGGATGGAGTCAAGGTGTCAAAAGACATTATGCAAGCTTGTCTCTGCTGGAGTAAAGCCATCCTGGGAGGGGCTGCAAGAGTTGTTATGGTCCAAAAGCCCTCATGTCATGGGTGGGAAATGAGAAAGATTTGGAGGAGATTCCATGAGTAGAAGCGAAATTAAGAATAAAAATCCCATTGCTGGAACAACAAATTAAGGAGGGAAGGTGTCAAGAGTGGAAAGTGATCTGTATAGTTGCTTGCAAACATGAAGGGAAAGACAGAAAGAGGCAGTCAGGCTGGGAGGAGATGGAGAAATCAGCTTCATCAGGGAAATACCCAAAGGAGGAGAGCAAGGCAGGTCTCCCCCCTGGGGCAATGGCAGGGTCAAACAGCTTGGGAAAGTTTCTCAAGCCCTCCTCCCAGCCACAGCAAAGGTGCAGGCAGAGAGTGAGAGATGATGCTCATGCATGTCTTGCATCCATGACAGAGTCAGGTCTGCAGTTAAAGCTGATTGTCACTTTATTTGGAGCGATTTCCTAGCCTGGAATGTTGGGATGCAACAGGAACCAAGTCTGCCCTGTTTCTGCCTGCAGACACCTGGGAAATGCAAGCCTGGAAATGGATGGGGTGAGCAGGATGGGACACAGGGCTCTGGGACCACCTCTAACCCTGAGCCAAGGGCCAGGGTAAAGCCTCTAGAGACATCAGCTAATCCTCCCATAAGCCTGCTGCAAGGGATTTAAGAGGTGTTCATATCACTCACCTCTGGGATCAAAATCCTTGGAGGATAGGAGAGCAAAGGAAATGAAGAGATTCTCCTTCCCACAGTGGAGTGTGAAACAGACACAGCCCCTGCTGAGATGCGTCAGGGGCTGAAGTTATCTCCTGTGTGCTCTCTCTGGGAGGAAGGGGATGTCTGCTCTCATCTTCTGCTGGACTTCTTGGGAAGAGCTTTGCTGCTTGGCTCTGCAGCTGCCAGATGCCCTGGTTTTGTCAAGGCAGTTGTCCCAGAACTCTCTAAAGTCCTGGAGAGCTGAAAAATTGCTTTTCATCCTCATGGCTCACACTTGGCCTTGTTGAACCTCCTGAGGTTCACCTGTGCACACTTCTCAAGCTTCTACAGGTCCCTCTGGGTGGTATCTGGGGTGTCAGGCAGTGTAGGTAAAGCCAGTAACACATTAGTGCTTTGTGGAGGGCTGAGGGGAAAGACCTCAGCAGACTGATGTAATGTTTGTTAAAGAAGGAGCAAGCAACTTCTCCAGCTTGGAGGAATGGCAGCAGGTGTTGGATGCATCACAGAAGCTAATGCTGAGGTGCTGAGTGAGCACTCACAGAAGGGTTTGGGGTGGAAAAGAGTTTTAAGATCACCAGGTGACTAGCAGGACTTGCTTGTAAAATAAACAGCTCCCTTTATCTCCTGAACTCTGTACCCCAACCAGAGGAAATGGATATCACCAGGAAATGCCACCAGGAACCACCTCCAAAGCCAGAGGCTTTGCCCACGCCTCGGCTGAGGGACCCCTTCCCAAAGCCACATCCCCCTCCCACAATGCTGGGCACAATCCAGCCCTGTTGGGGGCTGGAGAGGGTCCTCTGCTGCTAGCAGGATGGCTGGAAGGGAAATGATCCCACCTTTCTTTCCTAGCTCTCAGGAATGCACCACACCTGGGGTCTCTGGGAAGTGTTTGCTGTCCTGCCAGGTTCCAGGCCTATATTGTTTGCCCAGGGATTTTTTTAATATATAGAATTATTAAAAGCTAATTTGGGCCCCTGAGAGTGTGGAGGGACAGACAAAGCCCTTGGCTGGCACTGAGGAATGTCACCAGGCTGCAGGCTGGTTTGGCTGTGATGGCGCCACCCAGCCCTTCTGAGCTGCAGATCACAGGTGAGATGAGTTTGCTTGGGCTCTACTGGAGAAAAGTCTGAGAGTTGTGGGCAGGGCTCACCCACCCCACACACCTACAGGTCACACAGTCACTGCTTGAGCTGCAAGTCTGGGTTTTAAAATACCTCATCAGAGCCTCCAATTTAGTTCCTAATTGGTCCAATCCCTCACCATTGGTGCCCTGTGATTGGGGGGCTGCAGTTCAACCTCACAGAGGGAAACTGAGGTCTGCAGGGTTAGGAAATGTGCTAAGGACTACAAGACATCATCCAGAGGGACCTGGACAAGCTTGAGAAGTGGGCACGTGTGAACCTCATCAGGTTCAACAAGGCCAAGTGCAAGGTCCTACAGCTCAGTCAGGACAACCTCTGGTATCAACAGAGGCTGGGGTATGAAGGGCTGGAGAGCAGCCCTGGGGAGAAGCACTTGGGGTACTGGGGGTGCAAAGCTGGACAGGAGCTGGCACTGAGTGCTCACAGCCCAGCCAGGCTGATCCCCAGCAGCGTGGGCAGCAGGGGCAGGGAGGGGATTCTGCCCCTCTGTTCTGCTCTGCTGAGCCCCCAGCTGCAGTGCTGGGCCAGCTCTGGAGTGCTCAGCACAGCACAGACAGGGACCTGTTAGAGCAGGGCCAGAGGAGGCCACAGCAGTGCTGGGAGGACTGGAAGGGCTCTGCTGGGAGGCCAAGCTGAGAGAGTTGGGGCTGTTCAGCCTGGAGAAGGGAAGGCTCCAGGGAGACCTTCTGGTGGCCTTGCAGGACTTAAAGGCTCTGATCGGAAAGCTGGGGACAGACATTTCAGCAGAGGCTGTTGTGACAGGACAAGGAATGATGATTTGAAACTAAAAGAGAGAGAATTAGAATTGATATAAGGAAGAAATAATTTCCACTGAGGGCGATGAGGCACTGGCCCAGGTTTCCCAGAGAGGTGATAGATGTCTCGTTCCTGGAGCTGTTCCAAGTGAGGTTGTTTAGGCTCTGAACAACCTACTCTAGTTGCAGATGTCCCTGCTGGCTGTTGTGGGGTCAGATGGAATAACCTTCGAAGGTCCCTTCCAACCCAAACCAGTCTGTAGTTCTATAAAATGCCAGGAGCAGAGCACAAAATAAGGAACAAACTGCACTTGGCGCTCAACACCACTAAGATCACTCCTGGCTGTTGGGGATATCCTGATCCCAAAAAAAAAGATCAGGCCCTGCAGTCTGCGACTGCAACCATTCCTCAGCTTGGGAGCCCACCAAGACAGAGGAAGAGTGCAGCAGCCCACGGGCTGAAGGAAGCAGGAGAGCAAACTCCTACTGCACAGTGTCTGGCCAGGGATCAGCTCAGCAACAGTGATTTATTATTTACATTACAGGAGGAGCTGGAAACTGTGGAGAAAATTAGGGTGTCCCTGAGACTGGCACAAGAGCTGTGCTTTATGGGCTCTTTTCAGCTTGCTCCTCAGGCAAGTGTCTATGACTGAGCTGAGCTGGGTGGAGTTGTGGCTTCTTCTAGAGTCCTTTTCAGAAATTTATTTATTTGAAGAAGGTGAAATTTGAGCAAGGAACAGGCCCTGGTCTTCCCCGGAGCCCCTTTGGACCACAGTGCTTGGGGGAGGAGAGCCATGGAAGCTGAGGAGCTGCTCTGTGCAGTGCAGGTACATAGGGGTGCAGCTCCACCCATCTCAGCCTAGCATCCCAGATAGTTTTGGAGATGTTTTCATCCTCTCCTTTCTGTTCTGGTGTCTCTGAGCCTCCCTGAGGACCCATCTCAGCTGCCTCCCCTTTACAGGGGCAGCCCTCCCTGGCTTTCCACCCTGGTGCTGAGATCAGTCACCCTGGGTGGACAACAGCAGGGCAAGGTTCATGGTCTGGCCAAAACCAAACCCCAATAGATCCCTTGTCTTGGCTGTTGTTCCAACTGCTTGAAAGGGGTAGAGCTGGGGAGGTAATGAAGGCAGCGGTCCACTGGGAGTGGAAGGAGCTTGTACTAGATCAGCTGGTATAATTAGAAAGCAGGGACAAGGAGATGAGCTCCTGTGCCCAAAAGCTGGTCTGTTTTTCCAGCTCCAGCAGCTGGGCTAATAAAAACTCTGACCTCCCCTTGCTCATCATCCCCAATGCTTGTCTGCAGGGCACTGTGATGGCCACAAGGTTGTGAAGGAGCTCCTGTCCTTGAGTATTTCCAGGATTGAGGCTTCTGCAACTTTCCTGGGCAACATCTGCCACTATCACTGCAGCCAGTTTGTCTCTTCTTGCTCCATTTACTCTGGGCTGACAGGAGTGGGCAGTGGTGGTCCTGTCAGAACCCGTGCAACTGAGGATGCTCACCCGATTGACTTTGACTGGCAATGTCATGCTCATGATGTCTCTCTTCATGTTTTGGCTCAGGCAAGAACCTTCTTGCAGAACCCTCTGGTCATGCTCTCTGCTGATGTTGAGGAGACAGTGGATTTACATGGGAACATCTCCACCAAGTGCCAGCCCCACAGCCAGGCCTTCCCCATGGAAGGAGGAACTGTATGGGAGATCTTCATTCATCTGCAAACCCATGCTGTTGCTCTGGCAGCACCTGACAGCCCTGACAGCTCTCCAGGCTTGCAAACTGGCAGCAAGGATTTAGTGACAGGAAACCAGAATTTGTGGAACATAGCCACCTGGTTCAGAGAGGAACAGTCTGATCTGCTTTGCTGCCGGCTTCAGGGGTGGAGGGAAGGAGAACCACAAAACAATACAGGGTCTACAATAAGGTGTTGTGAAAACCTGGGTGGTAGATAGGAGAGAAGAGCAGCAAGGTTGGTGTGGGGTTTGGAGGGCATATCCTATGAGGATGGGCTGAGGGAGCTGGTGGTGTTTAGCCTGGAGAAGAGAAGGCTGAGGAGAGACCTCATTGCTCTCTACAGCTACCTGAAGGGAGGTTGGAGTGGGTCTGGTTTTGGTCTCTTCTCCAGCAATAAAATGAGAGAAAATGGGCTTAAGTTGCACCAGGGGAGGTTTAGGTTGGACATTGGGAAAAAGTTCTTTACTCAAAGAGTGGTCAGGCCTTGGGACAGACTGCCCAGGGAGGTGGTGGAGTTGCCCTTCTTGAAACTGTTCAAGAAGGTGTAGATGTGGTGCTTCAGGTTATAGTTTAGTGGTCATGGTAGTTGAATTATGGTTGGACTTAGAATTATAGAATCATAGAATGGTAAGGTTGGAAGGGACCTCAAGGATCATCTAGTTCCAACCCCCTGCCATAGGCAGGGACACCTCCCACTAGTACAGGTTACTCAAGGCCTCATCCAATCTGGCCTTGAACACATCCAGGGAGGGAGCATCCACAACCTCCCTGGGCAACCTGTTCCAGTGCCTCACCACCCTCACTGTAAAGAACTTCCTCCTAACATCCAGTCTAAATCTCCCCTCTGCCAGTTTAAACCCATTGCCCCTTGTCCTGTCATTGCAGGACCTTGTAAATAATCCTTCCCCAGCCTTCCTGTAGGCCCCCTTCAGATACTGGAAGGCTACTATCAGGTCCCCTCGAAGCCTTCTCTTCTCCAGGCTGAAGAGCCCCAACTCCCTCAGCCTGTCCTCATAGGAGAGCTGCTCCAGCCCTCTGATCATCTTTGTGGCCCTCCTCTGGACCCGCTCCAACACTTCCATGTCCTTCCTGTGCTGAGGGTTCCAGAACTGCACACAGTACTCCAGGTGGGGTCTGACGAGAGCAGAGTAAAGGGGCAGAATCCCCTCCCTTGCCCTGCTGGCCACGCTGCTCTTGATGCAGCCTAGGACTCGGTTGGCTGTCTGGGCTGCATGTGCACACTGCAGGCTCATGTTGAGCTTTTCATCAACCCAGACTCCAAGGTCCTTTTCCTCAGGGCTGCTCTCCAGCCATTCACCACCCAGCCTGTATTTGTGCTTGGGATTGTGCCTACCCAGGTGCAGGACCTTACACTTGGCCTTATTGAATTTCATCAGGTTGGCCTGGGCCCAACTCTCCAGCCTGTCCAGGTCCCTCTGGATGGCATCCCTGCCCTCTAGCAAGTGACTGTGCCACACAGCTTGGTGATCTTAAAGATCTTTTACAATGTTATTGATCCCATGATTGTGTGAGAGTCATAACTGTGCAGGATGAAAACCAGCCAAGTGCACTGGGCTTCTTGTTCCCCACCTTGACAAAATAAACACTCTCATCCCATCCTACCTCCCAGTTTGTCCCTGGATGGCAGAGATCTGGCAGATATTGCTGTGCTCGTGGACATCCCTGGCAGGGAAGAAATTCCATAGAACAATAGGATGATTTGGGTTGGAATCAGAGAGTCATTTTGGTTAGAAGAGACCTTTAAGATCACCAAGTCCAACTGTGACCCCAGCACTGCTAGGTCATCACTAAACTATGTCCCTCAGTTTTAAAGGAAGGAACATTTAAAGATAGGGATCCACCAGATGATGGAGACATAGTCAGAAACTGCTTATCCCAGTTTTGTTCTGCTTGCTTTGGTTTGTTTCCTGGCTTGGATCATTGTTATTCTTACTGGACCTTTCCAGGGGAAAACATCTCTTTGGCCAAGGCATTTGGTTCATTCCTCACCCTCAGACATATGTATTTATTTTAAAGTGCCTCTTGTTGTGTTACTTGGCAACTTCTGAGCCTGGGTATTTCTCCAGCTGATAAACATTTGTGAGGTTGGTTGTCTGAAGAGCAGCATGTGGTTAACAACATGATCTTCCTGCAAAGAAAATGGGCTCTGATGCATCTGGAACACCTCAGCTGGCTTGTGACCAAGATTTGGCCCCAAAACAAAGGAAGGGTCTCTTGTGTCCCTGCTGGTATGAGGATGAGCTGGGTGAGTTCACTTTGCATCACTAAATAAAATCAGACTCCAGCAGCACCCACTGAGACCAGATGAGGACCAAAAGGCTGGAGGTGGCTGTTGAGTGAGCAGTGGGAACGTGGAGGATTCCAAAAGATTCTAAAGGGCACAGAGGGACTGAGAAGGCAATCAGAAGAAAAGTCATGGAGCAAACCAGAAAGCTCAGCTCATTGAACAAGTCCCACAGCTACCAACTGATGGAGGTTGGGAGAGTTTCTCTGATGGCTGAGCTAGCCTAGGCTGCTGTGGATGCAGCCATCACAGACTCTTCTGTGCACCAGAGCTGCCCATGGTCTACATGCTGCAGTGAGACTCCAGCTGCTAGAGTCATGCAGTCCCACAACCCCTCCTACTTTCATCCAAATGAAAGCCTTAAACAATTCCAGCCTCTGTGACAACTCCGAAACTCAGCAGATGCGTGAAAGAAGGAAGTGGCCAGCTATGGAAGCAGTTAACAAGGAGAAGACAGACACCTGGCCATGAGGTCCTGTCTTGGGTCAAACTCCAGCAAAGCCCAGACAAAACCCATCACCCTGACTCAGGAGCCAGACAAAGCCAGTAGGATCTAAGCACTCATTGCAAAGGCAATTTTTTGAGGGTGAGACTCAGCTAAGAGTGCTGGGACTCTGGTTTCATCCTTGCAGCAGCTCCACTGAGATAAATCATAGTCCAACCATTATCTAACTCTACCTAGACTGGTGCTAAACAATGTCCCTCAACACCTCATCTCTCTGCCTTTTAAACACCACCAAGGATGGGGATTCAATGTCCTTCATGGAAACAAAGCAGGAACTTCTGCAGCTCCTCCTCTGGGACAAGGAGACATTCACCTCCCTCTTCCAGGAGATATTCCAGCTTCAGCCAACCCTGGATTATAAGGCATAACTCATCTCCTTCTCTACTGAGAAGGAGATACTGAAATGCCAACAGTCGTCTTCCTTGCTGTTTTAGGAGCTCTGTGAACCTTCTTGGCTCCTGGGAAGGGGAACTTCTACCAGGCTGTGCTCTCTGCCTAATCCTCTCCTGTTATGGGACCACTGCTGTGAGGTCCTCAGAAGACATCCTTCTCACCCATTACACCACCAAGGTGTGCTCATGAAGGAACAACAGGGAGAGGCAACAATGCAGCCCCTGGCTTCCAAAAAGATGGAGGGTGTCAGCATGGTCCTTTCCCCTTGTGATGGTGCCTGGGGCTGCAGGGTGATGGGAGAGCTGAGTTTTGGTTGCCTCTTGCTCTCTGCTAAAAAGCACCTACTGACTGCAGGGTCTCAAAGCACTTGGACCACCAGGACCTCTGGAATGGAGCATTACAGCCTACCCCTATGGTTCCTGGTGCCACCATGACTTGCATGCAAGGGACCCCCAGATTGCAGGAAGTACAACAGAAGGAGGAATCAGCCACCCAGCATGGGTGATGAAGGTTTTACCCATGGAGGAGAAACATGAGTGAGTCAGAGGGGTGACCTGGTCCCACCAGCCTGAAGGGTAGGAATGCCTGGGATCCTGGATGTGTGCCTCCATTTCACTTTCAGATCCCTCAAATAATAACGGTGTTTGCCAGCTCCTGTGACAAGAATTACTAACGGAGAAAGATCCTCAACAAGGGGAAACGAGAGCTCCCATTTCACCCTTTGTTTGCTGGACTTCTCTGACAGCCCCAGGGCATGGCTGGGCTTTCCTTGGTGTGCTTGGGTTCCCTTATGAGAAAGCAGATGTCAAGCCCTGCAGAAACTTCAGCAACACCTCCTCAGCTCTCAAACTTCCCTATCAGGTTGTGACTCACTTCAAAACTTTCTGCAGCCCAGTTTACTCAGATTCCTGCCCCACACTGAGTTATCATGCAGTGAGTATCTCTAGCTGCTGTGCCAGGTGGCTTTCACAGTCCATTTGGGAACCACCCTCCCCATCTGCCATTTTTGTCGTTGCAAGGCAAGGGAGCATCATCACACACCTTGGCAGGGTGATGCCCTGTGATGGATGCTGCAGCAAGTGCTCAGGTCTGATGTTGCAGCCCACATGGAGGCTGGGGCTCTCCCAGTCCCATCTCTGGTAGGACAAGCTGCTGCTGTCTCTCAGATAGCTAAGCTTCTGCAACCAGAGGTTGGAATTCCAGATGCTTTTCTATCTCCTCCTTTTGGATCTGAAAGATGGAGGTTGGACCCTTAGGACACAAGCCCAGCGACCCAGCAAAGAAGAGGTCAGGTAGGACGGAGTCTGGTCCCTGTGTGGAGCTCATGGGGCCACGCATGTTTCTACCCACTCCTGCAGCAGGGAGCCAAGGGTGGGAACATTACAGCCCCTCCACAGCTCCCTCCTTTGCCCTGTTGCCATCACCAGGCCAGTGGTCAGGCCAGCGTGCCTGGTTGCCTCGACAGAGCCTGCAAAGGGGCACCGGAGGCTGTGGCATTTCCACTCCTGTTCTCAGAGCAGTCTCCTCCCAACCCTTGCAGAAAATAAATTCCCCAGGCAGGCTGAGCTGGGATGACAGCATCACAGGCTATATATAGCCACAGCAGATCGCCGCTCCAGCCAGGGCCACACAGCAACACGCCCCACAGGTCCCTGCCTGGGGAAGGGATGGGATGACAACCTGCCAGGGGTGGAGGAGCCTGCCCGCCCCAGCCCAGGAATGTTCTGAGAGCCTGTGCCCCCCTTTCAGGCCAGCAGCCCCCTCGAGGGCCCAGCTGCTGCCATAACCTGCTGTCTGTGCCAGCTGATGGATGAAGGATCTGCTGGAGGGCGGTGAAAGCAGAGCACGAATGAGCCCAGGGAGCTGCCAAAGGTTATCCTGGGGGGCAAACAGCATCCCCTGGCTGAGTGGCACTCACTGACTCCCAGGTGGAACTAAAGAAGCTGTTGGCATTGCCCCTCCTCAGTCCTGTGATGTGGGGCAGAAAATGCCAACAGAGCACCACTACATGCACTACTGCCATGGTGCTGCATGGAACAGCATAGGACTGCACACAGCTGCTCAGGGGCTGCATGGAGCTACATGGGGATGCATACTGCTGCATGGGTTGCATGGGATGGTGCGGGCTGCAAGGAACTGCATGGAATGTGGAGCAGAGGGATGAGGCTGCCAACATGCTGTGGGGATCCCTGCCTGGCTCAGCTGCTGGCCTTGCCTTCTGTACCCAGCTCCCCACATGTGTGGAGAAGAGACAAGGGCTGCTTGGGGAGATGCTCAGGAGGCTGTGGAGCATCCAGCAGCCTGATGGCCTCCTCTGGAGCCAAGGACTCACCCAGCCTGGGGGGGCTGCCTGTAGCCACAGGTCACCAGGTTTTTGCCTTGGCTCTTGTCATGGCTCTGAGGAGTGTCTGGGGGTGGCAGAGTGGGTCCCTGGCACACCCACACCCCCAGCTGGGGCTCTCTGTTGCCGTGCAGTAGCTCCAGCCTTGCTCTTTCCCCAGAGAGCTGGCAGAGGGCACGGTTGCCTTTATCCTGCCCTCACCCTGCCTTCATCACACACCTTCTCTGCTGCTCCAAACCTGGCTGCCAGGCCAAAGAGTAAGATGGGCCATGGAGAAGACCAGGATCCTGGTCCTCTCTTGCATGGGGATGGAGCCTGTTGGTCTGGACACCCCTGGGCAGCTGAGGGCAACGAGGTGGGTTTGCACCCCTGGCTTGGGGGTTGCAGTGGGTAGGGGGAACCCTTGATGCAAATATCCTCACAAAGCTACAGAGGCATGGGTGCTCCTCTCCTGCGTGGGGCTGGAGCCTGCGAGGCTGGGCACCCCTGGAAGCAGAGGGCAGTGGGGTGTGTTTGCACCCAACCTGCAACCATGGCTTGGAAGGGTGCATCAGTAGGGAGGGGACCCTTGGGATCAGTTTGCACCCAGTGTGCACTCATGGCCTCATGACTTAGGGCGTTGCAATGGTGGGGAGGGGACCCTCGACCATCCTTGCAAATCTGGGGAGGCATGAGTGCCTCTTCGGGTGATGTCCCAGGTGGAGAAACCCCATGTCTCACGGGTCACTTCCAACTTGAAGTGGAAGCACGTCCAACGTGCTGTCGTGACGCCCACCCCCGCCACATTCTCCCTCCCGCCGCTGCTGGGCGAGGGCCACCCAGCAGATGACATAATTCCCAACAACTGCACGTTAATCACTCGGCCGCCAGCAGCCTCCTTCTGCTTCAATCCAGCACCACCTCCCCACCCCCCCGTTCCCGGTCCCCAAGCACTGTCCTCTTCCTATCACCACGGTGAAAGCAATCCCCACATAAACCCGAGAAGGGCTGGCGGTGGGGGATGTACGTGGGGGGAATGATCTGATCTTGCCGAGCACTAGCAAACAGGTCCTGTCCCACTCCCCACCCCCCAAAGCCCCTCCCAGCCTTTCACTCTATTTTTGGGTGCTGTCAGATCCAAACGGCCCCGCGGGGGCCAAATCCAGGCAGCTGCGACTTTAGGCACAAACGAGGCTCCCTCNTCCCCCCCCCACTCCTGCTCTCCGCGCACCCCTCAGGACCTCTCCTGCTCCTCACCCAGCCCCGTCCCACATCCTCCTCGCCCACTCCTGCCCTCCCCGAGCCTTACTCTTGGCGGGACCGCTGGGGGGGTCCGCGGCAGCGAGGGGGCAAGGAGCAGCGATCAGGCGGTGTAGGTCGCGCCGCCGGGGGGCCGCCGCCGTCCGAGGGGTCTCATCTCATTCCGCCGTGTCCCTGGCACACGACACGCACGCACCACACACTCGCGGCCACGTTTCCCCCCCTTCTTGCGGCAAACGGTGGCCAGCCCCAACCCCACCCCCTGTCAGAGCGGCAGCCTAACAGCTAGCGAGGGAAGGACGGGGGAGGGTCTGCTCGCCCTCCCTGTAACCCTTCCCTCACCGCTTCGCTTCCAGCACCGGGCTTCGCCGGCTCAGGCCATGGCTCGGACCGGGGCCGGCAGGATGCTGCATGGAAACTCCCCTCCCGGCACTGTACCCCAGGGCTATGCGACAAGGGACATTTGGAGGTCCGATGGTGGCTTGGCTCTGTCCCTGCAGCCTGGACGTGTCCCATCACTCTTGTGCCTCCCAGTAGAGCTGAGCCCCAGCACTGCTCCGTGCAGAGTGGGATGTGGGGTTCCTCGGGCCGTGACTGGTGTTTGGGGTCACAGGGAGCCCCATGATGAGCGTGGGAGCCGAGTCTGCCTGCAATGTATCCATAAAAAATCATTTTGGCCCTTGGTTCCCCATAATCTCTGGGAGCAGAGCCCCTTGGGGTGGCACAGCCTGAACCAGTGGGGACCCCCAGTGCAGCTGGGATTGGAAAATCTTTGCACCAATGTTGTGAGACCCTGGCCCAGGCCGCCCGGAGGTGGCAGATGTCCCATCCCTGAAACCATTCCAGGTCAGGTTGTGTGGGACTGTGAGCAGCCTGCTCCAGTTGCAGGTGTCCTTGCTGGCTGCAGGGGAGGTTTGGACTGGATGAATTTTAAAGGTTCCTTCCAACCCAAACCGTTCTGTGATTCTCTTGATTCCACGAAATAAAGCCAAGGTGGGATATGAAAGTTCCTCTTTCCACCTCACAGAAAGAGCAAAGGTCTGAGCTGGCGCAAGAGGCAAGCTCTTCAAACTCCCTCTTACACAGGTCAGTTAGCCAAGAGACCCGCAAACGGCATGCAGGTTTGGCCAAGGACTCAAACCAAAGGCAAGGTTGCTCCTGACAGTGATGGCGATGGAGCTGCCTTCGCTAAAGAGAAATGAGAGGTGCTGGAGGAACAAGGAAAATGAAAGGTTCACAATGCTGTCCGTGGAGAGGAGCTCCCACACAGGTTGGAGGCACACATCCCTGGTCCCAGCTTTACTCCAGTGCTGCGGTTGCTGCAGGAGAGTTAGGTCCTTCGACGTGCACTATCGGGCCCCACTTCTCCCCTTGGTCCCTTCCATGGATGTGTGGTGGCTACACCACTCCTGCTTGGCTGAGGAGAGTGGGAGAAGAGGCAGAAGACGCAGACACTTATTTCTGTCCAGCAAAATGGCAGGTTGGGTTATCAGTTCTCCCTGCTAGCATTGCCAGACAGACCCTCCACTGCTCCCACAGTATCGCACACTATGGGCATTTCTCCACACGCGATATTGCAGGTTGAGCTCCAGGAGCCCTGTGTGTGTGATCCTTCTTGGATGGATCCCTCTGAGACACTCTGACCCCACCTATAGTCACCACAGAGACCAAGGTTAGAGACTGGGACAAAGCCATCTGTCCTGTGGGTGGGACTGCTACTTCCCACCAGCACTGCCACACAATGGCAGTTCAGGTCCTATGCAGACAACTGGGTGGTCCCTATGGCTGTCAAATCAGGCAGGGTGAAGGGAGGGAGCAGAGCTGCTGGTGAGGAATAGAGGTCAAGTCAGATGGGTATGCTGGGACTGCCCCAGCAGAAATCCCTGCATGTCCTGGACCAGCAGCCTAGTCTCCTCTGAGCAGGACGGTGCAGCCTCTTGCTGAGGATGTGCAGGGATGTGAGGTGTCTCAAGTTTGAGCTTCCCACAATGCTTCCAGCCTTAGATGAACCCCTCTGTGATCATCACCTGGCCTCACACCTCCAGAATTGGACACCAAGGCTGAGACAGCTGCACCCAAGGGGTGATGTGTGCCAGCTCCCCTCTTCAACCCTCCAGGGGGCACCAAGGTGCTCCCAGACACCCTGGGGGCATAGGAAGGAATGAAGAGGAAATCTGAACCTGTGTCCCCACCCTATGATGGGACATGCCTAGCCTGGGGTAGGGCCAGTTTTGTAGCTGAGAGGCTGCTCCAGTGATGTTCAGCTCCAATGATGTTCAGCTCCATCAGCTCAACTCAGCTCAGCATCCTATCCCCAGCAGCAGCTGTATGTAGACACCCAAAGAACATTCTTCACCTCTAACATTCTCCAGCCATTTCAGTTCAGAGGATTTGCTGATGGTGATGTCTCTACACCCAAGCAGACCATAGGCCCAGTGGGTGTACACTTGATGGCTGGAGCAGCAGCTTTTGCCAGCTCCCAGAGGGTTTTGCAGGGTCTGGACCTCTGTCTGTGTCCCAACATTCTTACCACAAGACATTGCCGCCTTCAGTGCGGACTGAGCCCAGAGCCTGTAGGACACTTCACATGACCTGGGTTCACCCAGCACTATTCTTCTCTCCCAGTCTCAAGACTAACACCAGGGTAGCAGGTTTTCTGCTCTCCTCTCCTACACCTTTTCCATAGTGCTCTGTCATTCTCTTTACTGTGAGGATGACAGAGCCCTGGAGCAAGATGCCCAGAGAGGCTGTGGATCTCCTTCTCTGGAGACTTTCAAAGATGATCTGTACTTGTTCCTGTGTGACCTGCCCCAGGTGACCCTGCTTTGGCAGGGCAGTTGTATCCAACGATCTCTGGAGGTCCCTTCCAATCCCTGCTGCTCTGCGATTCCAAGAAGTGCTTGCAGATATCGTCACTGTCTGCACCACACCAGGATGAATCCCCTCTCCAGAGGAATTTGCTCTACCTCTGCTCCTTGTCCTCATGATGGCCTTGCTGCCACCTTGAGTGGTCTTTGTTTTGCTTTGTTTGCTGTGTGTTCTGTGTGCCTCGATGTGGTTATCATGCTCCAGCCGTCAGATTGCAGCAAGTCCCAGGGAGAAAGTGCCAACTTTAACATATGCCTGAACAGTTCCTTTCAGACATATACAAACTGGAACAAAGCCTCGCTGGGAATATGCTTGTTGGTGCAATTTGCCAACTGTGGTTGCAGATCTGCTCTTTTCAGCAAGCAGCAACTATTTGTAGACGGTGCAAAATCTCGTCTAGCTGGGGACCGGTGGGGACTCTGGAAGCCTCTCTGCAGGCATGGAGGAGCTAGCAGAGAAGACAGCCCACTGCTGTGTGAAGACCTCCATGAGCATCACAGATGATGTTTGAAGTAAACACTTGGTCCTTTCCCCCTTTGCCTTAGGAAGTGGCCAGCACACTTCTCTATCATGTGAATCATGAATGCTTTCTCACCTTGTGCAAGTAGGACTTTTCTCACATCTCCTGGGTCCAGCCATCTACACCCTCCATTGGTTTTCCCATCAGTGGCATTCATCATTTAGCCAGGACAGATAGACAGTCTCTGCTTGGTGGTGTTCAGTAATAGGGCACAGCCAGAGCACAGGAGGTTGCACCTGAACACAAGACATTTTTCTGCTGTGAGGGTGCTGGAGCCCTGGAGCAGGGTGCCCAGAGAGGTTGTGGAGTCTCCTTCTCTGGAGACTTTTGAGACCCACCTGGATGTGTTCCTGTGTGAGCAGCCCTGGGTGACCCTGCTCTGTCAGGAGAGTTGGACTGGATGATCTCTGGAGGTCCCTTCCAGCCCCTAACACTCTGTGATTCTATGACATCACTGGGACATGACTCTAGTGCACTTGGACCTAATGATGCCCAGCTTGGAGCCAATCAGGTGGGCTTCTCTCAAGCATGTCCTTGGAACCAGGAGTGACAAACCTTGGTCGGTAGCTTGAACCCTAGAAATGTTTAAGACCAGGTTAGATGCGCCTTTGATCTGCCTGGTCTAGTGAGAGGTGTCACTGCCCATGGCAGGGGGGGTTGGACGAAAATGATCTTGAAGGTCCCTTCCAACTCCAGTGGCTCTATGAGGCTGAGGCTGTGATTATTCCCACAGATTTGCAGACAACAGGACAACATTTTAAGGAGGAGTTGGAAGAAGGTAACAAGGTGGGTTTGGGGTTGCACCTAAGAACATGGGCAAGAGGTGTTTGCTCACCACCACCCTTTAGGACATGGATCTGCCCTTGCCCACATGTCTGCCTTCAGCCTGCAAACTCCCAGGACAGGGATCACCTCCTGTTCTCTGCTGATGAAACACCTCATCAGATGGTGAAGGGGGTGTGGAAACATCAAGGAGTTGGTCCAAGAGCAGGAAGGTCAGTGCTTGAGCTGCCTTTTCTCTGTGGAGGACTGCCAAAAGTAGTGTTTAAGACAGCAAAGAATCAAGAGACCATTGTTCATAGCAACCTGAGTGGAAATATTTTCGTGTGTGTCTGTGTGTGTGTAAGTGCTGGCATCCAATTTGGCAGTGGTTACTCAGTGCAAGTGGGCGGCCTGTCCCTTTCTCTCAGATGGAGTCTCCTCCTCCTCATAAGGACCCAAAAGAGGGATGAAACTGGAACAGATGGTTTGGGGGTGCTCAGAAGCACCAATGGCAAGGGCTGTCTCATCACCAGCTAGAGCTTTGTGGCATACTAAACATGCTCAAGAGCAAAGAGGTCTCTCCAAGGAAAGGGGCAGTGAGCAACTCTAGATGGTTCCAGTTTTCGGTTTGATGTTGGGAAGAAGGGGCAGAAATGGGTATCTTTGGCTTATCGTGCAAGGTAGGAGGGTTGGTGTTGAGTCTTCCCCTACCCCCAAGTCCAAGGGCATTGGAAGAAGTGATGCTGAAGGGACACTGAGAGAGGCCATGATGGTTTTGCTAGGAAAAGGTCTCAGTGCTTTCTCCAAGGGAGAATCCAAGGATGCAAGCTCGGGGAGCTGGCCAGCTCCAGATTATCTCCTTGAGTGCCACAAAAGATCTGCCACAGTCCTTCAATGGAGAAATTCCCAGGCTCCCATTGAAAGCTTTTTCTGCTGCTCTCATCCTTGTAGGAGTGAATGGAGANGGGTCCGCGGCTGGCAGTCCGTGGCTGGCAGCTCCTCTTAAGGCCGACGTAGCAGTCTCCGGCGAAGTGCTCCCTTCGGGTCTCTGTGAGGTGGCTCTGGTGAAGTCTTCGAGGTCTCCCCTCTTCTGAGTCCTCTAATGCAGTGATCCCCTCCAGTCCTCGGTGTAGTGCTCTCTAGATAATGTGTTCTGTTGCCACATAAATATGCTGGGGCGATCTGCTCTCCCCGGTTCACACCCGCGGGGGTGGGGTGAGGTACTTAGCACCTACTCCTTCACATTCCAGACCTCCGTAGCCAGAGGGGTGGGGGAAGCAGAGCAGTTTCTCGCCTCATTCGAACCTTTGGTGGGGCAGGCACTTAGGTGTGCCCCACCACAGGGACACTGAGAGAGGCCATGATGGTTTTGCTAGGAAAAGGTCTCAGTGCTTTCTCCAAGGGAGAATCCAAGGATGCAAGCTCGGGGAGCTGGCCAGCTCCAGATTATCTCCTTGAGTGCCACAAAAGATCTGCCACAGTCCTTCAATGGAGAAATTCCCAGGCTCCCATTGAAAGCTTTTTCTGCTGCTCTCATCCTTGTAGGAGTGAATGGAGACATTTGTGCTAACCTCCATCCCCCTCCTCAGCTCCTGGCATTTCATCTCTCCACAGCACCATGCTTCTGCTAGAGTCAGCTGAGATGAAACCGAGTTGGCTCCTACACACCTTGGGAGCTCAGGCAGAGCTGCTTCCCACACAGTGTCTTTCACCCAAATTAAACAGCTCTCAGCTGAGCCCTGACATCCATCATGCCAAATTGAAGGTAGAGTTTGCTTTTGGCAGCTTGGGTTCACATTTAGCAGAGAAAGAGTGAGGACCTTGTTTTTGTGAATGTGTTGTGAGTAGCATATGGTTGAGAAGGCCATGAGGCCACCATCATGCTGAGGTCAGTGGGAGGCTGATAGTCGTGAAAGGTAGGGAAGATTTGTGTCTGGAAGGCTGTCTTAGGCTGCCTACTGCAGCATGCAAGAGGGCAAAGATGGATATAAAGTATCTGCTCCCCAAATCTGCATCATTCCATCAGCAAGGATCACCTCAGTGAGATCTGGAGTACTGTGTCCAATTCTGGGCTCTCCAGTTCAAGAGGGACAGGGAACTTCTGGAAAGGGGCAGACAGACACACACCCAGAGGGTGGTGGTTCAGCTTCCCACCTGGCCCAGCATGAGAAGCAGCAGGAGCATGAGGAGCATGAGGAGCAGCAGGCAACTCTCTCCAAGCAGCATTTACTGATACTCCACCAAATCCCCCACACTCCATGTGGTGAATGACACAGCCAGGCACCATACCCCTCCTTGCCCCCACCGATTCCTCCCCTCTCTCTCACCCTTCCTCCCTCCCTCCCCCTTTTTCTTGTTTTTACACAGTGGAAAAAATGTTGCCCACATCATGATGATTCTGCCAATAGGTCAAGTCAAGCATGATAGATTTCATTTTCAAGCTGGGGTCAGGCAATATATTGCCTTAATGCTGCTGGCACCAAGCACACTATGTTCAGAACCTGCTGCAAATTAGGTCCCCACAGCATCACCCTAACCTTGCTCAGACTTACCCTGCTGCAGGTGTAATGCCTTGGGTTGTTGGGGGCATTTCACACTTTCTAAGTGCCACAGCCTGCCTGAGACAGGAGTTGCTGCTGCTGCCAAAGGCTCTGCAGCATAGTATGGGGCACTCTGGGTCCTGCATTTCCATGGCAGGAGGGAGAAGGCAGAAGAAAACTTTGCTAGAGCAAGAATCAGAATCATAGAGTCACAGAATCATAGAAATATTGACTCATAGAATCATTTCAGCTGGAAAAGACCTGTTAAGAGCTTCAATTCCATTATGTAATTCTACCAGTTCTGGTGCTGGACCACATCCCTCAGCACCTCATAGAGTCACAGAATGGTTTGGATTGGAAGGGACCTTAAAGGTCATCTAGTTCCAGCCTTCTGCAATGGACAGGAACATCTACTAGACCAGGTCACACAAAGCGCCATTGAACCTGGCTTAGAACAGCTCCAGACATGGAGCCTCCACAGCTCCTGTGGGAAGTGTTTTTTATAGGATGCTCCAATGTTTGTCTACCAAAGAGTCCAACCGTGGAAAGGATGATTTCAGACGTGTTCAGATAGAGAATGTGTAACCAACTCCTCTGCTGCAGGACTGGTTACAGAGCAGGGCCATTCCTGAGTGAGCCCAGCTCTAATTAAAGACCAAGTTCATGCACTCATTCTCTGTATGCATTTTTATCATGATTTAAAAGCAAACACACACCTCAGAAATCCACCTCTAGTCACAAATCAATGCAGCTGTATTTTGTCCTCTGTCAAACATGAACACACAGAATATTGTAAAGTCCCTCTTCACCTTCAAAAACTCCAGACAAACAAAGTGGAATCTTCTGCCACATCTTCTTCCAGTTTAGACCAGAAAGAAATCAGAAATTACCTCTGCCAAAATGCTTTAAACGAATTGTTTGCAAGCCACTGTCAGTAACCAAAAAGATTTGTTGTTTGGAACAGCACAGAAATCATTTTTTTTTTTTTTCCCCTGGTTGGCTTTTAGAAGAAACATGACCATCACCACAAGGTGACTGATACTCTGCAGAAAATGGAGGAAGAAAAGGGAGCAAATAGTTTTGTCATTTAAAGACCAAAGAGTTGTATGTTCCTTCCAGGGAGCAGGGGTGGTGCAGGCCCTGATATGAACCCAAGAAATAAACCCATCCTGCTGCAGAGAGCTGGAGAGTCAGGCAGGGGAAGGTTTATTTAGAGAAGCAGCCGTGGGCTGCCTGCCCACATCAGGCTCTTTGCTGCAGATCCGCACGTGCCAGCCCCGGAGCGGCTGGGGAAGCAGTCCACTGTAATAAGCCTTCCAGCATCCCTACCCAGTCCTGCTGGAGGCTGGGGGGGCTGATCCAGTAGACCCCACCCCTAGTGTCACCTTACCTGACCCTGGCCTAGCCAGAGACAACTCCATGTTGTGGCAGGTTGCTAACAGCAGCAGCCCCTGAGGAACTGGGTCCACTTCAAGCCTGCCCAGAAAGCCACTGATGTGCCGAGGTCACCCGGTAGGGCTGAGGATGGGATCTTGTGCATGTACTCAACACTGGTGAGGCCACATCTGGAATACTGTCTTCAGTTTGGGGCCCTTCACTCCAAGGACATCGAGGTGCTGCAGTGTGTCCAGAGAAGGGTAATGAAGCTGGTGAAGGGTCTGGAGGCATCATGTGAGGAGCAGCTGAGAGACCTGGGGTGGTTCAGCCTGGAGAAAAGGAGGCTGAGAAGAGACCTTCTGGCTCTCTACTGCCTGAAAAAAGGTTGAAGAGAGGTGGGGGCTGATCTGTTTCAATGAGTAGTAAGGGATGGGACAAGAGGAAATGGCCTCGAGTTGTACCAATGGAAGCTCAGGTTGGATATAAGAAAAACTTCTCCCCTGAAAGGATTCTCAGGCATTGGAACAGGCTGCCCAGAGAGGTGGTGGAGTGCCCATCCCTGGAGTACTGAGGGCTGTGGAGGGGCTGATCCAGCCAAGGACTTCTGTCAGTGTTGGACTAATGACTGGAGCTGATGATCTTAAAGGTCTGTTATAGCCTCAGCTGCTCTGTGGTTCTGTGATCCTCTGCCAGGGCGGGCAGGGAAATGTGGGAGAAGGCTGCACTGAAGGGAGAGGTGGTCTAGAGAGGGCTGGAGATGTGTGGGTTCCTGAGCAGGGGCAGTCTGAAGCATCCTTTGGATTGATGACGATCTGGGTGCTGAACCTGTCCCATTTACAATCCTGGTTCCTCCAGACAGGGCCAGCAGCCGGCAGGGCTGTGAGTCAGGCAGGATAATTCATCTCCTTCCTTCTCGGGTCCGGGCTCTGTCAAACACCCCTGCTCTGGGGAAGGCTCTGTCCGCGATGATTAAGGCGGATATATCTCCTGGAGTAAAGGGCACTTCCCGGCTCGTTAGCACGGAGGAGGACTCGGCAAGGACACCTCCTCCTTGCCTTGGAGACCGACACAGAGAAAACACTCTTGAAGATCCCTGAGCTGGGTCTTGCTGCCGTGGGGTGTCAGAATTCAAATGCATGGATGGAGATACTGGGCCAATGTGCTGCCAGTTTTGCCCCCACGAGGCTCTCTGTAACCCAGCAAGAACCCTTGTAAATACATTCACTTCAAAGGCTGCTTTGCTGCAGCCTCTTCTCATGGGAGAGCAGAGATGCTTTCCTTACCTGGAGTTTACCTGCAGGAGGTGGCCAAAAGCAAACAAAACCTTATTTGCAGTATTTACCCTGAAAATGTATTCCCTGGTGCAAAATCAGCAGCTCAGTCAACACTGCTGGTCCTCCATCCTCCTCCTCCTGCCTCCCCCTGCGAGAATGCACCATGATGTGCCCTGGGTAAAGCTTCCAGGAGTCACCTGGGGTGGAGGTGGGGGCAGACCTGGGTCATTAGTGCAAAGAGCGGTGACAACAAAAGGGTTTTCATGCCTCAGCATCTTAATTGAAATGTCTTTCCCACCCTTCCCCCCATCCTCTTAAACCCACCAACTGGTTCAGGCTCTGTCAAGGGCACCCAGCTAACAGCTTCTCCTGTGCACTCTGCATCTCTGATGAGCCACTCACATGCTGTAATTAAATGTCAGGGTACAGAGGGTGTTATGAGAGCTCTGCGCTCCCAAAGATGCGTGGAGAATTCAGGCACCATGCGAGGGGGAGGTGGGTTGAGGTGGGGTGAAGTTTGGGGCAGGACAGCTGCAGAGAGGACAGGGACTCCAGACAGGTGGGAGCAGGGCACTGCCTTACTGCCTCGACTATGCCCGGACCTGTGCTATGCTTCCCTCCTGGCCAGGTGCCGAAAACCAGTGAGTGCCAGGCTGCCTGCTGAAGGCAGGAGAACCCCATCTCAGAACTGTCCTGTGGGAGTACTGTTTGCCCCTCAGCGAGCTTGAAAGCACCACAGAGAATCAGAATGTGTTGGGTTGGAGGGGACCCTCAGAGGTCATCTTCTTGCACCTGTTGCAGTGAGCAGGGACATCTTTCACGAGATTGCTTTGCTCAGCGCCCGGTCAAGTTCGATTTTGAGTGTCTCCAGGGATGAGGCCTCCACCACCTCTCTGAGCAACCTGGTCCAGTGTTTCACCACCCTCACGGTGAGAAATTTCCTCCTAATGCCTAACCTAAATCTGCCCTGCTCCAGTTTACAATTAAAACTGGTAACTGCCTGTGGACAGCCTGCATCGGATGAAAATACTTCAGGTTATTTATTCACAAGGACCTGATAGAAACAGCCACCTCCATGCTGCAGGTGCAGCTCTTCCATCTCTGAAGTGATAGTCAGTCCTGGGACATCACCTCACAGTGAAGCCAGTCCTGTCCTGCATCATTGTGGGATGTCCTGAAGGGCCAAAACTGTTTTCATGCAGCAAAAGGCTGCTCGCTACAACCCTTCAGATGCTTGGCTAGATGCCACCAGCCTTTGCTACTTCTCTGAAGTCACCTCCTTCCCCATTAAAGACAAACTGGGAAAAGTGTGGTAATTGACATGGAGCAATGCCAGCTGTGCTTCCTTGCCACTGATGGAGAGCTGGATGCTGAGTGCTGGCACTCCCAAAGGAGGCTTTCTGCGCAATGAGGTGTTCCATACAATGTCGTCCCAAAGAGGTTTGGAGCTGAGGTAGCACAGGAGGCAGCACAGCAGGAATCAGCAGGCAGGAGGGAGGGGTGGAGGCAGGACACATTCCCATGGTCCAGTTCCAACCATATACACACTTAGCTACTGCCCCGGGATGCCACCTTGGGTCACTTCCACCTGCTCTCAGGCTCACAGATTCAGCCTCAGTGTTGCACCTGGAAAAAAGTCATTTTGTAGCTTGGTGAGCTTTCATATCTTTCATATCTGCATAGCTTGCAGAGATGACAGTGGGACTTTCAAGTTGCCCTGGTAGGATGGTTTTGTCAGCTTCTGGAGAGTCCACAGCATGAGCCAGCTCAGAAGACAGAGAACCGTAGTGTTCCAAACCAACTACCATTTCCTCCAGAAAGCAGTTTCCAGAGAGCAGTATGAACAGAGAGACTCCAGCCCCAGACTCCCCTCCATCTCTGTAGACCATAGTGGGAGCTGACACACTCCACCTGCACACAGATTGAAATTCATGTTGGGAGATCATCACCAGGTCCCACCCTGTCCAGCCCAGCACTTTAAGCATGCCCCAGTGATGCCAGTGGGAACTTGAGGATGGGAAATACTGGACTCTGGTGTGTACAGCAATGAGCATGCTCTCCACACCGCCTGACAGCTGCAGGGCTGGGTGCTGGTGCTCTCCGCCCTCCCACTCATTGCGCTGCTGTTCACGGCTGCTGTTCTGCCGATGCCTGAAGCGGAGTGATGCAGGAGGAAGGAGAAACAGATTGGTTCGGGAGGGAAGGAGCCTTTAAAGCTCATCCAGCCCAACGCCCCTGCAGCCAGCAGGGACATCTGCAGCTAGAGCAGGTTGCTCAGAGCCCCAAACAACCTGATCTGGAACGGTTCCAGGGATGGGACATCTACTACCTTCCTGGGCAACCTGGGCCAAGGTCTCACTACCCTCAGGGTAAAAAAATGTCTTCCTGCTCTGAAGAGTGCTGAAGCCACTCTTGCTCGTCAGTGCATCCTGGGGGCCTCAGCGGTCTGGGAGGCATCATAGCACAGCTTCTCTGGTGGGATCTCATTACGTGATGAGCTGAACATCTGGATTAAAATAGATCAAACAGTCACTAAATCCTAAATAAGCCTGAGAGCTCAGCAGCAGCCATATGCTTCCTATTGACAAGCTCAAAAAACTCTCTCCTTGCCATTAGCTCACACTGCAGGCAGTGTTTCATCCTCCTCCAGCCCAGCCTGGAGAGCAAACCTGCCTGCTCTTCCTCCTTGGCCCTCTGTGTTCTGGCTGTCCTCTGAACTGGTACCCTAAGGCTCTTCTTAGGCAGGGATGTCAGAGGGCACTTCTCACATCTGAGTGTGCCTGTTACATCTGAGCTTTCTTAACTAGCAAATGGGTGGGCAACTGCTCCACTGCGCAAAAGATTAGGAGACAGTAGTGAAGGGAAAACTGCTGATAGCAACCAGAGGGAGCTGGGGAAGAAAGCTCAGAGCTTTGTGGCTTAGGATTGTTGCAGCTGGAATCACAAAATTATTTGGGTTGGAAGGGACCTGAAAGATCATCTTGTTCCACTTCTTCCCTCCTCCCATCACGGGCAGGGACACCTCCCACCAGCCCAGGTTGCTCAAGGCCTCATCCAACCTGGCCTTGAACACCCCGATGGAGGAGGCACCAAAACCTACCTGGGCAACCTGTGCCAGCATCTCACCACTCTGTCAAGAATTTCTTCCTCATCTCCAGACTCAATCTGCCCTCTCCCAGCTGAAAACCGTTGTCACAGAATCACAGAACCTTGGAGGTTGGGAGATACCTCTGGAGATCATCGAGTCCAATCCCTCTGCCAAGGCAGGGTCCCCTGGGGCAGGTCACACAAGAACACATCCAGGCAGGTTTTGAACGTCTCCAGAGAAGGAGACTCCACAGCCTCTCTGGGCACCCTGCTCCAGGGCTCAGCACCCTCACTGTAAGGATGTTTCTCCTCATGTTGAGGTGAAATCTCCTCTGGTTCAGTTTGTATCCACTGTTCCTTGGTTTATTGCTGGGCACCACTGAAAAGAGCTTGGCTCCAGCCACTGACACCCACCCCTCAGGTATCTATAGACTTAGATCAGATCCCCTCTCAGCCTTCTCTTCTCCAGACTAACCAGCCCCAGGGCTCTCAGTCTCTCTCCAGAGGGGAGATGCTCAGGTCCTCCAGTTAACCTCCTTGCTCTCTGCTGGACTCTCTCCAGCGGTTCCCTGTCTCTCCTGAACTTGGGAGCCCAAAACTGGACACAGTATTCCAGGTGTGGTCTCGCCAGGGCAAAGTAGAGGGGGAGAATAACCTCCCTAGAGCTGCTGAACACATTTCTGATGTACACCAGGATGCCACTGGCCTTCTTGGCCCAAGGGCACATTGCTGCCCATGCACAACTCGTTGCCCACCAGCAGTCCAAGGTCTTTCTCCATGGAGCTCCTTTCCAGCAGGGCAGCCCCAGTCTGTACTGGTGCCTGTTGTTATTCCTCCCCAGATGCAGGACCTTGCACTTGTCCTTACTGAACGTCATGAGGTCTGCCTTCATCCAGCACTCAACCTGTCCACAGCTCAGTGGTGGCAGCACAGCCTGGGGGGGTGTCAGCCACCCCCTCTGATTTTGTACCATAGTGCACTGGAGACACCCCAGGGCAGACTCAGCCTTTCGATTACTTAACAGAGAAGCATTTTTTGCTGTGGGCGGGGCTGGTTGTGCTTTGCTGGAGTGGGATCCCCCCACTCCTTTTTCCTTCTGGGCAAGGTTTTACGGTTCTGCAGGCTGATCTTCTGATTCTTCCGGAATGAGAATGAGGGAGGAGGAGAGGAAATGACATACTACAAGAGGGGAATTACTAACCAAGGATCCCCTCAGGCTTTGTTTCAACTGCCAAACACCTTCCTCCCCACTGTCCTGCCTGCCTTTGTTTGGGTTTTTGTTTGTGTTTGCATCCCGGGAAATGTCTGAATTTCGGGCCAGGGAAAGGTCTGAGGGAAGAAGAGGTCTGGTGGGGGAAGGGATGTTCTCCCCGCACAGCCTCTCCCGCCTCCGGTCCTGCCTGCTTGTGGTTGATCCCTTCTCCATGCTGGGTGATGGTGATGTGGAGAGACACTTGACTGTGTGGAGCGGAGAGACGACAGCCCTCTGCCAGCCGTTCCACCGCCTGCAGTGCCAGGGCCAAGCCAACGCTGCCCAGGGAGCCGCTCCCACAGCGCCCATCAGCACCCTGCTCCTCATGTCCAGCCCTCCAGCTTGGGGTGTTGCTCTTGGAGATGTCCCAGAGATCTGGGATGTGATGAAGGATACAATAAAAGGTCCTGGTGGAGCAGGGCTAGAAAAAGTCTCCAGCCACTTGCTGGTGAGGACTCATCCTTTGAATGTGGCTCTGCAGTGGTGAAGGGCAGAACATTTCTGGAACAGGGACTCATGTGGTTTGCAGATTTGGCTGATGGACTGAGGGGGATAAATTCAAAAGCTGAGGGTGAAGGGTGCCTACTCAGCCTGGCTTCACCTCCTTGTGGCTCAAATGCAAGCAAGGCTTTCCCTTGTCCATCCTCAAGCCACCACTCCTTCAGCCTCCCCTTTGCCAGACCCAGCCCCAATTTCTCAATGCCCAACCTCCTCCTCTCCATCTCCAGCCTCCCAGCTTCTTCTGCCTGCTCTGCACTCGGGAGAAGCCTGCTGTTGGCAGTTACAGACTGTGCTGCCGTGGGCTTGACTTGGCTCCACAAACACAGCCCTGCAGAACACTGAACTCGGTGCTGTCAGCCTGAGTTCGGGAGCAACCTTCTGCTTGCAGCCTTGAGCCAGGAGGAGAACAGAGGCTCTGCTTCTTTTTCACACCCAGCTTGAAGGCAGGGGGACCCAAGAACACCATCTGCAGACCGTATTCCTCGCCTCCAGATCAAGAAGACAGAGGGCAAAGGACACGACCTAGATTTTGGTGTCAGGATTTAATATTTCCCTGCAAGACGAGCCGGCCCAGCTTCCTCAGCTGAGCTGGGCCTCTGCCTTCGGAGGGCTCAGGAGCTGGTGTGGTTGGGCTGGAGGGGCAACGTGGCTGCGCAACCTCCTCGGGAGCGCAGCTGTGCTGCTGATTCGTTCGCTAATCGCCTGAGCCCCGGCGGCGCTGCGTCGGCAAGCATTTATTTCCTACTTTTGCATCGGAATGGGGGTGCATGTGAGGACCACCCTACGGCCAGGGAGGGGAGGAGGACCACCCATTGCGCAGGATGCAACGCGGCCCGGGACGGAGGGCTCAGGATGGGGTACGGCGCTTCAGAACTACAGCGGCAAGAGCCGAAGGACTTGGGAAGTGCTTCATGTTACGGCTGGTGGGAACCAGCCCAGCAGGTCCAGAAGCACTGGGGACAGTAAAAGACGGTAAGAGCTGTGGGACAGGCTCGGAACCCAGCGGGGTGTTGTGCCAGCCTGAGTGATCTGGTGCCCCTCGCAAAGGGACAGAACTCTCTGGGATGCTTGGAGAGCTTGCCTATGTAATCGTGTGGATATAATTTGATTATCCCTTCACAGACGTTCAGCATCACAAAGGGACAAGCTGCCTCCAAGCTGAACCTTTGGAGCTACTGCTCTGAAACCACTCTCTGGGAGGAAGGCTCACAAACTGGAGCTGCAGAAGTGCAGCATGATGATAGTATTAAAACTGCCCTGTCTCATTCACTGTTGTCTCCCCAGCTGCTGGCTGTGCCTGTATCAGGAGTAAATCAGACTGCCAAGCACACGTGAGGGGTCCTCTGCACCCATGCCACAGCCCAGGCATCACAAAGATCACAAAAGCCTTTTTAACTTTCCTTTGAAGGAGTCACTTGCCTTGACCTGAGATAGTGGTGGTCCACTTGGTTCACCTTATGCCTTGTGTAACAGGGAGACACTGTGCAGGGCAAAACTGAGACAGCTCCTGCTGCAGTGTTTCTAGATGTGAAGATCAACCTGAACACCACCCAGGTGTGCAAAGGGTTTACCAAGTCCTCTGCTTCCCCAAGTCCAGGAGGAGGACTTAATTCATTTGCTTCCCAGTAAAGACAGAGACATCCAAAAAGGGGAGATCAGGATAGCCTCCTGCCAGGGCTACACATCCTGTGGAGTGAAGAGGTTTCAGCCAGATCCCAGAACTCCTGATCTGGCTTGGCAAGAGCAAATCACAAGTGATGGGATTTAGCAGGTGGGAATTGCTGCAGAAAATTTGGTTGTAGACATGTGTGTGCATCTCTTGGGTGTTTGCATAGGGGAAGAGGCAGCAAAGGCCTCAGAGGACACTGCAAAAAGCAAGATCAGCACACAGAATCACAGCCTCACAGTAACACACTCACAGAATTCCAGTGTGGTGGGAATTGGAGGTCATCCAGTCCAACCCCTCATTAAAGCAGGGCACCCACAGCAGCTTGCCCAGGATCACAATGTTCAGGTGGGGTTGGAATCTCCAGAGCAGGAGATTCCACAACCTCTCTGGGAAACCTGCTCCAGGGCTTCAGCACCCTCACACCAAAGAAGTTTTTCTTCATGTTCAGATGGAACTTCCTGGGTTCTGGTTTGTGCCCTTTGCCCATTGTCCTGTTTCTGGGCACCACTGAACAGAGTCTGTCTCCATCCTCTTGCCTCCCACCTTTCAGTTATTGCCCAGCATGCATTATCCTTTATCAAAACAATATCAGTAAGATCAGAATGTTGAAGTACTGTCCATCAGAAATCAGTTGTTACTGCAGACCTTCATCACTGTCCTCTGCACACCCATTTTCACATGAAACCTGGGCTGCTGCCTGCCTGTCTCACAAGCTGGGCTTTTGGACTTCGCAGGCTGAGGTTTATGAGAGAGAAGATGACCTTACCAAACCCTTTGAGATCACTTGGTCATCACATGGGCAGCAGGTCTCAAACCACAGGGGAGAATCCACACAGCTGTTGAATCTGCACATAGCAAGAGGGGAGAAAAAAAGCCCTTGAAGGTTGGGGCTGGAGGGTGTGCAGATGGGGAAGGGAGTGCTGGAGCCAGTCATGTCTGTCTGGGTAGAGGGAGGGAGGCTCTTTTCCTTGCAGAGGGAGTTAGGGGCTGAGTGAGTGAACCAGGAGCTAACACAGCGTTTGGCTAAGCTAGGGGTCTAGCATGGCTCTAAGCAGCTTTAGGAGTAGTGCAGACAGCAGAGGCACAGGCAGTAGAAGCTCAGACAGTAAAAGCTCAGGCAGCAGCAGCACAGGCAGCAGCAGCTCAGGCAGCACATCTATGCATCTTTTAGATATCTCCAAGGGTAGGGACTCCACCACCTCTCTGGGCAACCCTCCCAGTGTATTTATATGCTGGGTGCAGTATTCCTCACAGAATCCCAGCATGGTGAAGGTTGGAAGGGACCTTTGGAGCTCATCCAGTCCAACCCCCTGTTAAAGCAGGGCACCCACAGCAGCCTGCCCAGGATCACAATGTCCGGGTGGGGTTGGAATCTCTGCAGAGAAGGAGACTCCACAACCTCTCTGGGCAGCCTGCTCCAGAGCTGCAGCACCCTCACACCAAAGGTTTTCCTCCTGTGCCCTTTGGGGCAATCGCAGCACACGGCAGGCTGCCCTGGGAAAGGTTCTCTACCATGTCAGTGGAGAGGCCTTCCCTCATGTCCAGACCCTGATATGTTCCACTCCGTGCCTCAATTTCCCCTGCTGACCCAGGTGTAGGACCCTGGCCTTGGCCTTGTTCAGCCTCCTGAGGTTCACATGTGCCTGGTCTGAAGCTTATTCAGGTTCCTCCGGATGGGTTCCAGTCCCCGGGATTGTAGCCAATTGACTGTAGTCGGTCCCCTCTATGGCCAAACACCCAAAAGCTGAATGTTCTGCTACCTGGTGGGGCAGGGGTGGATTATTATGGGATTTCTGAATGAAAGGCTTTCCTGCATCATTCAGCAGAAGCTGCACCTGGCTCTGCTCATTCATGTCCCTGCTGGCTTCCAAAAGCAGCAGGCGCACTGAGCCCTCCTGGCTGGGACAGGCTGACGGCACCGTGCAGCCTGTGCAGCCCTCGGGGCTCGCCGTGACCCACACCTGCCCCTCGCTCCACGCTAGTCCCAGGAGTTCCCTGATATCTGAAGGGGGCCTACAGGAAGGCTGGGGAAGGATTATTTACAAGGTCCTGCAACGACAGGACAAGGGGCAATGGGTTTAAACTGGCAGAGGAGAGATTTAGACTGGATGTTAGGAGGAAGTTCTTTACAGTGAGGGTTAGGTTACCTCTTGGGTGGGCTTCAAGAACAGGATTTTACTCCTTGGATGTAGCTGAGCTGGGTCAGCTGCAGGGCTGGCCTGGAAGTTGTTCATGCAGCTCATGAGAGCTTATATATGAAGCTCAGCCACTGGTCACTCCTGTGTTGCTTTGGGCAGCAGGGTGGACTGCTCTGCTCCTGGCACAAGCAACCTCCCAGCAGAGTATGTCAGCCTCCTTTGCAGACATGGCTGGTGTTTGCTTCTGTCTGCATGAGCAACTGGGTTTGTACTCTGGCTTTGCTCTGTTCTGTTTATATTCACCCCAAATACCTTGGTGTGCTGGGCCAGTGCCTCACCACCCTTGCTGTAAAGCATTTCTTCCTCCTCTCCAGCCTAAATTTCCCTCTTTCAGTTTCAAACCATCACCTCTTGTTCTGTCACAACAGGCCCTGATAAAAAGTCTGCCCCAGCTTTCTTCTTGGCTCCTTGTGTTACCCACCCCCTACACTGTATAAAATGACCCAGACTAGAACTCAGCCAGCTGGAAGTTAAGGACTGAAGCTCTGTTTACAGCTCAGCACAATGTACAAGCAGAGATACACACTATAGACAGAAATAGTTACAGACATATGCAAGTTAAAGGGAATACAGAAACACAACTCCCCTCCCAGAGATCAGAGACCCCAGGAGGGGCTCCCAACCACCCTTCCACCTTCTCCCCACCCCTATACCTTACCCCAAGGTTTGCTTTACACACAAGGTGAATTAGGAGGATCAGCCAGAGGGGTTTAGGAGAAAAGTGGTTAGTGAAGATTAATCATCAAAGAGGAGCCAGAAGCTAGACCACCCAAGATGCTGTGCCCCCAGAGAGAGACAGACTGAGACTGCCTTATCTAATGTTTTGAGTTCTTTTTCCCAAACATCTCAGCAAGCCTATGAGTGAAGTAGACATCACCATGTTTTCCTTTCACAGCCTATAGTGTAATTTTCTCTATTAAAATATTCCAGTTAGCCTCAAACCAGCACACTCCTTTAAGACTTGAAAGGCAACAAGAAGGTCTTTCCCCAAGACAGAGGAGGACATTATGTTTTCCAGTGGGTCAGTGGGTCCCATGAGTGACGAAGACCAGTTTTCTAAAGGTCTGTGTGTGACACGTACCCTCCCATTCCAGCTCAGACCTGGGCTCCCACTCCCTGCCCAGGCTTCCCTGGAGGGGTGCTAGTCTCCAGCTCAGCCATAGCCATGCCCATGCTGGGCCATGGACCCTTTGGCCCTGACTTAGGTGTTGACTTCACGGCTTGGCTTTGGACCTGCCTCATCACCACCAACTTGCCAGATGATCTGATCTCTTGGTTATGCATGGCTGTCATCCATGGACCTTTTCTACTCACCTTGCCCAGGTCCTTGCCCTAGTCTGTACCATCCCACTCAGCTTCTGACTCTCTATCCCTTGGGGATGCAGCCTGGGACAGTGCATATCACACAGCTGAGCTGGTAAAAGCTGCAGCCTATCAGAGCTGTTAAATTAAAGGATGAAAAAATGGATGATCTGAAAAAAGGTGGGATCAGTGCCTGAACAGGAGACTTCCAAAGAAAAGTGGGTATAGATCTTCTAGAGAAGAAACCTGAAACTACCCAAGAGTAGGGACCAGCTGGCAGAGGCTTGAGGATGGCCCAGTGATGAGTGTTTCTCTATCAAGCTTTATCTGTTGTGTCAGTCCATAGCTGGGGCTTGAAATTGCAGCAGTTCATCAGCCAGAGCCCAGGCTGGAACAACACAAGAGAAATGTCTGGTTCTGCTGTGTCAGGTCCTAGCAGAATGACACCAGTAGGGTCAGCAGCTCTTGCTGCAGCTACAGCCCCAGAGGGAAAGATCTAGCACCTAGACAGAAGCAGTGGAACCGGACCATGTCCACTCCTGCTCTCTGCTGGAAGGAGAGAGACGAGCCCAGGGCTCATCTTATGGGTCTGTAAACCATGTGGAGAATAATTTATGGCTGCTGGCTTCTCCTCACCAGTGTTGAGGGGACTGACAGTTAAGAAGGAGTTTTGAGAGCATCAGATGGAGTGGCTAAATGTGAAGTATCGAGAGATTTGGTGTTTGAAGGCTGAGAGACCTGGGACTGTTTAGCCTGCAAAAGAGAAGCCCCAGAGAGGATTTAATCAGTGCTCAGCAAGAGCTAAAGGACCTGTGGGAGCCAAAAGGCTAGGGCCAGACTCCATTCAGTGGTGCCTAGAAAGAGGACAAGTGGCAATAGGCATAAACTGAAACCCAAGAGGTTCCATCTGAACAGGAGGAGAAAATTGCTTGGGGTGAGGGTGCTGAGGCCCTGGAGCAGGCTGCCCAGAGAGGTTGTGAAGTCTCTTCTGGAGATATTCCAACCCCACCTGAACATTGTGATCCTGGGCAAGCTGCTGTGGGTGCCCTGCTTTAGCAGGCGTTTGGACTGGGTGATCTCCAGAGGTCCCTTCCAACCTCCGCCATGTGACGATACCAAAGCAACCTTGAAACTCTACTGCCAATCCCTTCCCAACCACCTCCCCTGCCCTCTGAACAGCTTCCCGGGCTATGCCCTGCTGCAAGATCTGACCTTCTTCCAAAGATCCCTTCCTCGCAGCCTTCCGAGGCAGGGCTGAGACAGGTCCCGAGAGCTTCGCTGCATGCCCACGCCGTAAGTCCTCCCTGGTGCGCGTGGCATTGGCCAGGGGGCAGGGACAGGTGCCCAGTGGCAGTCCAGCGATCGGCGGTGCCGGGCTGCGAACGCTCCGCTGCAAACGAGCGGCGACCACCGCGCCGACCTCCCTGCCGAAGGAGCCAAGTCTCATTAACGCGGCCATTAGCGGGTGCTAATTAGCTGCCGCAGCTGCTCCTGCCAGGAGCCCCAAGATGGATCGCAATACGATTGCTGAGCAGCCAGGTTTGGTGGTAGAGCAGCTCTGGAGACGCTCGGGATCGGCTGCTCCCGAGCTGTGCTCAGGAGTTTCGGCTCGCAGGTGCTTCCCTGCCCTGGCTGGGGCTGACGCCGCTGTGAACACTTTGCTGCCAGTGCTGCAGGTTTTCCTCCAGGGTGCATCCAGGAGCTGTAGTGGTTTTGCAGTGGCTTTCCCCTCCTGGAAAGGGGAGGGAGAACTCGGAAAACCTTGGCTAATTCATAGAACTGTTAAGGTTGGAGAGGGCCTAAGATCATCAAGTCCAACCGTCAACCCAACAGCACCATGGACACTAAACTGTATCCTGGAGTGCCCGTCTAGGGTTTTGGGTTTTTTTTAATTGAGCACCTTCTGGGGCAATGACTCCATGACCTGCCTGGGAAACCTCTTCCAGTGCCTGACCACTCTTCTGGTGAAGAAATCTAAACCTCCCCTGGCACAGCTTGAGGCCATTTCCTCTTAGAGAATCAGTAGGGTTGGAAGTGACCCCTGAAGGTCATCTTGGCAAATGCCTCTGCAGTCAGCAGGGACATCTTTAAGTAGATTAGGTTGCTTAGGTCCCACCGAGTTTGACCTTGTGTCTCCAGGGATGTGGCCTCCATCACATCCTTGGGCAACCTGTTCAATGTCTCACCACTCTCCTTGTGCAGAACTTCCTCTGCACATTCACACTA
>VWZE01002416.1:87568-178006 GCA_013396675.1 Eubucco bourcierii
CCCCCTTCCTTCTCGTTCTACTGCTTGTTCCTCGGGGGAAGAGACCATCCCCCACCTCACCCCAACCTCCTTCTAGGGAGCCGTAGAGAGCAAAACGTAACCCTGTGATGAACAGCTGCATGTCCCTGGTGCTCACCCCAGGTACTTTACTGTGGTGCTGGGCAAGGCGTGCCGTGAAGCCTCAGGCAGCCTCCTGCAGCCTGTCCCGGCCCGCTTAGGCTGTTCGCTGGGAAGCAACCTTCTGCTCGCTCTCCCGGCTCTGGGGATGCTTCGCTCCTGCTGCCATAGAAATGCTGCGCGGGGGGATAGGCGATCTGCTGCTGCCATCTGCTGGAGCAGGCCTGGAAGGGGTGGGAGAGTTAGGAAGAGCAGCGACAGCTTCGGAGGTGTTTTGCAGAACCATAGATTAGTTGGGATGAGAAAGATCTTTAAGATCATTAAGTTCAACAGTTAACCCTACCACACCTACAAGGCTTGAAAACCCTGCAGGGATGGGGACTACACCACTCCCCTGAGCAGCCTGCTCCAGGGCTTCACAACCCTTTTAGGGAAGAAATTGTTCCTCCTGTCCTAAACCTCACCCGGTGAAGTTTGAGGTCGTTTGCTCTTGCTCCGTTGCTTGTTTCTGAGATGAGACCAACCCCCAGCTGGCTCCAACCTCCTTTCAGAGAGCTGTAGAGAGGCGGGAGGTCTCCCCTCAGCCTCCTCCTTTTCTCCAGGCTGAACAGCCCAGATCTCTCAGCTGCTTCTCACCAGACCTGTTCTCCAGATTCTTCTCTGGACTCTTTGGTGTTTGGTTATCTTTGTAGCCTTTCCTGTTGGATGGGCTGGGCCAGGCCAGTTGTTCAAAGATTTTGGGTACAGTCAGCAGAAGCTTGTTCTGATGTGCAAGCTCAGCATGCTTGAGAACATCAAACAGCAGTGCAGGCACTTTCAGGAGACAAGCTCCATGAAGAAGGTTTATCTGAGAAAGGGAAGCAGAGCTCTTTGACTCAGGTGGGAAATTACTTGGGTCAGCAAAGAGAGCTGGAGCTGATACTCCATCTACCCACNGCTGGAGCTGCTCCTCCATCTCCCCACCAAACCAGCCTGCCCTGTGACAAGATGCCTCCCAAAGAGTGAAGAAAGAAAATCTGGACCTGGTGGGCTGAGGAGGGCTGGGGCAGCTGTTCTGTGGTGGCTTGTCATGGACCACCTCCAGAAAATGGTTCCACAAAGCAGTTTAGATGCTGCCACTCTTTGTTTCAGCACACAGACTTGTCCTAGGGAACGGTGACTGTCACAGGTGCTGAGTGCAGAAGTGTACACAGAGACCAGCAAATGCTCCTCTGTCCTGAGGGCAGGAAGGGCTTTTTTTCCTTTTCTTCCCCTCCTTTGTTCTACTTGACTTCACCACCACCACTTTTTTTTTTTTTTTTTTTTTTTTTTTTTTTTTTTTTTTTTTTTTTTTTTTTTTAAATATTAGCTAAGATAAAAAGAATTCAGGTCCCAACCTGGCAGTGCTCCAGGCAAAAAAACTTCCCTGGGCATCAGCTCTTGTGTGGAGATTGCTGCATTCCAGCCACAGATCAGCACTGCTGCTCTGCACTGGCTTCTGTGGCTGAATGAAAAAAATTAAACAGTTAGACCCAGGAAATACCAGAAAGCATCAGCAAGGATGTGGCCAGCATGCCCAGGGCAGGGATCAGGCCCCTGTACTCAGCACTGGTGAGGCCACTCCTAGAGTACTGGGTCCAGTTTTAGGGCCCTCACTCCAAGAAGGACATGGAGGGGCTGGAGCATTCTCAGAGCAGAGCAGCAAAGCTAGGAAAACGTCTGGAGAGCAGGGGTGGGGTGAATGAGCTGAGGGAACTGGGGTTGCTTACTCTGGAGAAGAGGAGGTTGAGGGGAGACCTCCTGGCTCTCTACAACCCCTGAAAAGAAGTTGGAGCCAGCTAGGGGTTGGTCTCTTCCACCAAGTAACAAGAAATAGGATGAAAGGAAACAGCCTCAAGTTGCAGGCTTCTCCAGGCAGAACACTCCCAGCTCCCTCAGCCCATCCTTGTAGCAGAGCTGCTCCAACCCCCCGATCATTTTTGTGGCCATTTTCTGGACCTGCTCCATCAGGTCCATCTCCTTCCTGTGCTGTTGCTATCACTATTGCTAGTCCTTCCATGCAGAAGCAGAACACCTGGAGCTCTTGTGCCAGCCCAGAGGCAGAGCACTGTGCAGGGTGTGTGGGCACAGCTAAGCAGAACACAGGGAGCTGGGTGGTTGTTTTTTCCCCAAGTTAAGCCATGTGAGGATGCTGCATCTTTTTCAAAAGGATAAAAGCAAATTGGACAAAGCAGCAGGGAGCAGAACATGGGAACCACCCTGTCTCTAACACAGAAGAGTAGCAGTAGGTTTCCTTCCCAAAGCCACTTTTGAGGAGCAATTGGGATAAAGCTCATTCATTCCTAAGTGCCTGGGCAGAGCTCAGCTGAGCACCATACCCAGACCCTTAGTCCTGAGGTGGGAGCAGCTCACAGGTACATGAAAAAACACCACCCCTGAGAAGCTTCAGTATGGACTCACTTGTTCAGAACTCAGAGAGGAGCAGCCAAAGAGCTTTTTGTGTTTTATAGATTCAGAACAGCCAACAATCTGGAGACCTGTCCCAGTACTTCACTGTTCCCAAAGAATCACAGGGTGGTTTGGGTTGGAAGGGACCTCCAAAGGCCATCTAGTCCAACCCCTGTGCAGCTAACAGGGACAGAGGACAGCAACAGATGAACTAATGTCACAGCTATGTGGTCACATCTTATCCTGGCTGATGTTACATCTGAGACCACAACATGGTCAAGCCAGATGGCCTCAGCTCTTCTGAGGATCACCAGATCTGTGGTGCAGTTTCAACACAGTAACTCCACAACTTGAGGAGCAGCACGGCCAGAGTCAGGTCCAATACGCAAAACTGTCAATCATGGATAAAGACAAGCATGGACCTCAAAACCATGGGACTAGGTATAAGCCCAGTACTAGGAGGGGCCCACAGGTAAAATCTGGCCTCCTGCAATGACAGGTGACATGCAGAAAGATCTACAGAACTTGTTTGGTGAGGTGCAGCCCACTGGAAAAGGCTTGCCCTGGCTCCCCTGCTGGCCTCACAGCTTCACTTGGGATGGAAGCACTCCCTTCAGAGCCTGAAGCTGAAGCTCAGGCAGGCAGTACTTCCAAGGTGCCTGTTACTGTGAGAACCCTCTGAGGCCACAAGGTTGGTTCCTCATAAATGTTCTTCAGTCCACTGCTTACCACCTCCCTTTGATCCAGTCTTTCTGTGACCTGCCAATGAACCACACACAAGCCCTCTGGCTTCGGCACAGCCCTGCTAACAGACACGGCTTGGGCGATTCCGGCACGCCAAGGTACAGATCTTCCTCAAAGTAAGAAACAGGAGAGGGCACCACTTTTGGCAGGCAGCTGGGTCATGCTGAATTGCCAGGGCAGCTCTCCGGGCGTGGCTGCACTAGCAGAGCAGAAGCAAGCTTGGATGTGGTGGTGTTTGTTACTTTCACAGAAGCTGGGTGCCCTCTGGAGCCGTTTCAGGGGTTTCAGAGGAATCACTGCACAGCATCACGGGTCTCTGACTGGCACCCTGCAGGCTGTGATTCTTTCAATGTTGTTTATTTTATTTCAAGAGTGATCTAGGGCAGAACAATATGAGTCATGGTAAAAACACTTTTTGGAATAACAAGGAGATGAGAGCTTCGCCAGTCTCAGCTCAGGCTTTTGCTGTGCCAGGTGCCAGCCCTTGATGGTAACTCAGCACCCCTGCAGTGTCACAGGTAGCAGCAGTTCAGAGGTTAAAAAGGAACTGTCCCTTCTCCCACCGCTTCATTGCTCTCCTCTCACTCATAATGCATCTTTTCCTCTACTCCAGTCCCCTCTAAGTCTGGCAGAGATCAAAGCAGCCCCTCTCACCCTCCCCAGCTGCCACACATGCACATCAGTTCCGGTAATTCTCCTTTCTGAAACCAATTAGGCTATTAAATAAATACTCTGATGCAGGATCTATCCTACCCCTACAACTAACATATTAATAATCATTTAACTTGTACCATGACTCACAGTGCCTGAATTTTTGATTTGTTAAAATACCAAACCACCCAGGACACAAAGGCCACAGAGTAAGGGAGTCTGAGGCCGCCTGAGCTGGCTCTTACTTCAAAGAATGACTCATCAGAAGCCAGCTGGAATCAGTAGAACTGGCCTGCACCAACGCATGAGGCAGGTTAGCCTCTCCCTGGAGGCGATTCTGTGTCTTGGCTACAGAAAAATAACTAAGCTTGGCTGCAACCAAACTTAATACATTACATAAACCAAGCCATGCTGATATGGAAAGGCTTCTGAAGTCACCTCTTGAAGTTCTCATGTTTCAGTAGGAACAGAAGAGGCATACTGGCAGCAGTTTCTTTTTCAATCCACCCCTCCTATGTTCACAGAGGACAGGATCTGCAAGCCTGCCACCGCACACCCATCGACCACCCTAAGCTGTATGTGGTATAGCCACAAAGTTACTCAGCTATGACAGTGCAGAGCGAGCCTGGAGAAGCTCAGAGACAATCAAAGCCAGCTACAGTTGATACAGACATCAGAATCTGGGAACAGTAAGAACTCTTGGTGTAGTCACACGAGACTGATTGCCAAGGTAAAGTAACCCCCTAAACTCCTCGGGGTACAGGTGCCTCAGTGTTTTAGTCCCAAGGTCTTGGCTAGAACCAAAGCCTGCCCTATTTTATACCAGCTTTAACGGAATTAAAAGAGAAACTTTTGAGCAAGTCTTACAGCTGATGCCTAAGAGCAGCATCCTGTATCCAAGCACTGCACATGGCCTGGAGGGGTTCTTGTTTGGTTTTAATTATGGGGCTCATTCATTACAAAATTTAACACCTGCTGTATTTTTCTTTCATGTCACCATTTCAGGCCACAGTTGGAGCAACAGCTTGGCTGTCAGGTTGGAGGTTGATGAGGGAATTGCTTGCTTGGGCCAGCTCTGCAATGGAGACTCGTCCTCTCTGTTTGATGTACTGAGCCACGGCAGCCATCTCCCCTGGAGTGATGTAGATGAACTTCCCTCTGTCATCAATCACACCTGCAGGGGGAAAGGACGGACCTTGAAGCCAGCACTTTGGCTCCTCTCACTTCCCAACAGACATCAGTCAATCCTTCTGGCTGAGATGTTCAAACTGCTGAGGCTGTATTTCCTATCTGGGGCAGGCAGAGCAACATGCCAGCAGCCAGGCTTTTATCTCCTCCCTACTGCTCTTTGAGCAGTGACAATAGCCGAGTGCCTTGGCAAGACTAATTTTGTTCAAAGTGACATATCTAACAGGGCCTTTCCAACCTAAATAATTCTGTAATGCTATGACTCTCTTCTTTTCATTGTGGACAACTAGCTGGGAGTACCCCAGCAGCTACTTCAGGCATGTAGATTTGGTGTTGATGTTCTGGGCTGAGGAAGCTGGTGGAGGAAGGCAGAGCAGCAGGAGGGTCCAGGAGGTGACTCAACCTCTTTGGGGCCAGCTCAAGAGTAAGAACAGATCTCTCTGTTCTGAACATGTTACCAGGTCGAATGCAAGGCAGAAAGCCTCACTGACATGCCTCATGTCACAGGCACAGCCAGGAAAATACCCATCCTTGGCTTTGATCCAGAGCACTTTCAGGTAATTTGAATCACAGAATCATAGAATGGTTTTGATTGGAAGGGGCTTTAAAAGTCATCTAGTCCAATCCCCTCCACTAATCAGGGCCAGTCTGAATGAGTATCCACAGGTACTCACCAGGTCACTTCCCAACCAGGACCAGGGTATAAGGTTAATAAATATTTGCACTGGCACCTTCCCCACTCCATCCTCCTGAAAGAAGACGACTGCCCAGCAATAAAACAAGTTTGTTCAGACAGGGAGCTGCTCACATGCTCAGCCTCTGCTCACACCCCAGCTTTGATTATGTGGGTACATGGCTCAGAACAGGCACTTCACTTGCAACCACCCCAAGCACTCCAGGATGCTGTTGTATCTCCTGCAGCACCACATAGCCCTGTCCTGGCTTGAGTCACAGCACTTTTAGAATAGGCTTGAAAACTACTCCAAAACATCCAAATGATTCTTTCAAATGCAGATTTCAGAGGACATTCTTTGCCGTTGGCTGCTCAGGAGCCCCTGAATGACTTCAGCAGGGCTCAATCCACAGGCAGAAGCCTGGTGCTGGTTCCTGAGCTGCTGGGGACATTCACCCCCAATCCCTAGAGGCAGTCACATCCCACAGTGCCTTAAACAGTCCTTTGATGGCAGCTGAATCAGGGAGAATAAAAAGAGCTATTTATCAAGTCCTGCCAGGTTCCTCAGCACAGCACAGACATGGACCTGTTGAAGCAGGGCCAGAGGAGGCCACAGCAATGCTGGCAGGGCTGGGAGGGCTCTGCTGAGAGGCCAGGCTGAGAGTGTTGAGCTTGGAGGGGAGAAGGCTCCAGGGAGATCTTCTGGTGGCCTTGCAGTGCTTAAAGAGGCTGATCAGAAAGCTGGGGACAGGCTTTTTATTAGGGCCTGTTGTGACAGGACAAGGGGTGATGGTCTGAAACTAAAAGAGGGAGATTCAGACTAGAGAGAAGACATTTTTTGCCCTGAGGATGGTGAGACCCTGGCCCAGGTCATTCAGAGAGGTGGTAGATGCCCCACCCCTGGAACCACCCAGGTCAGTTGCCTGGGGCTCCGAGCAACCTTCTCTGATTGCAGATGTCCCTGTCCATGGCAAGGGGGTTGGACTAGATAACCTTTAAAAGGTCCCTCCCAACCTAAACCATTCTGTGCATCCATGATCCTCTACAGTTTAAAAGAGCATCTACCCTGGAAGTCACTGCCATGCTGAAGGCATTGCCTCTTCACCAGCTACAGCTAAACACCCTTTGTGTTTTGGCTGTCACCTGTTAGAGTGCCATCTGCCATCAGGTCCTGGATTCTGTTAATTGCATCCTGTTCAGAAGAGAAAAAGGAATGACAAATTGATCAAAAGGGAGGCAACAAACATCCCATGTGTTCAGATCAACTACAGATTGAGGCTTGCATTGAGCTCCACAGCGTGAAAGACTTTGGTGACGGACACACAACAGCATTTCCACAGACTGAGGCAGTGAGCCCCTTAGGCCAAGAGAGATGAAGTGAACTTGGGGCCATTCGAGTAACTTCCCTATGCCCCAAAGAGCTTTGTATTCCTAAGTGACCTGGCTGCTACAGAAATCTGCCCAGGAAAGGCTGCGTAGTGCCAATGCAATAATTAAGTTCCATGAAGCACACTGAGGTCCCTCTTCAAGATGCTGGCTACACTCAATACATTCTAGAGCTTTTCACAGTTTTTTTCCCTGCTCCATTTAAGAGGAAACCTCTTTGACCAATCCAAAACCCAACTTGTTGATTTGATTGCTTGGTTAATTCCACAGTTACTCCAAGCATGCAGTTCCACTACACCTTAAGCTAGACTCTAAGCCCCGTTTCCAGTGTTCTGCCTCCCACCCTTTCTTGCCTTTATGTGACTGCAGAAGAAAGCTACAGTCTAGATTTCAACCAGAACAATTCCCTTAATTGGCTCAGTGGATACTTAGGTGGAGTTCTGCTTTGAGAGAGGTGAGGGCACAGTAGCCTGTGCTTGGGAGCTGCAGCACATGGCCATGCTGGTGACACAGACAGAGGCACTGAGGTAGCCTCAGTATGTCTGCAGACCACCCAAGCTGTGTGGTGCAGCTCTGACGTGCTGGAGGGCAGGGATCCATCCAGAGGCACCTGGACAGGCTGCAGAGGTGAGCCCAGGTCAACGTCAACAGGACCAAGTGCAGTGTCCTGCATTCGGGTCAGGACAATTCCCAAGCACCAACAGAGGCTGGGCAGTGACTGGCTTGTGAGCAGCCCTGGGGAAAGGGAGTTGGGGGTACTGGTGGATGAGCTCAACGTGAGCCAGCAGTGTGCACGTGCAGCCCAGAGAATAAATCATATCCTAGCCTGCAGCAAGAGCAGCATGGCCAGCAGGGTGAGGGAGGTGACTCTACCCCTCTGCTCCACTCTGGTGAGACCCCACCTGGAGTACTGCATCCAGTTCTGGAGCCCCTACTACAGCAAAGATATGGTGTGCTGGAAGATGTCCAGAGAAAGGATGCTCAGAGGGCTGGAGTTGCTCTGCTGTGGAGACAGAGAGAGTTGGGGCTGTTCAGTCTGCAGAGAAGATTTCAAGGAGACCTTATTGTGACCTTCCAGTAATCTTAAGAGGGCCTATAGGAAAGCTGCTGAGGGAGGCTGGGTAGTGATAGGGGGAATGGAGCAAAAGTAGAAGTGAATAGAATCAGATTTGATGTTAGGAAAAAGTTCTCCAGCATGAGGATGGTGAGACCCTGGCACAGGTTGCCCAGGGAAGTGAAGGAGGCCTCATCCCTGGAGGTGTTTAAGGTCAGGTTGGATGTGGCTCTGGGCAACCTGATCTAGCGTGAGGTGTCCATGGCCATGGCAGGGGAGTTAGAGCTAGATGATCCCTGGGGTCCCTTCCAGCTCTGACAATTCCATGATTCTATGCCAAGATCAGGTGAGGTACAGAAGAACAGAAAGCATTAGCCACTTCAAAACAGGTGTCAGATGGGTTAAAACTACAATCAACCAAGCCATGACTGTTTTTCTGAGTCAAAACAAAATATTTAGAGAACAGAAAGAAAACACAGCTCTCACCTCATGGCCTCCCACTGGCAGGTTTATATGGTGCTGAGGCAGGCAATATGCCAAAGCGAATGCACCAGAAGATACACGTTCTATAACTTATACTTACATTATAGAGAATATAAAGAACACACATGCAACAGGAGCAGAACAGCTTCTCTGGTTGTCTGCAAGCACAACACCACTGTCCAGCTGCACAGGCAGTGCTGGAACTTGCTTCCAGCTCTGCTTCTGTTTCCCCCAGTGTTGAACTGCTCTGTGCCAAGATTTGTCACCACTACAGGATTCAGTGGCCCACAGGGAGCCTGAGCACTTCTCACTGAACCCACGTAGGGAGCCAATGACCCTTCCCTTGGCTGGCACACTGAGTGGCTACATTTTTGGAGTTGATTTTGCTGAACCCCACCCAAATTCAAGCACTTTCAGTAACGCTAACACATGTCGCATGGATTTTGCCTTTACTTACCCCACTTTCTCTCCTGTCTTTTGAACACATTTCTTGCACCCCAGAAGTTAGTCCTTACCTGTGTTCTTAACCCCAAATGAGAAGCTAAGTCCTCCAGCTGGATGACCTTTGTTTTCTATGGAGACAAAGCAGAGTCAGTGCAGCTGATCAGTTTGGGGTTAGCCCACTCCTTTTTCTTTCCAGTTTAAAAAAAAAAAANTGTAAAGAACTTCCTCCTAACATCTAGTCTAAATCTCCCCTCTGCCAGTTTAAGCCCATTGCCCCTTGTCCTGTCATTGCAGGACCTTGTAAATAATAGAAATGCAGAAGTTGCCATTCTCCCTAACTTCTCCTAGCAAGCACTTCTCTGGCAAAATCTTACTAACTGAAGTCACTTAAACCACTCTGCTCTGTGAGAAGCCTGTTTGCTTGTGACCCACTGCAGTGAAGGCTCAATACATTTGCCAGTGGTCACCCTGAACCTTTGCTTAGGTCATGAGAAGCACAAGCAGAGTAACAGCCAGAGCTCTCTTCTCCTGCCACCTGCACTCCTCTTCTTTAACAATATCCTCTTTGTTTTTTTTTAATTGAGTTGGCTTCTTGTGACAGGACAAGGAGAGATGGTTTGGAACTAAGAGGGAAAATTTAGACTACATCTAAGGAAGGAATGTTTTATACTGAGGGTGGCAAGACCCTGGCCTAGCTCATTCAGAGAGGTGACAGATGCCCCATCCCTGAAACCATTCCAGGTCAGCTTGTTTGGGTGTCTGAGCAACCTGCTCCTGTTGCAGGTGTCCCTGCTGGCTGCAGGGGGTTGTACTAGGTGACCCTTAAAGGTGCTTTCCAACCCAAACCACTCTATGATTGAAGTGCACCTTAAAATGTATTTAAATGCACAGGTCTGTATCGGCACAGACATCTAAATCCAAACAAAACTGGCAGCATCAAGTTCTTTAGCCTGTTTTACTGATGCCATGGGCATTAATGCTGTAATAACCCTCCTGAGCAAGGGAACACTTTCACAAACTTCAGCGCTGGTGCACCCCTGGGCAGGCAGCACAATAATCTCTCAGAACAAAGCATGAAGCAGGAGCTGCTCATTTTCATTTTGCTTTTCAAAGAGATGCTTGCTGCAGCCCTGTCAGGGTGCAGCCACCATTGCTCACACCTGGCTTGACATTTCTCTGTAGCTCCAGAGAATTACAGAGAAAACACTTGGTGCACTCATCTGGAGCTCCTTAGTTCCTGTCTTTTTATCTTTGTTTAGATGCAGCAAAGGCATTCATTGTTTGTAAGGAATCTGGAAAGCATAAAGCTTATAGAATCCTTCAGTTAACACTCTGGCCTACACTACAAGCCAGGTAAGTACAGCCTTGAGAGCTGCATCTGTATCATCAGATGCAATACTGCAAACCATAAATACATTTGTTGCTGATCTTGAGAGTGCACTGGAAGGACACTGAAGATTTAGAGAAGTTGAAATAGTTTTTTTTTCATTAATAAAAATCAGACAAAAAAGCCACACAGAATTAAGAGCTGTGAAGTTCGATGCAGCCAAGCTAGAGAACTGAATACCATGGACTGAAGGCATGGAACTGGAACCAGTCCATGGAATTCAGTTCTCAGAGCTGGGACCTGCCCAGGTTCATCACATCTTCTTTTAGAAGAAGTCACACAAACAAGAAAAAACAGGATTTAAACCTTCACTTAAAGACATTCACCCTCAAGGACCAAGCTTGGTGGAAGCTTCTCAAGGGAGATCCTGCAGTGAAGAAGAGCCCAGAGGGTGGGGTGGGATGGGATTGGGATGCACTCTCCACACCCTGGACTACAATGGCACTGCAAGGTCCCGAGTGGACAGAACACTTCACCACATGCTTCGTGTTTTGCACGGCAACAAACACCCCCCCCACACTTCACCAAACCCATCTCGGCTCAGCTAGGATTCTGCTGCTGTCCTTGGCAAAGGAGGAGACACATCAAGAGCCCCTGAGATTAAGAGGAGTATTATTCCCCCCCCCCATCTTCCTGAAGAATGAGAAGGGGGTATAAAGGCTGTGAGTCCTTTGCTATCCCTTTCAGATGCAGTTTGCTGTTTCAGTTCACTGGCTGCGACTCAGATGCGTGCAATGATCAGCTGCCAGGTGGGGCCAGAAGGGTCTGATGGACAACGTGCAGGCTCTCATTTCCCAGTGCTCCACGGCAGAGGAACTGCTCAGCCCCTCTTTAACCTCTACCCACTTCACTGTAGTGTTTGCAAGTGCTCACGAAGCCCACAGAGCTGGTTCCGTAAGTTGTGTGCTGCAGCTACACCACTGCTGAGCCAAGCAGTGAGGCTCCCTCCCATCGGGAGTGGGTTTTTCTGTTCCTCTAGGAGCACAGCAGTCAAGCCTGTAACCTGAGGGCTGGCCATTGTAAGAAAAAAAAGCACACGGGGTGGTTCCTGCAGCAGAGAATACCACAGCCCGAGGTCTGAGGTAGTCAGACTGAGGCAGACGGGCTACTTGAAAGCCCCAAAGGAAAGGAGATGTTCAGCTTTCAGAAAAGCAGAACTGGAGGGTGCCAACCCTTTTGTTGTGTTTAGGAACAATCCCATCTAAAACAATCCCAAGAGGCAGGGCTGGGCAAGAGCCTGCATTTGAGTTCAGACACTTCTAGCAAGGCAGCCTGAGGTGATCTGCCTCCAGCCAGTTACACCAGTGGATTAAAGTTACTCAACAGAAGAGCTAAATTGAATTTTAGCTTTTAAAAATGCCAAGTGCTCTTCATTGATACAATTTCCAGGCAGCAACCAGCAGTAGGGCACTGCTTCTTGACCCAAGTTGATCATCTCCGTGAATAGAGCAGAAGATGAGGGCAATACGGTCTAAATATTCAGCATACTTTCAAGATTAAAAATGCAAACAAGCAAACAAAAAATTCTAATTAAAAAAAAAAAAGTTGTGAAAGCAAGCAGTGCCCCAGTTCTGCAACTCATCTCCACAGAGGAAATAAGGTGTCAAATTACGTTTTCAGCCCCTGCTTCATTTCTCTGATGTCAGATGAAGTGACTAATATAAAACTATACAGATGTGCTCGAGCTGAACTTAAAGAGTTTGTGACTCATCTGTTCCACCCACCACAACCACCAGGGCAAGGTGCAGACTCTGACCCCTCTGTACTATCCCTTGGAAACCCTCCCAGCTTTTGTGGGAGATCCCACGGGGCAGTGAGACAGCCTACTGTTATTCCTACCGGTAGTGAAAAAGCTGCCTTAGGACAGAGAACAGCACTTTTCCTTCATCTGCTGTTTGGCTGTACCCAGGAAGCCTTAGATGGGAAGGGGTGGACCAGGATCATGCCACAGCATGGAGTCCCTCTGCACAGGCAGCAATGGAAAACAGAGGGTGGTCCTAACAGGCATGGCTGCTTCCAGTTCCCTCTGCCAAAAATACCTCTGTGGTTTGGTGGGAAACAATACTGAGATCACTGCACGGCTGCGAGAGGAAATGTGCCATCCCATGGTTCACCTTCACTGCCTGCTTTTCCTTAACCTTTAAACACGTCACCCAGAGCTCCTCCTGGCTGCTATTGGCTGTCTCATCTGCTTTTGGTGGTGCTTCTGATCAGAGCTGCCTGGTCTGTACCAGAGCTTTGGTTACTGAACATGGGCTGCTCATTTGGGCTGCAGCAGTCAGCATGCTGCTAGCCTGGACACTGCCCAGCCAAAAGCACTCTGACCAGCAAGCACTGGGAGATGCAAGCCTAACACCTCTCTCCCTGTGGCCCTGTGACAGAGGGACACACCACCCAAAACACCAGTGGCAGAGGAGGCAGAGAGCAGCGTAGCAAAAGCTGCTTGTGCTGCAGCTTTGCGGTCACTGCCGCTGCTCAGACGGCAACCTTCTGGAGCAGCTACCCACCACAAACCTGTCTCTAACACCCAAGGCTTGCTGTGGTAACAGACATGCAAAACTGGTCCAGGGTGGGAGATTCTGGATTCACAAAAAGATTTGAAAGCTGTTAATTAGGCAAGTGATTTGCTCACTAACCGAGCCTTTCCCACACATGCCATACATCCAGATAAGGGTCTAGCTTCCAGTAAAGGAGGAAAGGGATTCATTAGGATAAAAGGTTTGCATTACATTATTAGAGTAAGAGTGGAAGAACACGGCAGACCTCTGATATGCCAACGGTGGAGAGATAAGTATTTGTTGTTACAGATCAAAAATTAAGTGCTCAGGAGCACACTACAGCTTTTCAACAGCCAACCATTCAACACAGTGAAAGGGAGACTGGCACACCCTCTTCAAAACAAAGCACCCTCTCCTTAAGCATATCCCTGCCAAACAGTAAGACACCAGTTGCAAACAAGAAAGGAGATGACATGAAAAGTATGCTTTACCTTTTCAGAGACAGACACATCGTGCCCTGGCAGGCCTCAGCTGCTGCAACCATTCCCCTTGAGGCTGAGCTGAGACCCGGGGGTTGTTTTCTACATGAGCAGCTGATATTCACAAACAAAAAGCCTGAATGTCCCAAATCCCAATCGACAGCAAACATCCCCATTCAGAAACCCTGGGGGCGATCCACCAGGCACTGTTTCCAATGCCTGTCCTTATGAGAGAGGGTAAGAGCCACAAAGATGCCCCAAAAAGGGAAGAGACAGATAGCATCGCAGAACCATTTGAACCTGTGCAAGGGCAAGTAACTAAGACAGACTTCATCTCCGCAGGGACTTTGGCTGCTTGTTGAATATGTAAGTAAAATGGAAGAGCAATCGAGCTCTTTGCCCAAGGCACTTTAGAGAAGGCTGGAAAGATGAGCAAGCTCAGGGCTGGCTTACCTTCACAAAGGCAAGGAAGTCCATCAGAAAGCTGCGAGACTGCACACAGTGAGGAGAACAACTGTTATTGTCATGTCAGACACAGTCAAAAATTTTAAGTCATGAACATTACAGCCATCACAAACTTGCTGAGTACAAATATAACTGTTTAGTGTCCACACCCCTTGCACAACACATATCTAGATTGAATCTTAACTATGAATTTGAGACAGGTATTTTCTAAGACAGAATATGGCTCAAGGACAATTTGCATTTGTTTTCTGAAAGGAAATCTTTGAATCTTTTACTCTTCACATCAGACATATGAAACAGCCATATCTGGGTGAGCTTATGCATGGTGTATTAAGTTACGCAGACACACAGCAAGGACATTCAGCACAGAGGTGATTCTGCTCGTGCAGGTGCTCAAGAGTAGCCCCTGTCTACTCTTGTGCACAGCACACGTGGAAGAAGCTCAAGTTATTTCCAGAGCTGTGCACCTGGAATCCTGCATCTCATTGTAAGTGGCTCTGTTTTCAAAGGCAATGCAAACAATGTACATTTAAATTAACAGGAGGTAAAGTTACTCTGACAGCCTGGAAATCAATCAGCCTTAATCAACTGCTCAGCTCTAGACTCAGGATCTTAATTTTCAGCAGCTGGCCTCAACAATGCAGAGCCAGCTGCTCTAACAGGATACTGAAATGCCTCTGCATATTGACCACCAGGAGGCACAGGTGTGGCTTGCCCTTCTTGCAAAGCCGTGTCTCCAACCAGCTGTGTACCTACAATTGTTTCTGAAGATGACTTTCAAGTCGACTCTTGTTAAAGTTCTAATTCTCCACTCCTACCAACCCAGAATCATTAGCTGCCTGCCAAGCTCTTTAGAGTGGAGAACACCCTCCTGTGTTCCCCCACACAGAAAGATTATTTTCTCCTTGACAGGCAGCTGTAGGAACACAGACAATAAACACCTTTTAACTTTAAAGGATGTCTGAAGTGGAACAGTTTAATATTTGAAGTACAATCTGTTTTTTTAGCAAGATATAGACACACTTTTTGGAAGGAACTTTCAACAGAAGTATGCATTTGGCTGTTCCCTGCATCTCAGGAAATTTCCCATCACCACACACAACCACAACCTCTCTTGGTGTTAATCCTGGCATGACTGGAGGAATTGGTCCTACAGGGAGGGGTCCTCAGTGAGAACTTGTGATTAATGTTGAGTAGTATTGACTCCTTAAAAGCTCCTCAGCCCAAAGCTACTCTCTGTGAATCTCACTCCACTCAACGTGGTCACTCTAGTAGAGGAGCAAATGCCCACAAGGCCCTAGAGAAAGTCCTTCTCATGAGATGCATTGGAGAGCTCGAAACTTGGCAGTTACAACCCAAGAGCAATTTCAGCAATTAAAATGTGTCTAACAGGTTTTCAGTGGGCAGCACAAGAACACTGCTTCCCACAGCAGGGCAACCTTTTCAGGTTAGTTGTGATATACCAAGTATCCCATTTCAAGCAGCAGCCTGGCTGCAGGCTAGAAGGTTGTGAGTTTGAAATGCTACAAAATGGGCACCAAATTCCACATTGAGCCTTGTTTTCACCTGGCCCATGCTACATGGGCAGGGCAGAGCTGACAGTAAGAGAGTTTGATTTCAGTCCTTGGATGAAAGGAGGAGAGAACTCCTTTCCAGCAGTACACCTCTGCACTCTAAATACCTGTGGGAGTCTGGAATGAAGGGCTGCAGCACGAGGAAACACTCCAGGTTCACGTGTGCCATACATGCCACCCAGCTTTCACAAGCAGGAACCTTTGGCTGCCTCCTGCTTTCCAGTTCGTTTATCATGAAGCAGAATGCAGTAAGGGTCTAACCAAGGTAAGAGACCTCCAGCCCAACATACATACCTCTTCCTCTGTCATTGATTCTTCAACCCCTTCCTCTTCAACTACAAAACTCTCCTTCAGCTTCAGGTACTCTTCGTACTCTCTCTTCTCCTCTTCTTCTTTTGCCTTCCTCTTTTCCTCTTCCTGGACAGAACAGATAACAAGTAGTCAGTCTGCTCCTCCCCAGAGCAGGTTGAAGTAAAGCAGCACCTTCTTTCTCTGTGGTCTGGTTTTACTAGGACTGACAGCAGATCAAGCGTTTCTGAAATGAGTCTAAGTTCTCCCTTGGTGGCATGGTTAATTTCAGCAGCAGCCATCTGGCAAGGCAGTGTCAGCTCACATACAGTACACCTAGGCTGGCTCCTCACTGCTGACACCAGGGAGCAAAGCACTCTGCTATAGCAACCTGCTTTCCTAATTTGCATGAATCTGGTTCTTCTGCAGATCCTGGGACAGGAAGTCCCTGCCCCTAACTGTACTTTGATGCAACATCCACATTTTTAGTATGTGGTCTCAATTCTGCTCTGATAGGCATTAGAGTGCATGGGGAGTGGTCACAAAGGACAGTGGAGTTACACTGGTGCCCATCTGTTGGCCTGTATGTAAAAGAGTTGGAAGTAAAATCCCTTTCTTAGGACACAAAACCCAAATGTGTACATGGACTGGAAAGATCCAAGTATAGTAGACAGAGGGGGTAAGGTATGATTGTGTTGGAAAAGAAGAAAAAAAAAAAAACCTTTTTCACTTTTTATTGTTAACCAAAACCTTAATTATTCACAGGAAGGCTCTCAATTATTCACAGGGCAAATACTGTCAGTTGTCTACCCCGAACAACACATTAAAGTTTAAAACAAAATAATAATAATGCTGCCCCAGAAGACTCCAAGCCTGAGGTCAGCAAAAGGCTGAGGCCTGCAGAGCAGTCAGACTCACACAGCAAAAGCAGTATCACACTGCAGTTAAAGTGAGCCAGCAATGTGCCCTTGAGGCTAAAAAGGCCAAGGAGATCCTAGGGTGCACTAACAGTATGGGAGGCTCTCCTTCCCAAAAGCTCTGCCCTAGTGAGGCCACATCTAGGGTACTGTACCCAGTTCTGGGCTCCCCAGTCCAAGAGGGACAGGGAACCACTGGAGAGAGTACAGTGGGAACTATGAAAATGCTGAGAGGCCTGGAGCAGCTCTGGGAGGAGCAAAGGCTGAGAGCCCTGGGGCTTAGAGCCTGCAGAAGAGCAGCCCCAGAGGGGATCTGAGCAATGCTCAGCAACAGCTAAAGGGTGGAGGACAAGAGGATAGGGCCAGATTTGACATGGCAGTGACAGGACAAGGCACAACAGGCAAAAAATTGGAGCCCAGAAGGTTCCATCTGAAACTTCTTCACTGTGGGGGGGCTGGAACCCTGGAGCAGGCTGCCCTGGAGGCTTTCAAAGCTCACCTGCATCCAGTCTGCTGCAAGTAGCCCTGTTTTAGTAGTGGGCTGGACTAGATCATCTCCAGAGGTCCCTTTCAACTCTACCATGCTGGGATTCTGCGATAGATCACTTAACTGTTTCAAATGGGAACAGATTTTTATTATGAGCTCACACATTTGCAGCTTTCCATCATTTTCTTTTAAAGGCTGTTTTGCTCTTCTCCAAAATATTTGACCCATGTAACCCCACATGAGAAAAATGTTTCCTTACACAACAGTTCCTTTATGTCTGTAGAGCACTTGGTAGAATGGGATTCCAACTGGACCAGCCCCTGGCTGCTATCACATTGCAAAGGCTTTACTGAAACACAGGAAGAGTTCTTTGCATTTCAGTGACCACCTCTGGGCATTCCTTCATTATTAGCACAGGAATTGATCACTTTAAGACCAATCACACTGATTTTGAAATGCTTCTCATGCTCCACCTTTGATGCTACTATGGTAATTGCTTCCTTAAATGGCTGGAAAGCAAATGCTGGTTCCATTAAAACAGGAAGAGACAGGAACAGGTCATTAAGTATATTGGAGAATGTGCACATGAAAACCCAAGATGCTGTGCAAGCCCAAAACTAGCAAGATGCCAGAAGTGAGGATGGGAGGGTTGTCTTCCCACAAAAAACAAAGAGAAAGTGCCTTTGGTGCTGGCTGTGTTTAATCAAACTCTCAGAAAGTCACAAGATGGAATACTTCCAACTGGCAGCCAGGAGAAAAACAGGACTGGAAGGATCTTGCTGTATGTGTAAGTCAAAACTGTTTTGTTAACCTCATGAAGAGGGAGAACTGAAGAAGCTCTTGAGACAAAACAAGACCATTTTCTGGGTCAGGCATCACTGCAATGATTATTAGCAAAAGCCCAACAGTAAATTCTTCCTTTGTGTTACAGGTGCCAAGCACAACATCCCCATATTTCATCTGCAAGTGTTCTTCTCCTGTAAATGCACTGAATTTAATCTTGAGCTTGGAATCACAGGAACAAGGCTCTTCCCCATGTCTACTGCAGAAGAGGCTGTAATTCAATTGGGTTTTAAATGAGAACAACAACAAAAATAATCACAAACCCTGCAAATTGCTTTGCAAATAGTTTCTAGAAGGCTCTATATTAAAAAAAAAAAAAAAAAAATCAGAAGAGAGTTTCTCACACAATGCCAGCATGGTGGGGGTTGGAAGTGACCTCTGGAGACCATCTGGGACAACACTCCTGCTAAAAGCAGGATCCCTGGTAATCATCCAGTCCAATCCCTCTGCTTAAGCAGGGGCACCAATAGCAGTTTGCCCAGGATATCCAGGCAGGTCTGGAATCTCTCCAGAGGAGGAGACTCCAGAATTTCTCTGGGAAGCCTGCTCCAGGGCTCCAGCAGCCTGACACCAAAGGAATTTTTCCTCACGTCTCGTTTACAGATGGGAGCGACGGCAACTAAGAAATCATTTCCTGTTTCTGGAAGGTCTAAGAACAAATACTTTCTTCTCCCTCACCTACCTGAAGAACATGCCTCCAGTTCTATGAAAGCACACCAAGACGTCACTGTCAGTGCTGCCATTCCCAACACAAGCAGAAAAGCTTCTGTGGTGCCTGGGCATAGTTTAGAGTGAATCTTGTAGAGTAGGATTATAGGTTGGACCTGCTGATCCTGTGATTCTCTGCTGTGAGCCTGGCAAAGCAGCCACCTCTCAGCACCCCCTTTACAGTCTCCCTGAAAGCTTGGTTTCCAGATCCTAATTTTAATGCTAGGATCAGCAGAGCTTTTCCAGGTGAGTAGCTAAGTGGGGCAGCCCTCAAAGCCTTGCATTTCCTGGTGGTTCCATAACACTAGGTATCTCCAGAAGCTTTTCCATCTAAATATTCCAGCCACTTCCTTAGGGAGATGGTTGAACACCATCCCTGGAGGGGTTTAAAAAAAGAGATGCGATACCGAGTGACACAGTTTAGCACCAGATTTGGAGGAGTCATAAAATGGTTGCAGTTAATCATCTTAAAGGTCTTTTCCAACCAAAATGGTTCTGTGATTCCTGACCAGTCTCACATGCTGCACTCCACAAGTTCACCTATGACTCAGTCTGTAGAAAAAAAAGGATTTAGGCAAACTGTAATCTGATTCAAAGCCAAAAACTAACTTTAGACAACTGTCCTGGAAGAAGTGACGAGCAACAGCAGTGGAAGCTGAGCAGAGGGAGTCCAGCAAAGCCAGACTGCTGGCTCACATTTGTTCTCAGAGCCTTTCCCCACCATCATGCAAACCCTTCTCTTTCACGTGCCCAACCTCAATCTCCACTGGCACAAAGAGCCATAACTTAAGGGTCAGAGTTCTGAAGAGCTTCAGCAGGACCCTTGGGACCACGGACTGATCCTCCATTCCCATAGCCCTGAAGATCCAGACCACTGTTACTTAGGTACTTAAATGCAAAACTGAAAGCCTAAAAAAAATTGTCCCAGTTTGGAAACTTCGAGCAGAGCTCAGCTTTTGCAACAGCAATCTCATTTTAATGTAAGAGTGAGCAAACCCCAGTCCCCACTCCTGCTGTGACCTCTTATTTCACAACACTTAGAAGCCTGCTCACTGAAGGTTGGCAGTTTCTCTGCTGTACCAAGCTGTGCCCACTCTGCAGTGCATTTAGAGGCAATGCTGGCTGCTCAGTGCCACTCTTCCGGAGGAGCCATAGCTGTCAGCCCTGCATCTGCACAAGCAGGCTCCTTGCCACAGCTAAAGCTGGGCTGAGGGAGTCCTGTATACAGAAATCCCTGTGCACAGAGAAACAAGCCCCAGCTCGGGTAAGCACCCTGCAAAGCTCTGGCTGAAGGCTCTGTTTTGCAACATCTGAGGAAGTTGGCTGTCACTGGTAAGATGTCAGTTGGTAAGCCAGCTCACTGCCAAACAACTCCGAGTGAAAGGGAAATCCCCAGGTGAAGCAGAGCTGAAGCAAATGCCAGTTACAGAGGAGTTTCCTTACACCTAGAGCCAATCAGGTCATCAGAGCACCGGAAAGGAAACTTAAAATTTAAAAATATATTACCTGGTTTGCAACACTGAAGCCAAGGGACAACTGCATGTAGTGATACCTGCACACAAGCACACTGCAATAGAAGCAGGAGGGCATCTGCACAGAATGCCAGCAAGGTGAAGGCTGGAAGAGTCCTCTGGAGATCATCCAGTCCAACATCCCTGCTAAAGCAGGGCACCCATAGCAGCTTGCCCAGGATCACAATGGCCAGGCAGCGGTTGGAATCTCTGCAGAGGAGACTCCACAACCTCTATGGGCAGCCTGCTCCAGGGCTCCCACACCCTGATAAGCAACAAGTTTCTTCTCAGGTTCAGTTGGAACCTCCTGTTTGTGCCCATTGCCCCTTGTCCTGTCACTGGGCACAACTGAGAAGAATCTGGGCCCAGTCTTTTGCCACCTTCCCAGCTCTTTGCTGTGGATTGCTCAGATCCCCTCTGGGGCTGCTCTTCTGCAGGCTCAACAGCCCCAGGGCTTACTCAGCCTTTGCTCCTCACAGAGCTGCTCCAGGCCCCTCAGTGTTTTCATAGTCCCCACTGGACTCTGTCCAGTAATTCTTTGACAAGAATATGCAAGATTTTATCCCCTTTAACTCCTTTGAGGGTACAGTTCCCACTTGAAATAATGTGCAGTTGCCCAAAATAAACTGGAAGGTCCATGTGCTTATAAACACACCTCAAGAATTCCTTGTTTCCCTGGACTCAGTATCTCAGAATGCTCAAATGGGGAGTGCCTGTGACAGGTTTAACAGTGCTGGTGACTTTATCAAAGATCAGCACTGGGGAACTTCTAGATCTCCAGGGTGCAACATGATTTCTATCCACCTTGAATACCTCCAGGGATTGGGTCTCAACTACCTGCCTGAGCAACCTGTTGAAGTGTTACAGCACCCTCATGTTGCAGAACTTGTTCCTCACGTCCAGTCTAAATCTGCTCTTCTCTCAAACCACTGCCCCGCATCACATCACTGAAGGCCTTTGCAAACAGCCCCTCTACAGCCTTCTTGTAGCACACTTCAGGCACTGGCAGGCCTGCCTCTAACAGGATTGGAATGGTAAGATGTTAAGATCACAGACAGACCACACTTACATGCACAGTAATCAAGTATCTATTAATTTCATTTGTTTCCCCCCCATCACTCAGGCAACACAAACTGAAGTCTGGTTATTACTGCACTCCCTGCACCACTGCTTGCTTTGTTGACTGAAGCAGGAACTTGAGTGATACAGCCCAGACAGCTACGGTCTTGAATGGTTCTGTTTTCTGTTAAAGGCTCACATGAAGACAGAGTTCAAATTGCTAGGAAACACTTGCGGATGGACATTAAATATTGTCGGACATATTGACTTTGACCTGCGCTCAAAATGTGATTGGATTATCAATCTGTCTTAGACACAAGGAAATAATACAATCTTGAAAACAGAGTGGCAGAATGTTTGTCCCAGAGCCTGGTGGGCTGGCTTGGTGTCCTGATAAAGGCCACTGGGAAAAGCAAACAAACCAAACAAAAAAAGGTTAAAATTGCAGAACTGAAGTAGCTAAGGAAGGTACTGGCTGAAGTCAATAGCAAGCTAGATTTGGGCACCTGAGCAGTTCTCAAAATTCTTGCAGCTGCTCCTTTGGACTGCTGAGCACAAAGCTCAAATAATATAATAAACCACACCCCCCACCTTCTCTCTCTTTTTCACTGAGCCTTGCAAGATGGAGGTGAAAGTGTTCCAGTGCAGCCTGTACTCAGAATGCTGGAAATTAAAGCAAAGAAGAGTTTCTTTATCCAACCAAAAGAAATTTCTCAGCCCCAAACTGAAGTGAATTAGGGACACACACACAAAAGCTGAATATGTTAATAAGCACTTTGTGTGTGGAGTGGTCTCTAGCCAGAATTTCACTCTGATTTTCTACACAACTTTTCAGCCGTGCCTGACTGTACCTGCTCGGCCAGCAGCACTGCCAAATCCCAGGCCACACATAGGCAAACAAAAGGATAACATCTTTGTCCTGGGCTACAGCTTCTTTTCAGTAGGTTGGCCAAGCTCAACTGCAACCTTTCACTTTCTGCCCTGCTAGTTACAGTTGTTGGGCAGGCAGCTCGAGGGAGCTCTGTCAGCATGACACACAGCAGTAGCAGGTCCACAACCTGAAGACTGGGATTCATTTTGCCCCAGATTTGCCTATGGGTGGGTGCTGGCTGTTCCATGTGTGCCTTGATGGCTGGAGCAGTGCTCCCTTCTGCCAAGCACTTGGAAGAACAACACTAGGATCTACAGCTGAAATCACTGAGACTTACTGCAACCCAGAGTGGAGTAACAGAAGAGCTGCATATGTTAAAATGTATGCAGCAGTACTGAAAGGCAAAGGGAGCTCTGCTGCTCACAGAACACACAGAGCTGCAATCTCAAAGACGAACTTGGTTCCAAACTTCCAGCTGCCAACCCACCCGTGCCCGCCCACCCGCGCCTACCTGCCGCTCCTCCTCCAGACGGATTCTCTCCTCTTCTTTCCTCCTTTCCTCCTCTCTTTTTGACTCAAGCTTTCTCCGTTCTTCTCGCTCTGCTTCTTCAGCCTGACAAACACAAAAGCATTATGCGAGGCAAGCCCTGCTCTTCCTGGGCATCTAGATTTTCATTTCTATTGTGGTAGCATGGGGAAGGTTCTGTCTTCCCAGATCCATGTTCAGAAGAAAAAAAACCAACACAACAAAAAACAAAGCCACACATCAACAACAACAAACAGTGAAGAGAATAAGGAAAATGAAAATCCCCAAGTGTTCAGCATTCTTACCATGGTAAACTGAGGAACTGCCCTTCTCACTTGCATTAGCTCTATCTCCATAAGGGTTTCAGCTTGCTAAATGCCTATGAGCTTATTTCAAGAGTGATATTAAGCAATGATCTATCATGGCATTTCATTTCTCCTCAAAATTTAGTTAGAAAGGACTTTAAGAAGAGTTAAAAAAAGGCAGAATATAGATTCTTTAAACTCAAGTACTCAAATTTCTCATTAACCTGGACTGAATCTCTCACAGGAGAAGTTGTACTGGTCCTTCCAGATAATTTTATTATTTTTTTTAAACTAAATCTAGCAAAGAGATTGTTGTGAAATGGGAAAAAGTCAAAGCATTCAGAGTACCATTTAGAGATTTAAGTTGCTCTGCAGTCTCTTCAGTAAACTTACATTTGAAATTATATGAAAAGAACAAGCAAAGAACATTCAAAGGGAGGATTTGTGGCTGTGAATGTTTCAGAGAATTACTTGCCAGAGTAATTTAGTTGTCTACATGGGAAAATAAAAATCATCACATTTTCGGATGAACCAAAAGATTCCCCACTCCATCAGCCCATGCTTAGCTAACTTCATTCAACTCTGCTCACATTTTCCACAGAAGTAGTCTAATTGTGTAGAACCAATATGGAAAATAGTGACAAAATGGTTCAAGCAGATTATGAGAAGGACCATGATGGAAGCTGACACAGAACACTAACCAAGCTGAGTACCAAACACACCAGCTACAGGGTATGTCACTGGGGTGGGTGGGGGTGAAAAACGGGATTTAAACCTCAGGTGATACTAACATCTGAGGATGGGATCTCACTGCCTTCATTTGAACTCCGTACACGTCAGAGATATTGGTACTCTCATAAACCTTGCCTTTTTGGAAGATGTGTGAAGTCTACTGTGCACTCAGCCTCTGCCAGGCAAAGGCTGTTGGAGTTCTTAGCTGCTTCTTGCAACCACACATTCTAAGTTGCAGAGTTTGTAAAACACACTTAGAACAACTACAAGGAATTCATGCATAGCCTGCTGCCATCCATGAGCACACTCCATAGAGGAAGCTTCAAAGTGCTTGTTCCTTCCCTGGGATTAAAATCTACAGTCTCAAAATGCACCAGCATTGCAGATTTCAGTGGATGACAGGCTCTGCTTCCCATCTCACCCAGTCCATAACAACAACAAACATGGCTCAACACAGATAAACCCAGACAAAAAGCTTCTGAACTGCCAGAACACCACTCAGAACTGCCCCTGGTTCTGCTCACAGCAGTGCTATGTGGGTGCTGAGTCTATCTTTAAGGGGAGATAGGACTAAGTTGCAAGCCAGAGGAAGCATCCAATTAAAGAGCATTGGAGAGATTAATTCCTCTCTCTTTCCCCAGAGGATGTCAGAGAACCTATGGACAAGAAAAGACACCACATTCCATCAACTCCGAGGGCTACGACATCAAAAGCTGGACTGATGTTTGTAAGACCAAAGCACTGTGCTGATGACACTGCCTTTGCCTTTCTGGGGTGTCCATTGTCAGCAGGTCTTTGCTGCCACTCAGGCTCTGCTCTGGGCTCTCTAGGTTCTAGAAACTGCTTACCTCTCTCTGTGTTTTTCTGGCTTGTTTCTCTTCTAATTTCCTCTGCTTCTTCGCACCAATTTTCCCAGACACCTGAAATTCTGGCACCTCCTCAGCATCATCTTCCTCTGCATAAAAGATCAAATAATAGCTTTTAAATGAGCTGTAAAAAGCTGTCTAGGCCAGCAGCAGCAGATGGAAAGGGGGGACACATGTACACTTCAGACAAGAGCTTTTAGACAGAAAAAGGCAAACCACCCAAAATACCTGGGGACTGGCAAAAGCCATGGAGTAGAAGTAAGAAGGCAAACACAGACTGGAGTGACACCAGAGGTAAAAAAACATAGTTGCTTTTTTGAGGTAAGGCTTTTCATAAACACCTCCTGCTTCCCACAATTACAAGAGATGCTTTCTACTGTACACAGAAAGTGCCAGTGGCTGTCATGATGCAATTGCTTACATCCTGCCTGCAGACACCTTTTGTCCCAGTTACCTTTGAGCTCAGCTCAGCAGCCATCCATTCAAGAAGTGGGAGTCAGAGTCATGTCACTCACCCACTAGTTCTACCCTAATATAGCCAACATTTAAGGAAGGAGGAAGAAAAATAGAAGTTTCCTGCACTGTGAATCTTGAGGTTGACTGCATCAAAAGTACAAGGAAACAGCTCCCTGTTGTACAATTGACAGAGATGATTATCTGTGTAAAGATGATTTCTGTAGCTGGGAAATAGAAGAGTCATGCTGAAATGGTGTGCAAATGCATTATATTTCTGCTCACCCATGAGCTAAGGAAGATTAAAGAGCTTTAGAAGACTGCCAGTTCCTCCCCACCCCATGGCTCAGGAACATTTGGTCACTTTATTTGATAACCTAAATTAGTCCTTGATCCTATAACCCAAGTACACTGGATTGACCTGGACACTTTAAGAGAAATCACAAGCTCTCTTTGTGAAACACCACACACCACCTAGAGATGCCCGTATCTGAATCAGATGGCAGAACCAAAACAAATTACCTCTGTCACACGCATCTCTGTTGGGGTAGCCTTCACATTGAGCACCCACATTGCTGCTACGCTTGGTGCCCACTTCAGGTCCATGCATCACCACTCACTGAAGGGTGGCACTGCCAACTCCTGCTCCTCTCCTGAGAAACAGCATTTATTTAGGGAGGGAGAAGAGGAAGAGAGTTGGGGTGGGGTGGGGGGGGACATTCTTATTTAGCTCTCATCTTCAGGAGTGAAGAAACCCTAACAATTCCAAACACACACAACAGCCCTCAGCCTGTGAGGTCAGGCTAACAAGACAAGCAAGCCCATCAGGTTCAATAACCAGTTCCACAGAGCCTGCAGCAGCTGGAATTGGACCTCGACACATTGTGTCAACCGCCAGAACTGGTTTGTTAGACATTTTCCACAGGTAGTTCACTCCAGAGCCCGGTCTCCACTTTTGGGAACCACCAAAAGATGCCATTAAAAGAGCATATGTATGAGTGAGCCTCGCCCTTCTTTTCTGTGTGGACTTTGGTTTGAATGACTCTGGTTCTACTAATTCCAGCACATAGCATGGTGCCATGGTTAAGGCACTGAGACACATCATCGGAAACAAATCCGACTGAGAGCTGTGGAGGTGGCTCTCAAATAAGTTTGCTGTTTCCAGGACACGGAAGTTAATACTAGGCAGGCTTGCTGAACTGGGCTTTAGAGATCTACTGGTAGCTGGCTACTGGGATGATCAAAAGGGTTCTCCCTTCCTACACTAAAAAGAGGGCGACAAGGGACACTTGGACTTGACACAGCTGCTTCTACAGTTTTGCTTAAGCTTCAAATAACTTTATTTGTATTTGAAATACCAGGTTAAGTTCAAAACATGAGTGAGTGACCCAGCAATTGCAGTTATTTCTCCAATATTAACAGTTCAGTATTGGTATTGTTCGCATTGAAATAGTTCTTTCTGGAGAACACCACAAGCAGAAACCACCATATATGGCACTGTTCAACCTGAGGCTCTCAACACTTCTCAGATGTCCTCTATATCAAGAACACCTGAGCCAGAGGTTAGGCAGAAGACCGGAGAGGCTTTTAAAGCCTTTTCCCAGTGCTGGATCAAACACGGCTTTGTTCAGCACCATTTGCTTTCCTCCTGTTTGAAGCACCTAATATGATCCCTTAAGCATCACTTCCCCCAAGCTTAGTGTGTGGAGTTCCATCTACAAAAAACAGAGATAGCGATGCAGACAGCCTATGATTCAGCAGAGCTTTAAAGGTCAGCTTGGTGCACTCAGGGCACTAAGCCTGGGTGCAATTAATATCCGCTGAAGAAACCTGAACATGCTGACAAGAAGCTAAGGGGATGGTAAAAGTATTTGTTCAGTCAGCTGGTTATCAGAGCAGAGTGGATGCTGCACAGACCAGTGGGATTGCTTTTGGTTGACATCAAGAAGCTGCCATTTCAGTAGCTTTTAACAAACAGTTTTCATACACTCACAGTTGCCAGCAGGAGCAGACCTGACAAGAGGTGAATCCATGGGAGCATGCACTCCACCTTCCCCTGGTACTTCAGATGTGGTGCAAGGTGTTTGCCTACTTGTGCTCATCTCTGAAAGCTGTTTGCCATTGCCAGCTGTTGGCCTGCTGGAAACGCTCTGTGGAAAAGGACCTGAGACTACTGGTGGACAGTAAGCTCACCAGGAGGTACTGATGTGCTCTTGTGGCCAAGAAGGCAAACGACATGCTAGGGTACAGTAAGGACAGTGCAGGCAGAAGGTCAAGGAAGGTTTTCCTCCCCTTCTACTCAGACCTAGGAAGAGCTCATTTGGAGCACTGGATGCAGTTCTCAGTTCCTCCTTCAAGGCAGACAAGGAACTACTGGAGAGTGCAGCAGAAGCAATAGAGATGCTAAGAAGCCTGGAGCATCTCAGTGAGGAAGAAAGGCTGAGAGCCCTGGGGCTGTTGAGCCTGGAGAAGAGCAGCCCCAAAGGGGATCTGAGCAATGCTCATCAAGAGCTAAAGGGTGGGGGGCAAGAGGTGGCTAGACTCTTTACAGTGGTGCCCAGTGACAAGGGCAGCAGGTACCATCTCAAACACAGGGTATTCCTCCTAAACATGAGAAGAAACCAGAGCCCTGGAGCAAGCTACCCAGAGAGGTTGTGGAGTCTCCTGCTCTGCCGAGATTCCAACCGTACCTGGACATTGTGATCCTGGGTTAAGCGGCTGTGCGTGCCCTGCTTTAGCAGGGAGGGTTGAACTGGAAGATCTCCAGAGGTCCCTTCCAAACCCCACCATTTTGTGTTCTACACAAAGGATCTGCCTTGTCTTGTATTAAATTTTGGAAGTGAAGCAAATGGAGTCCCATTCACAAACACAGATTGGAGCCACACACATGGCTACTCACAGTCCTCTGGGCACAGTCAGCTGCTTTATTTACAGTTCACACAGCACCTGAGACAAGGCGTAAGGGAAAACAGTGGAAGATGCCAGGCAAAACAAACAGCTCACGCTGCAGGCAGAAGACACATGCATGCTGTTACCACTGAGCAGATGTCCAACAGTGAAGAGGAAGTGGGCCACCACACATAGAGGTCTGGGCACTACTCATGAGTAGCACAGCCCCACAGTGGGACAGCCCTAACCATTTTTAGCTTTATTGCATTTGGTGGCTCTCCAGTTCAGGAACTGAATGAGACACTGCCTTATTAATCTGAAACCTCAAAAGCAGCTTATGCTTAGGACAGGAAAAGGACAGCAAACAAAGGACCTGAGTCTTTCTGAGCAGAAGTCAAACAACTTGAAGTCTCTCAACTAAAGCCATGTGCCACAACTGAGACACCACACCCACCTACACTCCAAGTGTCTCAAGGGTACACACATGCTGTGGATACTTTGACAACACTGCAGTCACTTTCTACATGAATAGCAGCAAGTCAAGCAAGAGTCTCTCCCTGTCCTCTCAGATCCCACCCTTTAACTCTTGCTGAGCTAAACATTTTGACATATGGAATCACATTTTAACACCAATGACAAAAAATCCACTTCGGCTGCAGATGTTCAGAAGCTTTCTAAAGCAACACGAACATTTGGACGCCAAAATTAGAGAAACCAGACTGGCTTGTTTTCAGTGTCTACACTGGAAATAACTTTGGTCTTCAGCCCTGGGTGCCCCAGCTGGTCCTGCACTGCTTGGGACCACGCACCATCACCTGCGTTCTGGGCTCTCTTTCCATGTGAGCCAATTAATTTTCAGAACAGAACTCTGCTGTGGGGATAACTGCCATTTCATCAGGTTCAGATGGAGGTTCTGTATTGCAGTGCTTTGGAGAAAATGCACGTGGCCCCAGCACAAAGGAGACAAATCCAAGCCTGGGCTCTGTGCTCACTTGAAAAAAATGTAAAATATTCTTCTCTAAGGTGGAATCCCCCCAGTCCTCCCACACATCTAGGTAGCTCAGGGTCAGGCTAAGAGCTTTGCAGGACAGCAGCAAGCCAGTCCATGACAGAAGGTGGCTAATGCCAAGCAGCAATGGGCACTAGTGCCCTCAGCACTGGGGAATCAGGGCCAGATGCTTCTCTCCACAGCTACACTGCTGAAGTCTGTGCACAGCCTTCAGAAGCAATGTGGCGTTATGGGTGTGAAGCAGTGCTTGGGCACTTGGAAACACTTTCCCAGAATGTGAATCAAAACCCAGAGAGAAGCAGAGAGCAAGAAGCTGTTTTGATTTGGGAAAAAAAGAGATTAAAACCCACAATTAAATGATGCAATTTCAAAGAGAAGTTTGTGCAAGAACCTCAGCACTTGCAGTTGATGTACAGTGAGCTGCAAAAGAATTATTTATAAAGCACCACGACACAGATTCTTCTGCTCGAGTACCAAAGACAGACAAGCTGCTTGCTTTGACAGCTTCACTGACAGCCTTCAGCACCCGAACTTTTGATGTCTGGAATTTAAGGCAAAAGATTCTCAGATTTCATTTTCTTTCCAGGAGGTTATCACATGAAAAGAAAGAACTGAAGTTGAATAGTTCAGTCCTGGCAATTTCCCACCTGTGAAAGCCTGCTGAAGATAATTAGCCTGAAGAGCAGGTTTAGCTGGCAGCCAGCGCCAGAGTCTACAAACTGCAAGACAAGCTGAAGGAAGTGCAGCTAGCCCCTAACCAGAGCACCACACACCTGTCCTGGACTTATGTGTCCAGATGGAGAGCAGTGACAAGTGGTGTCCCTCAGGGGTCTGTACTGGGACCTGTGCTATTTAACATTTTTATCAATGACACAGAGTAGGATCAAGGGCACCACCGGCAAGTGTGCAGATGGCACCAAACTGTGTGGTAGTGTTTACAAACCAGAGGGACCTGGACAGGTTGGAGAGGTGAATCTCATAAAGTCCAAAAAGAGTAACTGCAGGGTCCTGCAGCTGGGTCAGAACAATCTTCACTACCAGTATAGGCTGGGAAATGAGGTGTTAAAGAGCAGCCCTGTGGAAAGGGACTTTGGGGGGGCTGGTGGATGAAAGCTGGAGATGAGCAGACAGTATGAGCCTGCAGCACAGAAGGCAAATCACACCCTGGGCTGCATCAAAAGAAGTGTGGCCATCAGAGCCAGAGAGGGAATTCTGCCAACTTGCTCTGCTCTGGTGAGACCTCACCTGGAGTGCTGCAATCAGGAGCCCTCTTTATAGGAAGGACATGGACCTGATGGAGCCAGTAACAGAGGCGGCCACAAAAACGATCAGAAGGCTGGAGCAGCTCTGCTAGAGGACAGGCTGAGGGAGCTGGGGTTGCTTAGCCCAGAGAACAGGAGGCTCTGGGGGCACCTAATAGCAGCCTGCCAGTGCCTGAAGGGGGCCTGCAGGAAGGATGGAGAGAAGCTGTTGACAAAGGCCTGCACTGACAGGATGTGGGGCAATGGGTTCAAGCTGGAGAAAAGCAGATTTAGACTGGGTGTTAGGAACAAGTTCTTTACTATGAGGGTGGTAAAACACTGAAATAGTTTACTCAGGGAGGTAGCTGAAGCCCCTTCCTTGGAGACATTGAAGGTGAGGCTTGTGACAGGGCCCTGGGTGACCTGGTCTGGTGAGAATGTTCCTGCTAACTGCAGGAGGGCTGCACTGGATGACCTCCCGAGGTCCCTTCCAGCCTGGACCATTCTATGATTCTATAATCCCCAGCAGCCTGGGCAGCAGGGGTAGGGAGGGAGTTTCTGCCCTTCTGCTCTGCTGAGACTTCGGCTGGAATACCGTGCCCAGCCCCAGAGTACTCAGCAGAGCACAGATATGGAGATGTTGGAGCAGGGCCAGAGGAGGCCACAGCAATGCTGGGAGGGTTGGAAGGGCTCTGCTGCGAGGCCATGTTGAGAGGGTTGGAGTTGTTCAGCCTGGAGACTAGAAGGCTCCAGGGAGACCTTCTCATGGCCTTTCAGGACTTACAGAGGGCCTTTCTAACTGGCATCTTAGCAGGGTCTGCTCTGACAGGATAAGGAGCAATGGTTTTAAAGTAAGAGAGGGAGATTTAGACTACAGAACAAATGTTTTACACCGAGTGTGGTGAGACCCTGGCCCAGGTTGCCCAGAGGTGGTAGATGCCCCATCCCTGGAACCATTCCAGGTCAGGTTGTTTGGGGCTGTGAGCAACTTGCTCTAGTTGCAGATGTCCCTGCTGGTTGTTGGAGTTTGGAACTAGATGACCTTCACAGGTCCCTCCCTACTCAGACCACTCTACCAATTGTAGATTCAGCACAGGAACATAGGACTTGCTGTCCAAAAGGTGTTGGCAGCAAGACAAAGCTGCAGTCTGTGATGATCTCCAGCTAACTGGATGGATTCTGTTCACCACCTGGATGAGTTCTCAGCAAGAAAACTCCAACTTTTGCAGAGATGTTGGAAAAATTAATGCTTCACACCAATTAGGAAGAAGTTATTATTTTTACTGCAGCACATTACTGTGGTGTAAGGTGTGGGTTCTGTTCACCCACATTCAACCTGCATGGCTGAGCAAGAAATAAAAAAGGCAGTTCCTAGGAAGTGCAGAATATGTTGTGATGCACTGTTGGCATGACAGCCTGCCAGAATTCCCCACGGGAGTTGGCAGACACTTCACTTCAAGGGAAGTGCTATCCAGAGGGAAAGGAAATACTGAGAGAAGTTGAAGACTCAAGTAAGTTGTAGTCAACCTGTAAATAATTCACAGCCAGTAGAACTGGAAAACTTTCTTCAAGAGCCAACTGTCCTCCTTCACCAGCCTTAACATCTGCTGTTCAGATCCATTTCAACACCTGCAAGATGAACTGAACCACAGGTTACCTTCCAGTCTGTCTTCTGCCTGCTGGGCTCTCCTCTGGGCCATCACCCTGCTGCCCATGTTCCTCCTGCGCCGTGGCATCCCTTCTCCTCGCTCCTCAGCATGGGGCAAAGGCCTGGCCACTGCTGCTGCTGCCACATTCTGCTGGTGCTCCTCATCAGCTGTAAAAGGGAAACAACCCATCAGAGCCCTGCCACCTCTGCCACTCAGCTTTCGCAACAGCAGTGCTGTCTTCCAGACGGAGAATGCCTCCCCCATTCCCAGGCAGTTCTCCTGTAGACAGGAGGTGCCTACAAGCTGCAGGTAGGATCACGCACGGAGCTTGTGTGTGCAGTGCTCTGCAACAGGAATTTTATCCTGCCAGCAGTCTCTTTGGAAATAGCACAGAAATTTTTGTAAAGAAAAAGGTGCAGCTGCATGTTGATAATGTTCTTTGATCTGACAGAGCCCCTCCCCGGAAATCGCCCCACCACAAAATAAAGACACCCCTCTCTCAAAGTGCTCAGAAATACTCTTAACCTAATGATTGAAGATGCTGATAATCTGCCTTTGGTTTTACCAGAAAACTGTTCTCTTTATCTGGCAGGACTAGCAGTGTTTAATTTTAAGATACCAGAAGAAAGGAAGCAAAAAGTACTTTTTCTCCCCTTCTAAAGTATTGTGAATTTGTAACTTATTTTGCACTGAGTGCAGAGCATGCACGGTTCAGAATGCAAAATGTAAATGGTAATGCCTGAAACAAACCTTGCATGGCTAATAAGCAATATAAATTACAACACTTCCAGGGTTGACTTCATCCTGCCATACTGAGTTAAACTGCAGGTGTCCCAACACACATATTTAGAGAAAACAGAACACCGTAGGTCACTACAGCTTTTGCTGCAGTCCTCTATGAAGTGACTAATTAAGAGCTGACAAATGAGGAACATCCTTACAGGAGCAGCTGGGAGACAACGGGAGCAAGAGACTGACCATTTGGTTCCTTTCATAATTCCTCCACTGAAAACCTTCCACCGGGTTTTCTCTCCATGACCTTCCTGCTATCAACTATGGCAGTCATGCCAAAGCAAGCAGATGAAGATCATCATCCTTGACATCCACTCTGCATATTCAGTTGCTAACTGTGTAAGAGGTTTGTGTATGTTGTTACCTGCCCAGTCCTGCAAAGCATTAACTGCTAGGCCTTAATTCAGGTCAAGGTTCAGGGAAACCCTCCTCATTAAGTGTTTAAGGCCAGACTGGGTGAAGCTCTAGCTAAGAGGTGCCTCTCTCCATGGTAGGGGTGTTGGAGATGATCTCTGAGGTCCCTTCCAATCCAGGCCATTCTGCAATTCTGACATATTTTTAAAGCTGCAGAACGACTCATTTATCTCAGCTCAGGACATTCTTTTGTGCTTTGCCAGATTAGCATCCCTGCAGGAGTTCAAAACACTTTCCACACTGCCAAGTCTCCAGCATCCTCTGATCCAAATGATGCCTTCCTAAAAAAACTACTATTAGCATATCTATGATCGGAAAATGAGATCCATCATCACTACATGAGGATCAAAGGTGTGCTTGCAGTATACCTCAACTAGCTTCAAAGCAGCTAACCTGGGTACTGATAACACAACTGCAGCAGCAGCCAGCTCAGCTGAGGCTGCAGAGCAGAGTAAACTGGGGAGCTGTGGCCAGCAAAGCCATCAACAGGTCTGGACTGCTGCAACAACGACATGAGACACCAGCCACGTGTCGGACGTGGCCAGACTGCAGTGCTGCTCAGTGACACAAGGGGCAGTGGACACAAAGTGGAACCCAGGAGGTTCGAAATGAACATAAGGACAAAATTCTTCACTTTGAGGTACTGAAACCCTGGAGCAGGCTGCCTAGTGAGGCTGTGTAATCTCCTTCTCTGGAAATATTCCGAACCCACCTGGACATTGTGATTCTGGGCAAGCTGCTGTGGGTGGTTCTGCTTTAGCACGGAGTTGGACTGGATGAGCTCCTGAGATCTCTTCCAATCCACCCTGCACCACGCTGGGATTCTGCACTGAGTCACTGCACTCACTCTCACTGCTGACACCCTCTTGCTCCAATTATCTGCAGATTAAGCCAGGTCTGTAATAAAGTAGTGTAGCCTCTAAGGATCTGATCGCTTGGAGGCTTGTCCAGTCTTAAAGCATGATTGTGACTCTCTTAAATGCTAGAGAACTGCAGCAGATCACTTACTGAGACACTGCTAAATATCAGAAAGGCTCTGCAGACTTTTTATACCAGTGTGATATTTCTCCACGTTCTTGAGACAAGCTGTGGTTTGACTTGTAGCATCCTTTTTCACCTCAAAGCTTCAGTGTGTCTACTCAGGCCCTTTCCAGAGGTGGTCCTGCACAGATGTCAGCTGTGCAGTGCCCATTCCTTGTGGGGCTGGCTTTTGGTTTCCATGATGCTGCAAAACAGCCTGCTTAGCATTTTGTGAAAGAGGAATCTGTTTACAAGCCATGGGTTCATCCCAAATCAAGGTGCTTAACACCTCACAGAGCCACCCATGAACCAAGCCACCCTGTTTCCTCAGCTGAATTCTCTACAGGAGACAAGGTGACTCCTCGAAGTTTGCCAGCATGAACAGGACTCAGAAATCAGGAAAACCCCCATCAAACCCAACCCATGTTATGGTCAAACACAAGGCAGCTGTTGGGCAACACCTGCCAGATCTCCAAAATATTCAGAGAACCAAAGACATTCAAGCTGGACATGTCTGTCCTTGCATTTCCTTCCATCCTTTGCAAGGCGGGAGGAGAAAAATCAGTTCCTCTGCCTATAACACAGACCTGGTTGGTTCTTTGGGGGTCAATGATTTGCCTAGGTGGCTCAAGATGGATCCCTTGTTGCAGTACCTAGGTAGCTGGATGTGCTAAATCTCCCTCTGAACAGCTGCACACAGGAGGCTCTGACTGACAATTTCACAGAACACAAAGAATACACTTAAAAATCCTCCTGCTCTTACTCTTGGAACTAGACTGACAAATTTAAGGTAATGAGTCACTCCCTCTGGAGTCCAGTTGTGCTCTCCTCCAGCTCCTCCTGCAGCACAGGGTGTGCTTTGGTCACTGCACTGATCTGAAGGTGTGTCTTCATTTTCCTGTAGCTGCAAGAGATCTCCAGCAGAAGTGCCCCCTCAAGCTAACCAATTCATGCAGAGATTAGCTACACAAGGACTAATTAGACTTGACACAGAGCCACATGAGTCAAACTTAGTGACCGACATGATACAGGTAAGACAAGCGATCCATCAGCTGCTTGATAGTACTGCAGAAAGGCAGGCCAGAAGAAGTTAATGAGATCTAGCCCTGGAATTAACAACACAAAGAAAGCATTAAGCAGATATTTTAAAAATGCCCACAGGTTTAGTTTGTATTTTAAGCTTTAGGTTCTCCAGTTTCTGACTCAGCCTCCTAAAAACCCCATCCCGTGCCTTTTTTTTTTTTTTTTGGAACAGCATGTTTAGAGTTGTGATGAGACAGCAGCTCTGCCTCTCTGCTTTCAGAGGGGCAGCAATAGAGATGGTTTCATCTGACTCTTCAGGCAGTGCACAGCAGCACCTGTGAGACTCTGGTGCTACTCTGAGGGACAGAGCAGAACTGCTCAGAACGCAGAGCTCTTTCCTAAACAGGATGTGAAGCACCACTGTTCTGGCACTGCAGGGAATACTGTGAAATCTTTTGGACCCCAGACTTTTCAGAACTTAATTTCACGTGTCCCAAGGTAGAAATCTGCTTCTTTGCAAAGTTTAGCAAATTTCCACCGGCTCAGATCCAAGAGATTTTGCTCTGGAGAAGCCTTCCTTTGCCTGTCAAAGCACATTATCTCCAGTTACAGCAGATAAGCAGGTCTACCAGGGTACCACCGGGACTGGCAGGTCCGAGGCAGCCCAGCAAACCACACTCTGTGAGTTTGCATCCTGCGCCTGTGCGGTGAGAGCTCCACCTGCTGCACCCTCACCCGCCAGTGGTAAACACCACACCAGCAGCAGCCTGCACCTGCCACTGTCCTGCTAACCTAACTCTAGGAGAGGGAGTCAAGCACCCGGCTTCCTGGGGAGCTGCTGTTGCCTACTGCAGCTTATCACATCAGGACTTGTTCACAAAGATAGGCCAACCATGTAGAAACGCTTCGGGTTTGTTTCCGTTCTCAGCAGAACAAGTCCAGGCATGATCTTGCTGGAAGCACTGCACTGCTCCAAATGACCTTTCGAAGGAAGGCACAGGATTTACCACTTGTGATCAACAGCTCACTTCATTATCTGACACAGGCAAGCTCTGCGGCCCCTATCCCCAGGCATTAAAGCAGTGAGAGCTGCCAACCAGTCCTCTAGGTCAAGAGTGCCTTCCCACGACAAGACATTCACTAGCAGAATGGTAGCAGCTGTTCCACATAAGAAAAAGGAACAGGAAAGCAAATTCCTGCTTGAAACCAAGTTTTGCAGATGTTAAATGCATCACAGTCCAAATGGTTTTGAAAAATTTCTGTCATGTAAGAAAAAAAGACATCCCTATGACTGCCATTCTGCAAAGGGCTTTATCGTGATTTCTGTTTCCATATTAAGCTAGAAACCTTTTTAAAAACACAAGGAAAAAAAAAAGCAAGACCAATGTGGGAAGTGTCTAAAAGACGCCAAAAAAGAGGCTTCGAAATTATTATCCTTAATGTAAGCTAACTATAACCAAGGTGCAGAAAACCACTATTAAAGCTTTGTGAGAGCTCAGACCATTTAAAACAAAGGTTTGGGCTTCAAATTTGTTAAAACTTTGCGTGCTTAAAAAGAAAACAAACCCTCCCAAGCCCCACAGCCCCTAATTTACCCTAAGTGGTGCTAAAAGTCAAGCTGAGGAAATAATCTCATCTCCAGCAGTCTTGTTTCCCTGGGACACATATCGCTCATTTACCAAAAGCTTAGCAGTAAGTCACTATCACTCTGATGAAATTTCAAGCGGTTGAGAAATCTTAGTCTATGAGAGGAGAGAAACATGATGGAAAATTTAGTAACAGCAAAACCTACTTTTAATCCCAAGTTGTGAGCAGCACACACTTTAGCACTGGCACAACTGCACTCACACATGGGGCGTCTGTGGGGTTTTGTCTTATAATAAGGATTAAGAGAGTTCAAAATATAAACAAATGAAAGCACCTGAAGCTCCCCAAACCAGGAGATGGTGGTGTTATATTGACAAAGGCTTCAGTGTTTGCCCTAGCCAAGTATCTGAATGCAGGACCCACAGCTAAACAAACTCCCTTCTTCCACTCTGAAAGCACAAGGCTGATGAACTCACAGCTCCACTTGATCGCTTCCGATAGTACTCAACCTGTATCCACACAAGGTCACTTCCACCAGTTTCAAGTTGCCACAGTAGGCTTGACAGCGTTAGGTTTATGGTTGAGTTCTATGATTTTAAACCTCTTCTCCAGCGTAAACTACTCTGTGGCTGTAGCTGCTGGTGAGCAGTGGGACAGGGGCCGAGAGCGGACTTCAAGTGTTGCATCATCTGCCCCTTCCCACGGGTGGGCTGTGCAAGCATGGACCCGACCCTGGCGCGGCCAGCAAGCCCTGGCAGCGCCGGGCAAGGTGGGAAAGTAGCACGAGTGGGTAATTTCTTGGAAACGCAGTTGAAATTGGCTGCCAGAAGCCGGACAGGATCCTTTCAGGTCTCACCTCCGACAAGAGCACTAAGCGGCTGTCACCCAGGACCTGCCGGAGCGAAGACCCACCTGTCACCTCACGCAGCGGAGCAACTTCAGGGACACTTTCCCTCCACCCGCCCAGACAGAGAACCGAAACTCAGACACAGTAAACTTACTGTCCCCCACCCCTCGGCCCCGCAACCGGGCTCAGGCGCGGCGAGCGGCGGGAGGCCTTGCCACCACCCGACGGCCTGAGGGCCGACCTCAGCGAGCGCAGGGGCAGGTAGGATGGTAGGGACCCCAAGGGAACCACCGGGAGCCCCCACCAAGAGGGCTCCCTACCAGGGAAAGGTCCTCCCCATCCCGGTGGCTCTCTCCTCCGCGAAAGCAGGGCCGACCCCACCGGAACGGGGCGGGCAGTAGCCCCAGAGGCGACGGGAAGTCCAGCCGGGCCGTGACCCACCTGCCCTCGCTTGGCGTCGGAGGCGGGTGGCGAAGAAGAGGAGAACAGCAAGCAGCAGAGCGGCTGCTGCCAACAGTACCACATCCATTCTCCGGCACTGGGGGGGCCGCCCACCCGGGCACTTAGCGCGGCCCGCCCACCCGTGCAAGGACCCCGATGCGGGCTGCCCTCTCGCTGCCTGAAACGGAAAAACGCTAGGCAAGTCCCGACAGCGTCGCACCGGCGCGGTAAGGGCAGCCCGTCTGGGGCGGGGGGACCTGAGCGGCAGGCAGGTAGCGTCAGCCCCGGGGCGGGAACGATGGACTGGGAGAGGAGAGCTTGAGGTGACTCTGGGTTGGGTGGTGGTGTTGGTTTGCTGGAGGGTAGAGAGGCTCTGCAGAGGGACCTGGCCAGGCTGGATCCATGGATCAAAGCCAATGGGCTGAGGCTCAGTACGGTCAAGTGCCGGGCCCTGCGCTTGAGCCACAACTTCACTGTGAGCACCGCGAGCTTGGTGCAAAGTGGCTGGAAACTGCCCAGCGAAAAGGCCCTGGGGGTGTCGGGCGAGAGCTGGCTGAAGAGGAGCCAACGTGTGCCCGAGTGGCCAAGAAGGCCACCAGGATCCTGGCTTGGATCAGAAATACTGTGTCCAGCAGGACCAGGGCAGTGATGATGCCCCTGTACTCGGTACTAGGGAGGCCACAATTCCAATACTGTGTTCAGTTTGGGGACCCTCCAAGAAGGACGTTGAGGTGCTGGAGCACATCCAAAGAAGTGCAACGAAGCTGTTGAAGGGTCTGGAGCACAAGTCTTGTGAGGAGCAGCTGACAGAACTGAGGTTCAGCTTGGAGAAAAGGAGGCTCTGCAGCTCCCTGAAAGGAGGTTTGAGCCAGCTGGGGTTTGGTCTTTTCTTCTAAAGAACAAGTGATGGGACAAGAGGAGCTGCGTGAAGTTGCCCCAGTTTAGGTTTAGGCTGGACTCGAGGAAAACTTTCTCTGAAAGGGTTGTCAAGCCTGTGACCAGGCTGCCGAGGGCTGTGGTGGAGTCCCCATCTCTAGAGGAGCTTAAAAACTGTGGACATAGTGCTGAGGGACATGGTTTAGTGATGACTTGGCAGTGCTGGGTTACAGGTTGGACTTGATGATCTTAAAAGGTGATTAAAGACTATGAGGCAAACCCACCCATGAGCATGGCAGTGGTGGGCCTGGCTTTTGGGCAGGGCTGCCAAGGATGGCTGGTGGGGTGTGGCTTTTGGCATCATGGTGGGGTGACTGGCTCGGCCTGCAGGTGGCTGGCCCACATGTGACCGTGCACTCACTGTGACCCAACAGCATGCACCTAGTATTCTGTGCTGACCATGGGGCCATGTGAACCATTTTGGTGGACAGTGAGTCATCCACCAGGCAAAGCTGGAAAGATGCATCCAGAAAGACGTATTACTATAGAAATGTTCTTTTCCTCCCAACTTTTTGCTTTGCTTAACTCTGCTGGCATTTGTGCTTTGCTTGGTAGCAGTAGCCACAGCAGATGTGAAGGCAATCGAAGTCTCCCAGATCCTGTTTCCTTCCTCATCACCCAGTTAACGACCCTCCCCTGAAGCCGGCACTTGTGTGAGGTATGTTTTATTTGCCTGCACGGCCCCCGGGGCTGTTAAGAAGGGGGTAATACTAATGAGGTGCTGTCACAGACTCCATTCTGGGCTGCCTGACGTTTTCCCTGTAGGTGTCAGCAGTGCCATGTAGAAGGGGAACTTGAACTAGAGATGAGCGGCAGCACGTGGGTTTGGTGGTGACACTGGGGTCGTCAGAAACATTTCACATCCCTTGTGTTGTATTTCTCCGATGCTCTCTTATGTTTTCCCTAGTTTATATTTGAGATAAATCCCTCCTGTTTCCTTAATAACCGTGTGGATTTCAGAGGGTTTTGAGACTGACTGTGTAACAAGGTGCTAGCCCCCAAGCCCTTCTCCACAGGGCCGCTCTCCAGCCTTTTATCCACCTCTGCTGAGACCTCGAATTGCCTCAACTCAGGTGCAGGACCTTGCACTTGGCCTTGTTGAACCTCATGAGGATCACGTGGACCCACCTGTCAATCCTGTCCAGGTCCCTCTGGATCACATCTTGTCCTTCAGGCATTGTCGTCTGCACCTCTTGCCTTGGTGTCCTCTGCAAACTTGCTCAGGGTGCACTCAGTGCACTGTCAGTGATGAACAGTAGGGGTTCTGATGTGGACCTCTGAGGGGCACCACTTGTCACCTGCCTCTGGACATCAAGCCTTTGTGATGAGCAGTGGGTTAATGGAGTCCAGTGACCACTGGTGGTGCATGAGACCTCCCACTCAATCTCTGGAATTGATGAGATCTTGCAGGTTTACATGATTCCCTCAGGAAGTGTGGGAGCAGTGCCTGATACTGATGTGGGCAGTCTTGGGGGAAAATATGTGGCTTCCTAGAATCATTTAGGTTGGAAAAGACATTTAAGGTCATCAGATCCAACCATTAACCCAGCCCTGCCATGTCCACCGCTAGACAATGTCCCTTAGCAACACATCTACACAGCTTTTTGAACCCTCCAGGGATGGAGTCTCCACCCTGGGCAGCCTGTTCCAAGGCTTGACAACCCTTTTGGGGAAAGAATTGTTCTGATGTCCAACATAAACCTCACCTGGAGCAACTTGGTGCTCGTTCTTCTTGTTCTGTCACTTGTTCCTTGGGGGAAGAGACTGACCCCCACCTTGCTCCAGCCTCCTTTCAGGGAGTTGTAGAGAGCCACAAGGTCTCCCCTCAGCCTCCTTTTCTCCATGCTGAACACACCCTGTTCCATCAGCTTCTCCTCACAAGACTTGTGCTCCAGCCCCTTTATCAGCCTTGTTAGCCTTTGGGCACACTGCAACCCCTTAAAGTCTTTCTTGCAGTGAGGGGCCCAAAACTGACCCCAGCCAGTACTCAAGGTGTGGCCTTGCCAGTGCCAAGTACAGGGCTACAATCCCCCTGCCCCGGTCTGGCTGGCCTCACTTAGTCTTTATTTTGACAAAAGGTCAAGCAGCTCATTGCCCCCTCAAATGTCCCCATGTGTGCCAGATGCCACAGACTTGCCTGAGTATCACTGGAGGGTGACAGCAGGAGCCTGAGTGCAGCTGGCAGAGCAGCCCTGGCGGGTTTGATTCAGCCAGTGAGAGGTGAGCCGGGTCCTGATGTCCGGTAACGAGCCCCTAAGTAGAGGCGATTCAGCTCCACCTCTGCTAATGAACTAAGTGCATCCAGGGACTGAATGCATCCTGAGCCCTGTGGCCAGCTGGCACAGCCTGCAAACCATCTTACCTGCCGCAAGAGGGTGGATGGATGCAAAGTGCCTGCTAGAAGTTGTGCTTGGACTCTTCTATGCCTTGAACCATGCCTGGGAATTATCTAAGAAAATGCAAATTTGGCACCCAGATCTCTTCTGGGGTAGTTTCTGACAATCTCCTCGCATGGATGCTTGCTTCCCAGTGCCTGTACATGCCTGGATTTGCAGAGTGGATGTAACCTTCTTGTAATAGAACAAGTTTGCAGGGAGAAACAAACCAAGAGCTGCCTGCCCACTCCCTCCCACTTGGATATGGACATCTGGTATTCTTCCAAGCTCTCATCTGGAAATGTGCTAATGAACAGAAGCATTTCTGGATCTACTCCACTGTGCCGGTGGTTACAAATGGTCTCCATCACCTTCCAGGAAGCACTCAGTGGGCTGCAGGATCAGTGTCTGACTCCGTGTGCTCAGTTCAAGAGCTGCAGAGCTGTACTTGGCCTTGTTGAACCTCATGAAGTTCACTCATGGGTCCATTTCTCCATCTTGTCCACGTCTTCCTGGATGGCTTCCCATCCCTCAGGTGTGTCAGCCACTCCACTCAGCTTGTGTCATCTCCAGACTTGCTGAGGATGCTTTTGATCCCACTGTCCATGGGACAGTTTGCCTGTAGTTGCAGGGCAATGAGGTGGTCGCCGTAGATGTGGGATGAACTCCCCCCAGACTTTGGTATCTCGGCACCTCCCCAAAGCCTCTAAAGAACCTTCTGAGACCTGTATTGGTCTGACCCTGATGCTTTGTTCTCACTGTTTTGCCTTAAATTGCTTGTTTTAACAGAAAGGACATCGTTCAGTGTTGTTCCAGATCCATTAAATTTACCTTAAGTGTAGAAACAAACAAAACAGAGTCTTAGTTCTTGCAAACAGGCCTGCAACATTAAGACATCTGTGAAATCAAGATGAAAACAAAGGCAGAGAAAGTCAGGTTCTGCTTGCATTGGTCCCTTGTTCTAGCTGCTGAAGTTTTTGTGCAGAGGGGACAATGCCAGAGTTGCAGCCCTGCTTTTCTGTCTCTTGTGTGCTTCTTGGCTACTACTGAATGCAAGCAAAGCTTTGTGATGGGCCTTGGTGAGGCTGTGGCATTGCTAACAGAGCATAGCTGGAAGTTACATGAGAAAGACTCTGCCAGGTGGGATCTCATGGATATCTCTCTTTACCGTTTCTCCAGAGAGTTCAAGTGATCACAGTCATCAGCTGTGCTGCTGTCTGCAGATAAGGTAGCATGAACTTACAGAATCATGGAACTGCTGTTGGTGGAACAGATCTTTAAGATCAGGTCCAGCCATAGCACAACACTGCCAGGTCACCACTAAGCCATGTCCCTCAGCACCACTTCTACATAACTTGTAAATGCCTCTGCGGATGGGAACTCCACCATTGCCCTGGGCAGCCTGTTTCAGGGCTTGCCAACCCTTTTGAAGAAGACATCATTCCTTATGTCCAACCTAAACCTCCCCTGGTGCAAGATGAGGTCATGTCCTCTTGTCTTGTTACACACACCTGGCTCCAACCTCCTTTCAAGGAGTTGCAGGGAGCAATGACATCTCCTCTCAGCCTCCTTTTCTCCAGGCTGAAAACCTGTGGGACTCTCAGCTGCTCCTCACCAGCCCTGCCCTCCAGACTCTTTACCAGCTTCATCGCTCTTCTTTGGACCTGCTCCAGTCCCTCAATGCCCTTGGAGCAAGGGGCCCAGAACTGAATCCAGCATCCAAGGTACAGAGTTGGAGACATTGCTTTCATTATAGATATTCCGCAATCAGCTGGACAAGTTACCTTTCAGCCTAAATTTTTTATGCCATTTTACAAATGACTGTGAAATAAAGCAGAAGGAAATGCATGGGTAAGAAGAGCTTGATCTGAATTCAGTGTATGCAGTCTCCTTATCTAGTTTGGAAAGAACACTTTTCCATTTCAGCAGCTCCTTGCTGCTGGCTGGCCCAGAGCTGAGCGAGCTGCACCAGCAACGTGGCATATTAGCTACTCCACTCGGTCTGCATGGATTCCACTGATAACTGAGAGCAGTGAGGCTACTTTCATCTCTTTGGAGCTAATGCAAATGAATAGCTTGGCTGGAGGAAGTTGTGGGGGAGCAAGAGAAGACAGAGGGTCTTTATTTACAAATAGATTACAAAACCCAAAATCCATAAAATCAAAGCACTGAACAGGGGACCAGCAGGGTGGGGAGCTCCTCTCTCCAGCTCTCTGGCCTGTCCAGGTCTTGCTGTCTGGCAGCACAGCCTGATGGGGCATCAGCCACTCCTCCCAGTTTGGTATCAGCAAACTTGCTGAAAGTCCACTCTCTACCTCCTTCCTGGCGACTGATAGATTTCATGGAGTCATAGAATGGCAGGAGTTGGAAGGCACCTCCAGAGGTCGCAGAGTCCAACCCCCCTGCCAAAGTAGGACCATAGGGTGGGTCACACAGGTAGATATCAGACCCAAATCAGCACCAGACCTACCTGGTACACCCTTTATCTTTGACTGTGTGCTTGAAAGCCTTGACGCACCTCCAAACCCTTCCGGTTCATTACTCTCCGTATCACAATAAGGCTTTTATTTACATCTATTCTACATCTTCCTGGGGCAATGTGAGCCTGATACCACCCTCGGTCTGGGAGGAGTATTCATTACAATGTCTAACAGAACTCAGTGTTCTTTAGAAGACAGAGAGGCAGCAGGAGATCCAGTTCCCGACAGAAGTGACTGGTGATAAAGCAAGGAGATCCTGTTATTAGCATCATAAGAGTGGTGAGGTGCTAAGGAAAGTCCTGGCAGCCAGTCCTGCCATCAAGTTTTAGCTCCAGGAAGTTAAAAAAAGCATCAGCTGAAGGTAATGGAAATTCTACCTGCATGAGAAACACAGGTGGGTAGGGAAATAGGCTTATTTTAATCAAAGTGAGAGGGAAAAAAGCCCTAATTTCGATTAGTCCAAGTGACTGCAGACTTATTACACTCTTCACTCCTAAACCTGCAGTCCTAGGAGGTCTCTTTATGCTGGAGATGTAGAGGTTCAATTTATGTGTGTGCTGACCCCTCTATGTGGTACAGCCAAGCCATCTTCTCCTGCTGGGGTGGCTTTTATACACACTTGTGGAGTGACCATGTGGATGGTGGGTGGAGAACATCTACTTTGGAGCTTAGGGCTTGCTCTAAGTTACTAGGCTGAGGGATGAGTTTTTTTGAGAGACCCATGCAGAGGCTTCTTGTCTCTGTAGGATTTATTCACTGCAGACACAGACAACAAGCAAAGATCTGCCTCCTGTTTCTGCCCAATGCCATGCTGGACACTCATGTCTCCATTACACTGGAGAGCAGATCAAGAGCCCTTCATGGAGGCTTCTCTGCCTTGCCTTGTTTCTGGGAGATTCTGAATCAAATGAAACATTCCACAGTATCACAGTATCACCAGGGTTGGAAGAGACCTCAAAGATCATCAAGTCCAACCTGTCACCACAGACCTCAAGACTAGACCAGTCCACAATTCCATCTGTTTGGAGTCAGGATGTTTATGTGGGTTAGAACACGAAGGAGGAGAAAAGTCAACCAAGAGATCACAGAATCACTGAATGTTAGGGGTTGGAAGGGACCTTGAAAGATCATCCAGTCCAACCCCCCTGCCAATGCTGGATCATCTCGAGTAAGTCACACAGGAATGCATCCAGGTGGGTTCTGGATGTCTCCAGAGGGGACTCCATAGGCTCTCTGGGCAGCCCACTCCAGTGTTAGCATTACTGAAAAAAGACGAACACCCCCCAAAACCCCCAAAACCCCCAAACAAAACCAATTAAAAAAACCACCAAAACCAACAACAAAATCCCATCAACCCTCAAATAACCTCAAACCTACAGATTGTCCAGGGAGATTGTGGATGCCCACTCTCTGGAGGTGTTCAAGACCAGATTGGATGGGGCCTTGAGTGGCTTGGGCTAGTGGCAGGGGTTGGAGCTGGATGGTCTTTAAGGTCCCTTCCACCCCAACCCGTTCTGTGATTATTCCCAAAATGTCCCAAAATATCCCCAGAACTCACACCTTTAATTTTCTCTTCCTCCCTCCTCTCTAGAAATGGGAGAAGCAAGGCAAGGGACACTGGTAGGTGTTGGTTTGGAAGGCTTTGATGAAGAGTCCTGATTTACTTTGGTTTTCTTGGGGCTGAGGCAGGATTCCTGCGCAGAGATAAATGGGAGCGCATTCCTTTTCTTCCCGCTCCACTTTGCTTCTTCTCGCAGCAGAATGACACAGGTGGAGAGGCTTTAAGTATCCAATTCAAATGAATAAATGGAGGAGAGACCCCATTTCATCCTGGCAGCCCTTCTGGAAACGGGGCCAACTCATTAGCCAGAGAACTCATCTTTCAGTAGAACAGCTTGTTCTCCCTGCCCTGTGCCTGCCGAGGTCCTCTCCTACTCTCCTGCCGCCCGCAGAGCTCCATGCTGGGAGGCACAGACCCTCAGAGAGCTGCAGCCTCTCTGCAGCTAAACCTTACAGCTTCAGCAGATCTCTATATGTGTTTGGAATAATATAGTATATAATAGTAGTAATAAGCTGGATTTTGCCAATGTCTTTATTTTTCTTCCCTCCCATTTATCTTCTTCCCCACCCTCAGGGAACATCTAGCCCTGGAGGATCTGACCAAAAGGAAATGGAAATATTCTGGTGTGGTTTGGAAGTTATATTGGGGCTTTTGTAGATTTGCATTTCAACAACAAAAAAAATCCAGAATAACTCTGAGGAGCTGAGAGCAGGCCCATGTTCCCAGTCAGGTGAACATCAGCCACCTTACCTCTCCTCAGCCCAGTCTCTTCACAGCCTTGAGCTGGGTTCTGCACTCCCCTGGCACTGCCAGCCCCTACACCTGCATATCCTGCTGCCACCAACTGTACCCAACAAAGAACAACTGGGAGAACTGGTTTGGAGAGTTCCTCAGAGATGGATTTTGCTGCCATCCTGTGGTCATTGCCCTTCGAAGCCACTGGACTGGTCTGAAGGCAGCAAGCAATTTGGCGATTTCCATCCTGCAACGGGTCTTGCAGTGTCTCTTCCTGGTCCTAGGATCTGGACAGACCACCACTGATCAGGCACAAATCAGTCAAAGATGAGAGAAAGGAAGATGGCTGCTCCTCCTTGCTCCTGCTGAAACATGGGGGCAGGGCATACAGGGGCAGATGCTGAATAGACCCTTAATCACCATCAGGCATGAGAGTCGCCATGGGACCCTATTTTCATCTGCAGGTGCCTAAAAACTTTTCTAAACCTACCCCCAGGTTTTTAAAGGACACAAGCAGGAAGTCTGAGAGGCAGAAGAGAAGGGATTAATCTTGCTCTGTCTGAAGTCAATCTCAACTCTCCATGCCTCAGTTTCCCCAAGAGCAAAATGGGGTTGCTGAAGCATGGCAGGAGGCTGAGAGCTGAGTAGCACCCTCACAGTCCTTGCTTTAGGTCTGGGCTGGCTAAGCTGGACATTTTCCTGCCAAAATCCTTCCTGCAGCCTGTCTGTGGCCTCCAAAGTCATGGCCTCCACCTTCCTCCTGCTTCCTTGGGGCTGCTATGGTTGTACACTTGTCACCCCTGTTTTCTGTATTCACAGAGAAGTTGTTCTCCCAGTCTCAGCCTGGTGTCAAAATCCTGTCCTTTGCAGCATCCCTGCAGCAGCTTATCCTCCTTGCTTCTCAGACTCACTTGGATGCATTTTCCTACTCCCACACATTCCTTGACTATAGAGCTTGCAATCAGTCACCACATGGAGCTTGGACTGTATCTTGCACATCCCAAAGTTCACCATGCATCACCTTTGACAGCTAAGCCTCAGGGCAGGGCATGGTGGAGTGCTGGAGTACATGAGAAGACACCACAGCTATTTCTGCCCCTTTGCTGGAGCCAGCCCTTTTCAGGGTCCTGTCACTGATGGAGTTGGGAGATCACTGTCCCTGTTTCTCCCACTACTTATCTGTGTGGTGCTGGGGAAGTCACATAACCTCTCACAACTTTTTCTTTCCTGTAGAGCGAGGATAAATCCATTCTTCTGCCCTGGTGTGACCCATTACTCTAATGCAAAAGGTCTTTGGTGTGAGCCAAGTTGGCTTTTCATCAACTCAGCACAGTCTAGATCAGAGGGAAGCAAAAAAAGTCATCAGGAGCTATAGAAGGGCAGCCACTCCAACTTCACAAAGTGACTTAAACAGCTCCTTGATCTTGGCCCTTGACGCTTAAATGGACTCTTGGCTAGACCTCAGTATGGGATGAAGGCTCTCATACCAAACATTATATAAGATGGACACAGAACTGTTTGACTGAGTCCACTAAGATGATCCAAGGGCTAGGGCACCTCTGCTATTAGAACAGGCTGAGGGAGATGGGGTTGTTCAGCCTGGAGAGGAGAAGACTCTGGGGGGACCTTAGAACTGCCTTCAGCAGGCTAGAGAGGAACTTTTCACGAGGGTGTCTAGAGACAGGTCAACGGGGAATGGCTTGAAGCTGAGGCAGAGCTTCAGGGTTAGCCTGGATCTGAGGAAGAAGTTCTTCAGTACCAGGATGGTAAGACTCTGGAGCAGGCCACCCCAGGGAGGTTGCCTCTTGCCTGGGGATGTTCAAGGCCAGATTGGATCACAGAATCAACCAGGTTGGAAAAGACCTCTGCGACCATTGAGTCCAACCTATCACCTAACCCTCCTATTTAACTAAACCCTGGCAGTAAGTGGCTCATGCAGCCTCCTCTTAAACACTTCCAGGCATGATGAGTCCACCATCTACCCAGTCAGCCCATCCCAATGCCAATCACTCTTTGTGTGAAAAACTTCTTCCTAACATCCAGCCTGAACCTGCCCTGGCACAGCTTGAGGCTGTCCCCTTGTTCTGTCCCTGGGTGCCTGGCAGCAGAGCCCAACCCCAGCTGGCTACAACCTCTCTTCAGGGAGCTACAGAGAGCAATGAGGTCTGCCCTGAGCCTCCTCTTGTGCAGGCTGCACACTCCCAACTCCTTCAGCCTCTCCTCACAGGGCTGTGCTCCAGGCCCCTCACCAGCCTTGGTGCCCTTCTCTGGACACCTTCCAGCACCTCACCATCTTTCTTAAATTCAGTGGCCCAGAACTGGACACAGCACTCAAGGTGTGGCCTAACCAACACTGAGTACAGGGGCAGGAGGACTTCCCTGGTCCTGCTAGCCACACTGTTCCTGATCCAGGACAGGATGCCGTTGGCCTTGGCCACTTGGGCACACTGATGGTTCATGTTCAGCTGGCAACCAGTACCCCCAGGTCCCTCTCTGCCTGGCTGCTCTCCAGCCACTCTGTCCCCAGCCTGTAGCACTGCATGGGGTTGTTGTGGCCAAAATTCAGAACCTGACACTTGGACTTGTTAAATCTCCTGGCATTGTACTGAGCCCATCTGTGCAGCTTGTCCAGGCCCCTCTGCAGAGCCCTCCTGTCCTCTGACAGATTGACACGTGCTCCCAACTTGGTGTCATCTGCAAACTTACTGATGCTGGGCTCAATCCCCTCATCCACATCATCAATGAAGATATTAAACAGGACTGTGCCCAGCACTGATCCCTGGGGCACACCTCTAGTGACAGCTGCCAGCTGGATGTGGCTCCATTCACCACCACTCTCTGGGCCTGGCAACCCAGCCAGTTCTTGACCCAGCACAGAGTGCCCTTGCCCAAGCCAAAGGCTGCCAGCTTGGCCAGGAGTTTGCTATAGCAGACAGTGTCGAAGGCCTTGCTGAAGTCCGGGCAGACTACATCCACAGCCTGCCCACACAGGCCCTGTGCAGCTGAGTCTAGCTGAGAGATGTCCCTCCCTGTGGTGGGGGAGGTTGGAGGAGATGATCTCTGAAGTGCCTTCCAGCCTGAGCCACTGTGGGATTGGCTGGCTCCGTGCTGGGGCTTTTTCCGGACGATTGCTTTCCAGTTGGTGTTTGAGTGACTGGTGTGGACAGAGTGTGTCAGATCAGAGACTCCACAAAAAGCAGCACCTTCTGGAGGCAGTGCTGTATCTCAGCCTTCAGGATAATTCTGTATTCCCTTCTGCTTTATTTTAAGCAGCTCCAAGGATGGAAGGAGCCACCTTAAGAGAGTAGAGCCAGCACTATCCTGCTCCATCCGCCCACGGGCTGACAGATTAAATCTCTGCCTGTGCCAAAAGCCTTGCTCACTTGTTTGTCACTATCTGGAGTTCTGTTAGGCCATGTTAAAAAAAATAAATAAAATCCTCAACAAAGCAAAACTTTTGGGGTTTTAAATAGAAGCAAGTTAGGGAAGAAGAAGGTTCAGGTGTATTCTTGGAATGCAGCAGAGTGGACGTAGGCTGGTCTTGCTGAGGGTATTGTAGTCACAGAATGATAGGGGTTGCAGGAGACCTCTGGAGACCATCTAGACCAACTCACCTGTTGAAGCAGGCTAAGAGCAAGTTGCCCAGGATCACAATGTCCAGGTGGGTTTGGAATCTCTCCACAGAAGGAGACTTTTCTCTGGACAGCCTACTCCAGGGCTCCAGCATCCTCACACCAAAGAAGTTTATTCTGGTGCACACCAAAGAATTTTCTTCTGGTGTTGAGGTGGATCTTCCTCTGTTCCAGCTTGTATCTGTTGCCCCTCATAATAGGTGGGAGGACAGCTTTGGAAGCCACACAGGAGGAACTTCTGGCCACACCACATGGCCATGCCTCACCATGGTTACTCACCTGTCCCAAGTCCACCTCCGTTTCAAATTACAACTTTCTAAAACTGCCTCTTATCTTTGGAGCCCTTACACACCTTACAGATCTGTCTCAGCCACGCTGGACACCAGAACTGGGATCTCACAGTGAATGCCATCCTTCTCCATTCTAGTTCCAAAGGAAGAAGTCCAGCTAAGAGCTGTGCAGACACCTTTTGCCACCACACATTGTATCTTTCCCCACTGGTGTTCACATCTCCCCTACATTCCTTTGCTTCCCCCTCTCCTCCACCCTGACTTTTTTTTTTTTTTTTTTTTTTTTTTTTTTTCTTTTTTCTCTACTTACTGACAACCTGATCCAGAGAACAAATCAGCTGGATGGGACTTTATTGCTTGGATGGCCACCAGTTTGTAGACACAAGAAATGGCAGTTTTTCATAACCTCGTTCTACGCTGCAGAGCTAGTTTTGACAGTTGCCAAAAAAACCCTTCAGCCCAGAAGAGCCAGAAGGAGATGCCCTGGGTTCCTGTAGCTTATGCAGATCAGCCTGGCACTCCATCCTCTGAGACTTTTGAGGCCATCTAAGTGGTGGAGTGCACATGTGAAATACAGCTGTGTCTCAAAGCACAGTCAATATGCCCTTGTTGGCTGCAAGCACGGTCATGAAAGATGACAAATTGGTATAAAAAAGACCTAAAGTGGATCTAAGTTCTGTCTACAACCACTAAAGGATGTTTATAGATGGAGCTGGACTCTTGCCTGAGACTGAGAGAAACCAGGCTGAGAGAGCTGATGTTCATCCTAGAGAAGAGAAGGCTCCAGAGAGACCTTCTGAGGGCTTTACAGTACTTAAACAGGCCAATAAGAAGAAGAGGACAGACTTCTGAAGAGGCTTGTTGTGACAGGACATGGGGCTGGGGGTGGGGTGGGGGTGGTGGTTTGAAACTGAAAGAGGGGGATTTAGACTGGAGAGAAGAAAGAAATGTTTCACACTCAGGGTGGTGACACCCTGGCCCAGGCTGCCCAGAGGTGGGAGTTGTCCCATCCCTGGAACCATTCCAGGTCAGGTTGTTTGGGGCTGTGAGCACCCTGCTTTAGTTGCAGATGTCCCTGTCCATGACAAGGGGGTTGGACTAGATGACCTGTAAGGTCCCTTCCAACCCAACCCATTCTATGATTCTTCTGAGAGTTGCACAGGGAAGGGGAGGGGATACCAAACAAAACCAGTGAGATGTGAGATGCAAGAAAACCCTTTTCACTGTGGAACGGGTGAAGCTCAGGAAAAGGACATGAAGAGAGGCTGTGAATTCTCTGTCCTTGGAGACACTGGACACTGCTGGATATGGCTAAGATCCTTCCTGTCAGAGGAGCTGATCTTCCCATGCTTTTCCAGCTGCTTTCTCATCCCAAAACCTTGTGAGAAAGGGAGATGCCCTCAGCCTACAGGTGTGGCTGAACACTGCCAGACATCCCATCCATGCACAGCCCCCCAGGCACTCGGGTAGCAGGCTTCTTGTTCTCCATTAAATCCTCAGAAGAATTAATTCATCCAGTCAATTTTAATGACTCACAGCAGTGCTGCTATGCAGAGGAATATGACAGTGGCTTTTCAAGTGGATTGATCCTCTTCCCAGATTATTCACCTCCAGTTTCTGACAGAGTCAGGCGCAGCTCAGTGTCTGCTTTGCCCACCCCTAGCTAAGCCTGGATGACCTTCTCAGAGTCATGGGGTGAGTGGCTGGTAGGGCTGGATACAGAATCCAGGCTGTGATTTCCAGAGGGTTGAAATGCCACTCAGATGTGCAGTAGGGTGGGAATTTATCTAAATCAAGACCAATTTTAAGCCTGTGTAACTGCTTGTTTTACATTAACCTTAGTAGCAGAATGTCTAGATATTCCTTTTGTTTTACCAAACGGAAGGGAAAGTCCACCAAAAAAAAAAAAACCAAAACAAAAAACCAAAAAAACAAAACACCAAAAAAACCAAACAAACAGTTTTTCTCTTTCCTTGACTTGCAGACCTGAACTAAAGCTGTGGAACTGCTGGTTGAAAGCTAAGTGTCAGCAGCAGCTCAGTGCAGAGAAAGTTTCGATTAAAGCAGTCTCTTCTCGCCATCCCAGGTCATGTTTTCCCTCCTGGCTAAATTTTAAGTGAACCACAAAGTGGTTGCATGTCATTGCTTTAATGGGAGCTGAACGACTGTGTGGGAAAACTTCTTACACTCAGAGGCTAAAACCCCCTCAAAGGAAGTGATTTAAAAGCGACGGCTGAGGACTCGGGCTGCTCTTCGTCGCCGAGGCAGCGAGAGAGCTGCCTGCTGTCGTGTGGAAAGGGAGGGGAGAGGCTTCTGGGGGCTGTGTCTCTGCAAGCCACTCAAAAGCAGATCACTTTAGGAGTAAAAACTCTGCTCCCTTTGCTCAGCACCAAAACGTGGCTTAGCATGAAATTAAGGATGTGAGTGGCCTCCCAGTGCTGCTTCCAGAGCAAAAGAGTTTTCAGAAGCTCTGGGTTGTCTCAGGACCCATTTCTGCACGGTTTGACTGGCTCTGCTGTAGCCATCAGCCATGTAGCCATTCGGCAAAGTCAAATCCAGCTGCAGGGTCAGTCCCCAGTGGTGTTCCCCAGGAAGCACTTCTGGGGCTGCTTCTCTAGAACATCTTTATCAATGATCTGGAGGAGGGCATTGAGTGCACTCTCAGTAAGTTTGCAGATGACATTAAGGTGGCCAGGAGTGTTGATCTGCTGGAGGGTGAGGAAGCTCTAGAGAGGGATCTGGCGAGGCTGGATTGATGGGTCAAGGGTCAGCGGGATGAAGTTTGATGAGACTTGGCTCACAACAACCTCACAAACACTCCATGCTTGGGGAAGAGTGGCTGGAAACTGCCCAGCAGAGAAAGCCCTGGGGGTGCTGATCGACAGCCAGCTGAACATGAACCCGTGTTTGCCCAGGTGGCAAACATGCAGCCTCCTGGCCTGCATTGGCAATAGAGTGACCATCAGAACCAGGGCAGTGATTGTGCCTCTGTACTCAGCACTGTCGATGCCACACCTTGAGCATCAAGTCCAGTTTTGGGCCCATTGCTACAGAAGGACCTTGAGATGCTGAAGCAGGTCCAAAGAAGGACAATGAAGCTGGTGACAGGTCAGGAGCTGAAGTCTTGTGAAGAGTGTCTGAGGGAACTGGGTTCTTTATCTTGAAGAAAAGGAGACTGAGGGGAGACCTGGTTCTCTGCAACTCCCTGAAAGGAGATTGGAGTGAGGTGGGGGTTGGCATTCTGCTGCGGGATATGGTTGAGTGGTGACCTGCAGTGCTGGGTTAATGGTTGGACTGGGTGATCTTAAAGGCCTTTTCCAACCTAAAGGATTTGATGATTCTGTAGTGTAGTGCAGTCACTCTCACATTCCATGCTGAGGGTAACAGCAGCAAGGTGGGGTTTGACCCAAACCAGCTTCTGCTAACCAAGATCTGACTGCAATACTTTGCATGGAGCCATCAGAGGGGAAAGAAACCCTGATCCTGAGCAACCTCATCTTGACTTGTCTGAGGTAGATCAGGTCCTACCAGAGATGGACAGAGCTCACGACAGTCCTGCACATCTGGCTGTGGGCATGTACATAGAAAAGACCAAGAACTGGTCAGACTCTCCCATGAAACTCCCCAGCTGATATCCTCAGGAGCTTTTAGCCCTGTTTTATTTTGAGCATTTCTGAACCTTTCAGGCACAGTCATGTGCTGTCAAATTTTGATGCCCGATGAAGGAAGAATCATCACTTTGCTGCCCTTTGATAGCAGCTGAGGCTTTCAGTAACATTATGCTGCCATGTTTTGACATCTGACTGCTCAGGGAGAACACCATCTACCACAATGTATTTTCCAGGAGTAAAACTTTGATGTAAATTCTGTGGCAGGCTGGCTTGATGCTGCTGTGTGCAGCACCTACCTCTGCCAAAGAGCAAACACCCTCCCAGGTGCAGAGTTTGCAGCTTCTGGTTTGTTCCCAGAGAACCTGTGATGTGAAATGTTCCACCAAGAGACCACCCTTGGGTTGCACTGTAAAAGGGTAAAGAGTCTGGAGCACAGGTTGTGTGAGGAGGGAGCTGGGGGTGTGCAGCCTGGAGAAAAGGAGACTGAGGGGAGACCTTCTGGCTCTCTTACAACTGCCTGAAAGGAGGTTGGAGCTAGGTTGAGATCAGTTTCTTCTCCCAAGAACAAGCAATAGGATAAGGGGAAATGGTCTCAAGTTTCCCCAGGGTGGGTTTAGGTTGGACATGAAGAACAATTTCTCCCCCAAAAGGGTTGTCAAGACCTGGACCAGGCTGCCCAGGACAGCAGTGGAGTCCCCATTCCTAGAAGGATTTAAAAGTCATGGAGATGTGGTGCTGAGGGATGTGGTTTAGTGGTGACCTGGCAGGGCTGAGCCGATGGTTGGACTTGATGTTAAAGGTCTCTGCCAAACAGAATGATTTTATGATTCTGTGATCCAGGGCTAGCTGCTGTCTGTGGGCCTTGCTATGGCCCTGTTTTTCATCAGTAGTCTTCAGCCTGTGCTCTGGGCATGCAGATGTGTCTGTGGGATATTGCCTAGTTTGTGATGAATTACCAGGAGGCGAACTGCTTGCTGCCCACCTGTCTTTGCATCAGCCAGCCTTGCTTTGCAAACTTGCTCCAGAACTGTGCGCCACCTCAGCACCGTCCTTCCACCCTGCCATTGCTGGGACTCACAACCATGCACCTCCACCTCTGGCAGCAGCTTTGCTGCCAGGAAGGATTTAAGATCTCTGGTGACTTCCATGGACTCCTGAGCACTTCTGGCTCCCTTCCACCCCACTCCACACTCTGGGACAAGTGCAGCTAAGTCAGTATAGAATCATAGAATCATAGAATGGTAAGGTTGGAAGGGACCTCAAGGATCATCTAGTTCCAACCCCCTGCCATAGGCAGGGACACCTCCCACTAGTACAGGTTACTCAAGGCCTCATCCAATCTGGCCTTGAACACATCCAGGGAGGGAGCATCCACAACCTCCCTGGGCAACCTGTTCCAGTGCCTCACCACCCTTACTGTAAAGAACTTCCTCCTAACATCTAGTCTAAATCTCCCCTCTGCCAGTTTAAGCCCATTGCCCCTTGTCCTGTCATTGCAGGACCTTGTAAATAATCCTTCCCCAGCCTTCCTGTAGGCCCCCTTCAGATACTGGAAGGCTACTATCAGGTCCCCTCGAAGCCTTCTCTTCTCCAGGCTGAAGAGCCCCAACTCCCTCAGCCTGTCCTCATAGGAGAGCTGCTCCAGCCCTCTGATCATCTTTGTGGCCCTCCTCTGGACCCGCTCCAACACTTCCATGTCCTTCCTGTGCTGAGGGTTCCAGAACTGCACACAGTACTCCAGGTGGGGTCTGACGAGAGCAGAGTAAAGGGGCAGAATCACCTCCCTTGCTCTGCTGGCCACGCTTCTCTTGATGCAGCCTAGGACTCGGTTGGCTGTCTGGGCTGCATGTGCACACTGCAGGCTCATGTTGAGCTTTTCATCAACCCAGACTCCAAGGTCCTTTTCCTCAGGGCTGCTCTCCAGCCATTCACCACCCAGCCTGTATTTGTGCTTGGGATTGTGCCTACCCAGGTGCAGGACCTTACACTTGGCCTTATTGAATTTCATCAGGTTGGCCTGGGCCCAACTCTCCAGCCTGTCCAGGTCCCTCTGGATGGCATCCCTGCCCTCTAGCAAGTATATTGGTCCAGTGCCACTTTATTCTGGAAGTGTGCTCGACGCTGCTGGGATTTGCCAAGAACATAGATCTCAGAAGCGTCTCTGCCAAGCCCAGATGGTACTTCTGCTTCACTTCTCCTTCAAGCTTGTACCATGCCCTGGCCAGCACAGAGGCTGAGTGTCTCCAAATCCCTTTTTGAAGAGTACTGTGAAAATTCCAGCTAATCCCACTGCTGCTCCCAGAGTAACCATCAGGCTTCCCTCTGAAAATAAGCAATAAACTAAATACCTAAATAACAGCATTTTAGCTGTCACCCAGGCCTCCCTTTTAGTGCAGAGAGCCAGTTCTGGCAGGTGAGTCAACTCATCTTGATACTGGCTTTAGTGGAGGTGACTTGCACCCCAGAACCCTTTGCTATTCTTTACAGACTTTAATGGTTGTAACCTGTGAACCACTGTAGTGACCATGGTCATACAGAACCACAGAATCACATGAGAAGAAAGTCTACAAGGAGTGGAAGGAAGCACAGCTAGGATGGGGGTGTATAAGGAAGCTACCTGAGCAGCAAGAGAGTTGGTTAGAAGAGCTAAAGCTCAGGAAGAACTAAACCTGGCCAGGGCAATGAAGTGGAACAGCAAAATGTCTATAGGTATGTTAATGGTAAAAACAAGACTGGGGAAGGTGTGGGCCCCCTCAGAGTGGAAACAGGAGAGCTGGTGACAAGGGACACGGAGAAGCCTGAGGTTCTCTGTGACTTCTTTACCTCACTTTTCATAGGCAAGGGCTGCAGCCACACTCCCAGAGTCATGCAAGGTAATGGCAGGGACTGGAAGAAAGAACTGCCCATGGTGAGTGAGGATCAGGTCTGTGACCATCTGACAAACCTGAAAGCGCTCAGTTGATGGGACCCAATGCGATACACCCACAGGTACCGAGGGAACTGGCAGGTGAGGTTGCTAAACCACTCTCTGTTGTATTCCAGAAGTCATGGCAGGCTGGGGCAGTGCCCACTGACTGGAAAAGGGGAAACATAACTCACATGATCAACGAGGGAAAAAAGGAAGAGCCAGGGCCAGTCAGTCTCATCTCTGTGCCTGGTAGGACCATGGAGCAGATCCTCCTGGAGGCACTTCTGAGACAGCAAAATAATGAAAGGCACAACCAACAGGGCTTCGCCATGGGCCAATCCTGCCTGGCAAACCTGGTGGTCTTCTATGAAAAGGTCACAACATTAACAGACGAGGGATGAGCAACTGACATCATCTACCTGGACCTGAACAAAGCCTTTGACACTGTCCCACACAACATCCTGGTCTCCAAGACAACTGTATTGTGGGCTGCAGCAAGAGCAGTGTGGCCAGCAGGGCGAGGGAGGTGACTCTCCCGCTCTGCTCCACTCTGGTGAGACCCCACCTGGAGTACTGCATCCAGTCCTGGAGCCCCTACTACAGCAAAGATATGGTGTGCTGGAAGATGTCCAGAGAAAGGCCATGAGGATGCTCAGAGGGCTGGAGCTGCTCTGCTATGGAGACAGACAGAGTTGGGGCTGTTCAGTCTGCAGAGGAGAAGGTTTCAAGGAGATCTTATTGTGGCCTTCCAGTAATCTTAAGAGGCCCTACAGGAAAGCTGCTGAGGGACTTTTTAGGAGGTTGGGTAGATAGGTGGAATGGAGCAAAAGTAGAAGTGAACAGAATCAGATTTGGTGTTAGGAAAAAGTTCTTCAGCATGAGGATGGTGAGACCCTGGCACAGGTTGCCCAGGGAGGTGAAGGAGGCCTCATCCCTGGAGGTGTTTAAGGTCAGGCTGGATGTGGCTCTGGGCAACCTGATCCAGTGTGAGGTGTCCCTGGCCATGTCAGGGATGTTGGAATTAGATGAGGTCTCTTCCAACCCTGACAATTCTGTGAATACCTTTGGCTGGAAGACACCTTCAAGATGCAGTCCTGCAGTCCAGCCTTCAGCCCAGTACTGCAAGGTCACCACTAAACCATGTCCCTAAGCACCAGGTCCACATGCCTTTCAAAGTACCTTCAAGGATGGTGACTCCACCACTGCATTTGGAAGGGTTTTACAGCGTCCATCTTTCATGACTTCCCCATCTTTATGATTTCCTCCCCCCAAACCAGCACAGATCTCTGCTCATGAGATCAGCATGTGCTTATGGCAAAACATCCCACCAAGCTGGGCTGTCTCTTGTCCCAGCAGCTTGAGAAGGCAGCTGGTAGATTCATCTGCCCCAGGTCTGGTGATGAGGAGTGGTTCCTCTCCCAGTCCCCTCCTGCTTCAAAGTGTGAATGCTTAGAGGAGAATTTCAGGGCCATCATTCAAACCTCACTTGCTGCTCCCCAGATGACTTGGGCGAGCAGCAGTCTGCTGCTCAGTGTCCCAGTACTGAACAGCACTGTGTTTGGGAGAGAAGTGACAACATGGCACTGGAGTAGCACAGGGTTTTGGATCATGCACAAGATATTCATCACCTCCCTTGCTGCTATTGGAAAGCAACATCCAGCACTAAGAGATGACAAGTTGGGTGGGAGTGTTGATCTACTTGAAGGTAGAAAAGCTCTGCAGAGGGATCTGGCCAGGCTGAATTGATGGGCTGAGTGCAACGGGAAGGAATTCAACAAGGCCAAGTCTCGGGTCCTGCACGTGGGTCGCAACAATCCCATGAATGCTCCAGGCTTGGGACAGAGTGGCTGGAAACTGCCCAGTGGGAACGGTCAACAGCTGCTGCAGATGAGGCAGAGAGTGCCCAGAGGTCCAAGAAGGTGACCTGCATCCTGTCTTGGATCAGCAATAGTGTGACCAGCAGGACCAGGGAAGTGATTATCCCTCTGTAATGGGCACTGGTGAGGCCAAACCTCAGATATTGGGTTCAGTTTTGGGCCACTCACTCCTAAAAGCTGGGGGACTGGAGTGTGTTTAGAGCAGGGCAATGAAGGTGAAGAATGGTCTAGAGAACAAGGCCGGTGAGGAGCACCTGAGGGACCTGGGGTTGTTCAGTCTGGAGAAAAGGAGGCTGAGGGGAGACTGTGGCTTTCTACAACTCCCTGAGAGGAGGCTGGATCCAGGTGGGAATCAGTTTCTTCTCCCAAGAAGCAAGAGATAGGACAAGAGAAAATGGCCTCAGGTTGCACCAGGGGAGGTTTAGTTTGGGTTATTAGGAACATTTTCATCCCCAACAGTGTTGTTAAGCCCTGGAAGAGGTTGTCCAGGGCAGTGGTGGGGGGATTTGTAGGTGTGGTGCTCAGGGACATGGTTTAGTGGTGACCTGGCAGTGCTGGGTTAATGGTTTGACTCAAGGATCCTAGAGGTCTTTTCCAACCTGACTGATTCTAGAGCTGTGTGGCTCTCTGACAGGGAGCAGGATGTGATGCTGAATCACACAGTGCAGTGTGCAGTTGCCCTGAGCCTTCCTTTGCTTGCCCTGTTCAGGAGGTCTGCTTGGCAATTCCATAGGCTGTGACAGGTCACCAACTCCTGCCCCATGGCAGTGCTTGTCACATGCACAAGCTTAGAGTGGGCTGATGCCAGCTTGCACCATCTCCCTGCCCTTGGAGTGCTGCCACAACAGAGTCAAAATCCTAATGGTAACACCACAAAGCTGTGGAAGCCCAAAGCTGCCTAGGGCAGGTTGGTTGAGCCAGCTGCTGGCCACATCTTTGACACTTAGAATGGAGTTTGGGGATGGATTTGGTTTGTGTCTGAAGAACATGGCCACAGAGCAACCATCACCAAGCTCTACAGAGAGCTGCTGGTTCACAGCTGCTCACCCAGGGAAAAAAATTTGTCAGATCCCAGTGCCCCTCTCTCACAGAACAGCTTGCCTTGTGCCTCCTTATTCAGCTAAGGAATCTTTTGCTCCTCAAGCTTTGGTGCACTGCAGGGTGCCAGTCATGGCATGGCATAGAAGCCTTCATCAGATGGTCTTCAAGGGTCAGGTGTGGTTGGCTGGGTGAAGAGAATGGATGAATACTCCTCTTCTGAGCTCTTCCCTGCTTCCTCCAGTTCTTGATTTTTCTACAAAAATCTCTAAATGTCACAGATGCAAGGAAAATCTTGAGAAATATGCACTAGGACTTGAGAGTCACCATGGCCAAGAAGCTTTCAGGAGGAAATGGTGGCAGTCAGTTCTCTCCTGAGTGTGTCAAGAGCCAGGCAGTGCTGCTCAGAGGGGCATGGACAGCCACACTCGCCTCAGGGAGATGGTTTCACAATCAACCATTGGAATAACCTCCCTGGGGAAATGGCGAATTCCTAGGAGTCAGCTGGGCAAGACATGTGGCCACCTTGTCTAGACTGTGCTTATGTCAAGAAAGGGTGGACCAGGCCTTCTTCCATCCCCTCCAACCTGTGCCTGCCCTCAGCACCAGTGGTGACAACGCTGACATCACTGCCGTCAGGGGTTGGGTGTTTGTAACTCTCTATTTCATTTGCTTGTTCTCATTCCCATCCCATGAGTCTCCCTCCCTTATTCCCTTTCTCTTCCCTTGAGGAAGCAGAGGGGTTCATGGAGAGCCTCTGGCATTCATCCCGTGGCCAGGCCAACCCTAACCCTTGATAATCCCTTATGCTGAGATGGAGAGATCCCCATCCTAGAGTTCCTGGGATCATGTACATCCTGACTGGCACCTTTGCAGGACTCCCCTTAGGATGCAGACCCCTGCTGGGAACCTGCACACCCAGAGATGTGTCTCACATATCCCCAAAAGGGCTGAAGATTGTCAGTGAAGGGAGCAGGTGGGGGCAGCTGTGTTCCTCCAACTGGTGGCATTGCCCTCCGGTGCCGGCAGCCAGCAATGCTGTGTTCTGGCTGAAGCTTCTGCTCCCAGCCCTGTGCGTTTCCTCCCCCTAACAGCATCTGAAGGCAGGCAGGCCCTTTGCTGGTGCACAGAGCTATTTTTGGCTGCTGAAGGAGTGCCTGTAGCTCCTTCTAATTGCATAAGCATTTGTATAATTCATTGGCGCTGGGTTCCATTACTGGGAGCCCAGACAGAGGGAACAGAAAAGGACCTGAGCATTTTCCTTCCATCCTTGCTTTCCTCTGTTCTATAGGTGATGGGTTTGGTGCCAGGTCAAATCCTCTGGCCCTGCTTTATCTCTTTTCCTGGTTTCTTGAAGGAGCTGAGGGCAAACCCTGAGGGCTCTGAAAAAAGCATTTCCTCCCACGGGCTGCAAAACACATGCCTGGCAGTGTCGCTGGGTAGCTAAAAGCCAGCCAGGAAGGTTCCCAAGGAGTGGCTTAGAAAATTACATTGTGTGGGTTAGGTGCTGGGAATGACTCACACGTCCAAACCTTTGGGATCTCAAATCCCATTACAAACAACAGTGAAAAGCAAATCTGTAACCACCACTCCCTCCTTGGTGACACAGGGGTGTGTGGCACCCAGGGATGCAGAGGAAGGGCGGCTCCGGGAGACCTTCTGTTGGCCTTTCAGGACTTTAAGAGGCTGATCAGAAAGCTGGGGACAGGACAAGGGGCGATGGTTTGAAACTGAAAGAGAGAGATTCGGACTAGGCAGAGGGAAGATTTTTTTTTATACTGAGGGTGGTTAGACCCAGGCCCAGGGAGGTGGTAGATGCCCCATCCCTGGAACCATTCCAGGTCAGGTTGCTGGGGCTCTGAGCAACCTGCTCTAGTTGCAGATGTCCCTGCTGGCTGCAAGGGGGTTTGATAAGTTGACCTTTAAAGGTCACTTCCAACCCAAACCATTCTGTGACTCTACAACTGGCAGGGACAGGCTTTCAAGGAGGAACAGTGTAAACCTGCCCCTCCTGATGCCCATCTCCTGTGAAGTGTGTTGCCTGGAAGTGGTCTCATCTCCAAAAGACCATTCCTTGGCTCCCGAGCAGGATATTTTCACTCCTCTACATTGAAACTGATCAACAGCTTGCAAAAAGATAATAGCAGAGAAGGGGCAGGAGGAGAGCAGGAGGCACAGACTGAACTCATTTCCTTTGGAACCTGGGAAAAAACCCAACCCTTAAATACTGACAAAAAAAAAAAGATCTGTGACCACAGGGTGTGCCTGGCTCTGATCTTAGCACCTAGTGGGAGAAAACCCAGCCTGCCTCCCCATCACTCTGCCTGCAAGAATCTGCCTCCACCCTCATCATGGAGAAGTTGTAGACCCTCCTGGGCTGGAGACACTTTAGTTTGGAGCTTAAACAAGCCCACAGCTGCTTCCACAGGGATATTTTTGGTGGTGTGACAAGTTGAGATGGTCTGAGCATGATGAGATTAATTCCCAAGCACAACTCCAGGCTGGGTGGTGAATGGCTGGAGAGCAGCCCTGACGAAAAGGACCTTGGAGTCTGGGTTGATGAAAAGCTCAACATGAGCCTGCAGTGTGCACATGCAGCCCAGACAGCCAACCGAGTCCTAGGCTGCATCAAGAGCAGTGTGGGCAGCAGGGCAAGGGAGGTGATTCTGCCCCTTTACTCTGCTCTCATCAGACCCCACCTGGAGTACTGTGTGCAGTTCTGGAACCCTCAGCACAGGAAGGACATGGAAGTGTTGGAGCGGGTCCAGAGGAGGGCCACAAAGATGATCAGAGGGCTGGAGCAGCTCTCCTGTGAGGACAGGCTGAGAGAGTTGGGGCTCTTCAGCCTGGAGAAGAGAAGGCTTCGAGGGGACCTGATAGTAGCCTTCCAGTATCTGAAGGAAGCCTACAGGAAGGCTGGGGAGGGATTATTGACAAGGTCTTGCAACGACAGGACAAGGGGCAATGGGTTTGAGCTGGCAGAGGGGAGACTTTGGATGTTAGGAGGAAGTTCTTTACAGTGAGGGTGGTGAGACCCTGGAACAGGTTGCCCAGGGAGGTTGTGGCTGCTCCCTCCCTGGAGGTGTTCAAGGCCAGGTTGGATGAGGCCTTGAGTAACCTGTACTAGTGGGAGGTGTCCCTGCCTATGACAGGGGGTTGGAACTAGATGATCCTTGAGGTCCCTTCCAACCTTACCATTCTATGATTCTATGATTCTATGATTCTATGATTCTATGAATTAATGAAGGGGCTCTGCTTCCTTCCCTTCCCTCCACCACCTGCCCCAGGATGCAGCTATGGCAAAGCTAAAGTTGATGAAAGTCCAGATTTGACACCTCTAAAGTGATGAAAAAGCCTTAACCAATCCACAGCAGGCTAAAATCAAACTGAAATGAGGCTTTGGGATTGAACAGTGACAAAATCCATGCAAACTCTGCCTTGCTTCTTGCCAGAGGAGCTGCAGCAGTTCAAAGCATTCACTTTGTTTTAAAAAATGAAAGTTTTCCAAATCCCAGAACATTTATATTTTTAGGCATCTGAAGCAAATAATTGCTGTGGAAGAGGAGATTTATTCACTTCACGAAGGGGAAAACATCTACCCACCTCTCTTCCCAGCTGCCTCCTTCTACCAGCGCGTGGCTTTGTGATGAGAAGTTTTGAGTTGAAAAGGACCTTTAAAGGTCATCCAGTCCAACCCCCAAATCTTAAAGGTCTCTTCCAACCAAAATTATTCCATGATGATGTTCAGGGCTGAAACTGCCTCTGTGTGAGCAGAGAGCAGCTGGGCACACAGAAGCAAGGCCCGGTAGCTCCTGCCACTGGTGGGGTTTATCTGCACCATCCTTCCCAGCTGCAACCTCGCAGTCATCCTCTCCAGGCCTGAGCAGACCCAGAGCTGGAGTTTGAAATCTTCAGGCCAGAATGTAGTTTTCATGTTTGCAAAGGTTTTGATTACTTTTAAAAGACCCTTTGAAGCTGGAGGCTCCCTGGGCACAGGGCAGCCCAAGCTCTGGGTTTCTCTCTGGTCGCTCAGCAGCGCTAAGCTGAGGCTTTCTAACCTCCTGGAGAAACTGTGGGCGAGGCACCGGAAAGGCTCCAAGGCTCCGTTGAATGCCGATGATGTTCATCCATTATGGATGAAGAGGTTTATGTAAGAGTCTTCCCTCTGGCGTTCATCTGAGGCCAGGCTGTCCCAGGCTGCAGATGGTAATTCACATCCCATCGGAAGAGAGAGCAGGGGTGGGAGGAGGCAGAGGGGTTCTGGAGCTAGGATTGCTGCTTTTCTTCTGACAACTGGGATCACTTGGCTTCCCTGCTCCAAAGACTGCCTCCAGCACCTGGCACAATCTTGTCCGCTCTGCCAGGTACATCCTTGCTGTGTGAAATATGTATAAAGCTTCTGTTTGAACATGAATTCTGCTGTGAACATGTGGGTGCGAGTGCACCTCCTAACAAAGCCAAGGATGAAAGTACATGACAGGGATGTTACTGTGAGATGGACCTTCAGGAGCTCAGTCATATCCTCAATCTTACTTGAACATCTGGACCAAATCAGCCAGATGTTTTCACTCTCCTGGTTCTCAGTAAAACTCTGTCTCCAGCTTCCTTTCTTGTAACCTCTTGCACCCAGCAGCAAGCCCTTTCCAGTCCCCTATAAGCCCTGCAAAGTCCATTTCCACGTCCAGAGGCATTGTTCCTGGTAAAGGTGCCCCTCCTTGAATAGAGGACACTGCTCCCCATCCTGTGATCCATTTCTGCTCTCTTGGGCCACTCTATAGCTTTGTTGAATGCTACTAGAGAACAAAATGACATCTTCTCAGCTTGGCTGTGTCAGCAGTGGCATCTCTGACTGCCTTTGCCCCCCTAGATGTTTCCTTGGTTTCAGAAGTCCTCCGTGTGCACAGTGTGTCAATCCAATCCAATTTGTACTGCCTTCCACTCAGTTTGAGGCTCCCATCACATCTACCAGTATGGATGTTCCCAAAATACATTGGACTAGCTGGAGCAAGGGCCAAGCAGAAACACGGCAGAAGAGTTCCTGTGCTTTCCAGGATTTTCTTGTCTTCCTTCCAGATTTCCTTGAGTGACCTTGAACTATTGCTGGGCTCATGGGAACGCAAGTGAAAAAAAAAAAAAAGAACATAAATCTTCTGCCCAGAGAGAAAGTGACTGCTCATTTCTCTTCCTTATGTGCTCTTCCCATGAGTTTCATTGTCTTTGCTCCAGGATTTCCTGCACTTTGCTGTATACAGGTATTTCCTCTACAAACTATAGGTTTGGCTATGCCTTCTCCAGACTCCAGGACAGCCTGTTAAATCCCCTTCCCACTGGGTCATCCAAAACTCCAGTTCTGGTTTCAGGAGGCAGAGCTGAGTTAGCGACAGAAATGCCACCAGAAGAGGCACTCTCAAGCACACCCAACTCTCCACTGCACAAGCAGCTGGCACAGCCTCCTTGCTGCTCCCACCGCCCAGCACCAGACCACAGAATCACACAGCAGGGTGGGCGTGGAAGGCGCCTCTGGGGATCATCCATTCCAACCCTTCCTAAAGCAGGGCACCCACAGCAGCTTATCCTGGATCACAATGGCCAGATGGGGTAGGAATCTCTCCAGAGGAGACTCCACAACTGCTCTGGGCAGCCTGCTCCAAGGGTTCCAACACCTCACATCAAAGAAGTTTCTCCTCATGTTCACGTGGAACCTCCTGGGTTCCAGTTTGTACCAACTGCCCCTTGTCCTGTTTCTGGGCACCACTTCTGGCCGCATCCTCTTGTCCCCTGCTCCCTTTAGCCCTTGCTGAGCATTGATCAGATCCCCTCTGGGGCTGCTCTTCTCCAGGCTGAACAGCCCCAGGTCCCTCAGCCTTTCCCCTTCAGAGATCCTCAAATACCCTCATCTTCATAGCCCTCTGCTACTTGTATTTTACTTGCTTGCTGCGGGATGGGATGAACGGTCCCCATAAAAGCCACCTCTCCCTATAGACTGTAGAGGAAATCCGCTGAAACTCAGCCCTTGTCCTAAATGCTGGAGTTCAGTGCCATGTCCTCATCAGTATGAACAAGCAGAGCTCAGGGTCTGGTGGCTATCAGCATCCACTCTGCTGGTTTTGGCATTTCTTGGCTTCTTCAAGATATGAGGATGTGATCAGAGAACCACGAATGGGTTGGGCTGCAAGGGACTTTTAAAGGTCACCTAGTCCAGCCCCTCTGCAGTTAACAGTGACACCTGCAGCTAGAGCAGATTGCTCAGAGCCCCAAACCCACTTCGACATTGTGATCCTGAGCAACCTTCTTCTGGGTGGCCCTGCTTTAGCAAGGGGCTTGAACTAGAGAATCTCCAGAGGTCCCTTCCAACCCTTTCCATTCTGTGATTACAACAAAACAGACACTGTACAGTAAGTTCACAAGCTCCCTTAATTCTTTACATCCATTAACTTCATCAAAGCCCTCGTGGCTTCTTAGCTGCACTCAGCAGGATTTAGTTTCAAATAGAAAGAAGAGCTGAACTCCAGAAGAGCTTGCTCACCACCCTGGCTTGGAGGCAGGTAAAGGCAATTTGGCTGGAAAGACACTTGCTGTTGCTCTGCCAGACCCATGCATTGAACATGGACTTTTGGGAAGCCCAGAGAATACTACGCACTGGATATTAAAAATTCATCATGCTACACAGAGCTTGGGGCTTCAAAAGCCACTGAGACCTTCCTGTTGCCCTTTGTCATGATTTTCTGGAGTGTGCCAGTCCCCTGGGGCTGCTGGCAGCTCAATGTGCAGTGCTGGAGTTTAGCACCAAGGAGTTTGATGGCTTCACAGATGGGCTGGGACTGTCTTTCCTGTAATGATGAGTTTCTCACGGGACCTCTGCTAAGTTCTGCCTCTCGTGGCTGCAGAAACCCAAGGGCAAATCCTTTCTGTAGCTTCAGCTTTCAACTTTTATTATTTTCTACTAGCTACTCCCAAGATCAGTTCAGGATGAAACAAAGCTTAAGAACTAGACCGAAGGCTGAGGTTCAAGAGAAGGTTCTTAAACAGGACAGGGGCATTAAGGTGATGCTGTGAGTGTGAGAAAGAGCAACCCTGGAACCTCCCCAGAGAATAGGTTGCTCAAGACCCCATCCAACCTGACCTTGAACACCTCTGGAGATGAGGCATGCACACATTTCTGAAACACTTGTAGGGCTGATGACTCTACTACCTCCCTGGGCAGCCTGTGCCAGTGCCTGACCTCTCTTGCAGTAAGCATTTTTCCCCAATATCCAGGCTAAACCTCCCCTGGCACAGTTCAAGTCTGTGGGAGACATGGAGGCAAACTGAACAACCCCAACACGTTCAGTGTGGTCCCAAAGCTATCAGAGGTGAGCACAGAGCCCTGGTGGTGCTGGATCCCTGCACACAGCTGTTCTAACGCCGGAGCCTGGCACGTGGGCAGCTGCCACAGAGCAGTCTCATTCTTTAGGGAGGTGTGGCTAGAGGTCCACTGGGATAAGCCAGCATCTTTCCCATGGCTCTGTGTTTAGAGCTCTCGCAATGACTGCTTGTTACTGCAGTTAACTTCCATGCCTATTTCTATGGCCAGAGAGTGTAAGAATTTGTAGGAGCTGGAACAGGCAGGACACGATTGGCAGGCGGGGGGGAGGGTGTGTGTGTGCCATAAATCTGCACCTCGACATAACTGCTCCAAAGGGTTTCTTTTTTTTAGCTCCATCCCAACCAACCTGCATCAGAGCACATCCGGGTGGACCCCTTGAGGGCTTGAGAAAATATTCTGGGGTATGCTGTGGGAAAACAACACACAGAGACCAGGGATCGTGATGGAAATGAGAATTCTTAGTTGGGGACAGAAAGAAGGTCCTGTGGCAGAAAGAGCCATGCTGGACCATGCTGACTATGGCTGCAGGTGCTGAAGGGAGTCCACATGTAGATGTTTGAGGTGAAGGTTCCCTCCTCTATTTTTGTCTTCCTCCCAGAAGACAGCATTAGCTGTCTGAGATGTGGGCTGCTGTGTTGTTGTCTTTGTTGTATTTCTTAGCAGATCCAAGCCCTTGGAGGCCAACTTTGCACTGTCAGAAGCAAAATCCCGATGACAAGTAAAGACAGGCTTGAAGAGCCAAGCTGGGTCATACAGGCTCATGTGCCTCATGTTTTAGAGAGGCAAAAAAACTTCCTCCCTCACTCCTTTCCCATCTCCTCCTTGCAACACAACACACTCCAAGACATCTGGATAGTCCCAGGAAGTGACCTGTCAGAGACATTTGTGGTGCTAATGGCTGCATTCCCCACTGAGGAGCCAGCCTGTATCAGCAGAGATGCTCTGAAAGAATACAGCTCCATGGGCAGCACCACAAAGCACTGAAGTGTCTGAAATGGCAAAAGTGTTTGTCACTGGAGATGTGTCTGGGTGCCTGGTGATTAATGTGAGGTGGTGTGATGGTTTGGGAGTTTGTCCCCCCAACGCTGAAATCACCCAGACTAGACTCAGCCAGCTGGAAGTTAAGGAATGAAGCTATGGTTACAGCTTAGCACAATTTACAAATAGATATATACACAATATAGAGTTATATACAAGTCAAAAGTAGCACAGAAACACAAAAATCCCTCCAAAACAATCAGATTGCCAGGAGGATCCCAACCCCCCCCCCTCCTCCTCCCTTCAGCAATAACCAGATCAATCCCTATGTATCTCATGTGATAAATCTGGAGAGATCTGAGGTGAAAGGTCAAAAAGACCACAAAGAGGTTAGAGGAAATAAAGGGTGAGGTAGGATTAGAGATAAGGCAGAAGCAATCAGAGACTGCCAGGGTGAAGGAGCAGAATAGCAACCTGAGGACTAACTCAGAAGTGCGTGAGAAGTGTCTGAGCTGTATTGTGAGAACGAGTGGTTACTGTTGTTGTCCTCCTTTGTTCTCGCAGCTAAGGATTTAATTTCTCCCGGTAAAATACTCCAATTAGCCTCAAACAAGCATGGATGGGAAGAGAGGTAAAGCTCTGGAAAAGCTTCCTCCGGCTTCATAGATGCAGAGAGGGGCAAGGCTGTGGCACGTTGAACCTGGGCTGTGTTTGCAGGGTAGTGTCCATGTTGTAGGTATCACTCCCCTCCTGTCCGCATAAACTAAGACACAGATGAGCAGCTGAGACTTTGCTTGAGTGGTTCCAAAAATACTTGACTTCTTGTTCCTTCAGCTCAGAAGAAAATCAACAGCTTGTTCAGGTGAGCAAATGAAACTTTGCTCTTGCAGAGCCCGCATGCTGAGTGGTGACACATGACAAAGCAAGTGCTGTGTGCAGGACAGAGGGAGAGGTCTCCCCAGGCTTTTTTGGCCGTGCTTCCCATGCTGCTCATGTTTCCCTTTACATTTCTGCTGGAGTTAAACTGCTCCAGGGAAGGGCTTTGCTGGAAGCTTTCCCAAACCAGTCCTGCTGCAATGGTCTCATGCACATCACTGCCACATGCAGTGTCCCTGTCTCTGAGGTGGGGATACACTGCCTGGGTGACCATCAGGTTACCTTTTTCCAAGTGCTGGCTCACCGCAGAGCCCTGGAACCACTACAGCTTCTTGCCTCAGCAGCAGAAAGAATGAAATCAGCCTACAGCCCATGAGTAAAAGCCTTCCCAGAGCCTTACCCGTGGCTCTGAAAACCTCATGAAGCCTCCGGTGTGGTTATCTCGGGTAGATCCTTCTGGTCTCTCTGCAAGCCTCCTCTCTTCACCCTTGGCAGTACTCTTCTCTTTCAAGAAGGGAAGGAAAGAAGCAAATGCAGAATTGTAACAGGTTTGGGAGCACCAAGCCAGCTGGATGTGGGTTCCCAGGGCTCTGCACTGTGCTCACAGCAGCAAGGAGCTCTGTCCCGATAGGGTCCATGCTGCTCAGGTCACGCCAGCCCTGGATCCTGACTCAGTGCTGCTGCATGTGCCAAATGCAGAGAGGCACTTCTGCTTCCCGATGGATATGCACCGTGGGAGTTCCACCCAGGCCACGGCAACCTTGTCCCACTGTGAGGAAGAGCTCCATCCCTGCCCAGCCAAACTGTAGCACCTTTAGCAAAGCAATGCCCTGCTGAATTATGCAGCATCTGATCTGGTGCCATCAATGGCTCAGAAGGATGCAGTTACTTCCCCTTTCTGCCCAGCATCACACCTCCAGGGGCCAGATTTCTAATGTGCCAAGCATCTACTGAGCCTGTGTGCTGGTTTGAGGCTAATTGGAATATTTTAATAGAGAAAATTACACTATAGGCTGTGAAAGAAAAACATGGTGATGTCTACTTCACTCATAGGCTTGCTGAGATTTGTTTGGGGAAAAAGAATATAAACATAGATAAGGTATTCTCTGTCTGTCTGTCTCTGGGGACACAGCACAGCATCTGGGGTAACTATTCCTGCCTATAGTGTGTATCTCTGCTTGTACATTATGCTGAGCTGTAAATAGAGCTTCACTCCTTAACTTCCAGCTGGCTGAGTTCTAGTCTGGGTCATTTTATACAGTGAGGGGGGGAGGGGAACTCCCGAACCATCACAGTCTGTTAGTATCAGGGGGAGCTGTTGGCACTTAGCCTTGTCAAAAATGTGGTCTATTTACCATGACTCAGCTAAAATACAAAATTAGCCAGAATTGGGCTGAGCTGGAAGATCCGAGCTGCTCTGCCTTGCTATTAATCCTGGCCATGCATGTTCTTGCCACATTACAAATACTGTTTTACAGCTTGCAGAGACAGGCACAGGTCTGATTTTCTCAGTAGTACAGGAGGCAGAGGGAAAAGCTGGGTCATACTCTCCCTTTCTTTCCCCATTCCACCAAAAAAACCCAAAACAGATTGGTCTCCAGATGACTCAGGAATGTCCTGGAGATCAGCTTTATCTATATTTATTCCATCTGACATCCATGAATCACTGCTAATAGCAAAGGGTTGCATAATGGTAAGGAGGATGCTTTTGTGATGCCTCTGACCAAACACATCCATTTTGGCTCCTGTCTATGAATGTAGCCTGCATTTGCAAAGCAGAGATACTACAGCAAAGTGGAGCTGATTGGCAGCTCCAGCCTGATTAGCATATACAAATTGCTGTGGCCTTTCTCCAAGCAATCATTGGTACAAATTGTTCCCTCTACTCCCAAGCTGAAAAGGAGCAGAGCTATTAGGTAAGTTGAGACTAAAAGAGTTCAGCACAAGGGAAATGCTCCCACCAGCCTGTTTCACACTCTGTGGAATGTGCAGTTTTTTTCTCCACCTTGTCTTCTTCCCCCTTCCTTAAGGTAAAAGCCAAAGCACCACAGTCTTTGGGTGAAGAGATGGGGGTTTTCTGCCCCCCTGAAAAAAATATCTTTTAACCTTTTTTTTTTTTTACAGTTTTTTTGTTTTCCTTACAGTTCTTACAGCAGCTGTTCCTAAAATATTTGCTCATTGTAGTTTTCAAACAGATGAAAAATGTTGGCAACAGTTAAGATTATGGTTTAGTTTGGTTTGTCTTTTTTTTTAAATCACACCAAAATGGAAAAGGAGACTTGCAAGAGAATGAAAACCTTGCCTGATGGAACGTGCTTCAGAGTGGGCTGGGATTACAGCCCTCCCTCTGTATTCAAGCCAGGGATAGATCTCATGGCATGTTTGGACTGAATATATTGCTGCATGCTCCTCTAAGATGTTTGATTGCACCAGTCATGGAGGTTCAAGCCAGGAGTCCACTCTCTAGGTTGTGTAACCTTTCCCAGAGACAGGAGACAAACAGCCCTTTTAGACTGTGCACACTGGACCAGCAGGTAGTGTTGCACCCTCCCCTGTAATGAAAAGTACTCAGTGGTTGTTATTTTCATTGTAGTGAAGGTTCCTATGACTCCAGGAGCCAGAGATTGAAGACTTTCAAGACCTTCCTGGTCTCTGTAGGCACAGCAAGGTTCAGCTGATGAGTCAAGATCATAGAATTGTTTTGGTTGGAAAAGACCTTTAAGATGAAGTCCACCCTTTAACCCAGCACTGCCAGGTCACCACCAAGCCACGCTCCTCAGCACCACATCTACACATCTTTGGAACACCTCCAGGGATGGCAGCTCCACCACTGCCCTGGGCAGCCTGTTGCAGGGCTTGACAACCCTCTTGGGGAGGAAGGTGAAGAAGAGTCAACGGACCACTGAGTCTGAGTGAAGTTGTCACTCCAGAGATGTTATTCTACCCACTGTGATTCCAGAAGCAGCAGCACTTTGCAGCCCAGGCCCACCCACAGTTCATAGGCTTTGAATTGATAATGAAGCATCTTAGTGCTGGTTATGAATAGCAGGCTGAGTGCTGGCTGCAACCTCAATTATAAACATCTTGCAGCACGGTAAATAAATAATTCCCTTTTAAGTTTGAGGCCATTTTGTGCTGCAGACCCTGCTGGGCTGATGTGTGGGAGAGGCGTGATAGCTCTGCCTTGATGAGATAAGTGGTGGAGAGGCAGAAGGCATCCTCTGATGTACTCCTAACAACAGTCCCTCCTGGGCTCTGGGAGCTTCCTGGCCAGAATTGCTATAGCTGCCTCAGAGATTTTCTTTTTCTCTCCTTGTTTGTTCTCTGGGGGCTTAAATATATAGAGTGTGAGTAGGTGGGAGGGTAGAAGGAGGAGGCAGTGTTGGGAAGCCAAACTAGCATGTCACTTGGTGCAGGAACATTGTGTGGTGCTGCCTGGCCCAGAGTGATCGGTGCTCCTGAGTGCTGCTGGGGAGGAATGGCTCACTCCTGAGCCCCTGGGTCCTCCTGAGTGCTACTGGGGAGGAATGGCTCACTCCTGAGCCCCTGGGTCCTCCTGTGTGCTACTGGGGAGGAATGGCTCACTCCTGAGCCCCTGGGTCCTCCTGAGTGCTGCTGGGGAGGGATGGGCTTTAATGCTGCAGGCTGAGCTTTATCATGCAAATAGAAACCCTGATTCTTTTCGTAGTGTTAGTCTAAATTAATTGTTAGTCTAAATTCAGCACCTCCAGGTTAAATTGTTGATTTTATTTGCTTCAGTTACAGAATCACAGAGTTGTCTAGGCTGGGAAAGACCTCTGTGGTCATCCAGTCCAGTCATTAGCCTAACACTGACAAGTTCTTAACTAAACCATATCACTAAGCATCACATCTACATGACTCTTAAATACCTCCAGGGATTGGGACTCCACCACCTCCCTGGGCAGCCTGTTACAATGCCTGAGACCCCTTTCAGGGAAGAAATTCTTCCTAATGTCCAGCCTGAACTTTCCCTGTTGCAACTTCAGACCATTTCCTCTTGTCCTGTCATTTCTTACTGGGTAGAAGAGTCCAACCCCCACCTCTTTACAACCTCCTATCAGGCAGTTATAGTGCCTCTAGTTCAGGTACTCTTCTTGGCTTCCTGTCCCAAACCAGTGCAGAGCTGATGCTGAAGTAACACATGAACACTGTGGGTCCTGCTGAAGGGCTCTTTCTGGCTGTGACATTTTGGCCAGTAACACAGTCAGCAATACCAAACCACTGACAGTGGTGCCCTCAGCTGAGGAGATGAGTGGTGTCATGAGGCTGAGCACATAATATCCCAGTGAGGCACAGAGGCAAAGGCATTGCAAACTTCATTTTGGAAAGAAAAGAAAAGAGTTCAGAGACTGGGATAAAAGATGAGCTTGGAACCAACGTGCACAGAACAGCTGAGATCAAGTTGTACGAGCAGGACCTCGCTGCAGGTGGGGTCTCAGCAGAGCAGAGCAGAGAGCAGAGGGGCAGAGTCCCCTTCCTGCTACTGCTGCCCACAGTGCTGGGGATCAGCCCAGGGCAGGACTGGCTCTGGGCTGTGAGTGCATGGTGCTGCCTCATGTCCAGCTTTGCACCGCTCAGCACCCCCTAATTTTTCTCCAGACTGCTCTTCATCCCTTCATCCCTCGTCTTGGGCTGATAGCTTGGATTGCCCCATGAGTTTGCTGCCCATGGGATTGGTGGGAGCAGTACTATTCTTCCCCATCAGCCAGAGGGACTGATGGAATTTGGGAACATGCACATCGATACTTTGTGCAGGACTTACAGCAACCAGCATCACTTTAAGCCTTTCTGATGACCTGAAAGTACTTCTTCCCCTGCCAGATCTAATGCTTTGCCATGGATCCTGAGGAATATCTGCTGCCTGAATCATTACAATTAATAACATCATGATGCAGGGACTTGTCTAGAGGCTTTCAATTGTTAACCACTCAGACCTTAAGGTTTAATTAATCCTATTTGCTCCTTGTTAATTAAAGCTTTCTCATTGTGTCAGCCAGATTAAAAAGAGGAGATGCAGAACAGGTACTGCTACAGCAGGGAAATTGCATGGAAGTTATCTCAGCCCAGGACATCCTGGGACCAGGGATAGCTGTGGACAGCAATTTGCTTCATCTGACAGCAGAGATGGAAAATGTGCAATGTGGTGATAAACTCCTTCCCCAGCATCACAAATCCTTTTCTTTACAACCCAGGGATTATGGCTGGCTCTTGATCTCTCTCTGATTCCTTCATAGCCAGCAAGTATTTGTTTTGCAGCTGCCAAACTGCATTTGCCACATGAGGCTCTCCTGTTTTTTCTCTCTGGGGCATCCTGGGGGTTTATACCTGAGCTGATGTTGTGTGTAGCTCTCTTAGTACTACAGTGGGGCCAAAAATAATTGTGTTTTTTCATGACTCATGTTGAAGTCTTTTTGCCAGGAGATAGCAGATTTCAAGACCTAGTGGGATGCTTTGCAGGCGGGGAAAGGGTCGAGTGACAAAGATCAGTACACTTTGAAGTGTAGGACTAGTGGGAGATGTCCCTGCCTATGGCAGGGGATTGGAACTAGATGATCTTTGAGGTCACTTCCAACCTAAACCATGCTATGATTCTATGACAGTAATTTGCAGCAGTGCTGGACAGGATCATTACTCCCCAGATCTAGGAAGAATCCTTCCTGGGATTCGCTCAAACCAGCAAAGTCACACAGAATCCCAGCATGATGGGGGCTGGAAGGGACCTCTGGAGATCAACCAGTCCACTCCCCCTGCTGAAGCAGGGCACACATAGCAACCTCACACCAAAGTTTCTTCTCATGTTTAGCTGGAACCTCCTGTGTTCTACTTTGTTCTGTCACTGGGCACCACTTGAGAAAATCTGGAATGAAGATAAATAAAAACATATATTACTAAAAATAAAAATAAATATTCATTAACTTGTTTAGCATGATTAGGGTGGAAAACAAAGTTGGCTTCAGTTGACAGCAACTTCTCTGCCACCATTTGGTATCACTTCATATATTTTTAGTCTAGTGGCTTTGTGCAGGAGCCATGATGCTGCTGAGTAATGGAAGCTCAGCCAATATCCTGCAGGGAATACCTGTAAATAAGAAGGTTTTGGCATGGGCGCAGAGTCGTGACCTGTTCCTTGAGTAGTGCACGGAAAAGGGGGGGAAAAATTGCCAAACAAATAATTTTTCCCTGGTGGAAAAATAAAAATAAAGGTGCTTTCATGTTAAGCTGAAAATATCCCCCCTGGTAATTTCAGATCTCCAAAGTACCTTGGAAATGAAAGCAGCTTTGCAGAAAGGGCTTCTGAGGCTAATCCGCAGCACTGTGAGTTATCTCCACTGCTCCTGCCTGGGTCCAGGCAGAAACTGGAATTTCTTTGCTGCAGAAGTAGAATTTTGCTCAGGGATTTGAACCTTCTTCCCTCCCCAAGATCTCTGCTGCCATGGGAGAAGCACATGCTCTTTCACCTCTGAAAGTAAAGAACTCTCCCTCTCTCCCCAGACCTGTTCATCCTTTGCCACTTTGAGTGCAGGAGGACATCTGAAATCCACGAGATGCCACTCTGGCCAGCAGCACTCCCTCTGCACCAGCTCAGACCAGCCAGGCCCACACTGCATCAGTGGCTGATCCTTCGGAGCAGAGGTGAGCTGAGGGATAATGTGGGTGGGTTTCTGTTCTCCACCAGCCACTCTGTCTGCCAAGTCCCATGACACCACCAGCTCTAACGTTTGTTGTCTGCTGTAGTTTGGTGAAAGCTTGGCAGCCCACCGGGTTCAGAAGTTCCGGGACAGAGAGGTGGAAAAGATTTGAGCTAAACTGTGTGCCTTTGTTTCTTTTTGAAGGAGGAGACAAAACCAGGTAGATGTTTGAATGTTTAGATACATTTCTTAGTACCTCTACCTTTTTGACTTCAGAAGGAGACTTCCAGTTATTGCAGGACACTTTGAGCAGACATCCTGTTAGTGACCAGAGCTTGAACATGGTGCTGGTGTTAAGTGATCATGAGGAGGAGACTTTTTACAAGGGCTTGTTGTGACAAGACAAGAGGGAATGGTTTGAAGCTTTTGAGGAGGGTAGGTTTAGAGTGGAGATTAGAAGGTATTTTTTTACAGTGAGGGTGGGGAGACATTAGCATAGGTTGCCCAGGGAGGTTGTGGATACCCCCTCCCTGGAGGTGTTCAAGACCAGGCTGGATGATGCCTTGAACAACCCGTGCTGGTGGGAGGTGTCCCTGCCCATGGCAGGGGGTTGGAACTGGATGATCTTTAAGGTCCCTTCCAAGCCAGAGCATTCTGTGAATCTGTGAAATTGTAGGACAAACACCACTGCTTTCCAGCTCAGAGAGCAGCATCACTGCCCCAGCAAACCCAGATGTGTCTTCTGAGTTGTCCATGTGGTTGAGCACAAGGAAGATCATAGCCTATGGCAGTTTTCAAGTGGCCAAACTAACCTGGAGTGAAAAACGACCTTCATAAACACACTTGATCAAAAAAGCATCTTTGTGGCAGGCTGAAGGGGAGGGGGAGGAGGAGGAATCTCTTTCTCTGGATTTCTTATGCCAGAGAGATTTCAGCTGTGCAAAGATTTTAAAGAGAGACCAGCATGGAGTTAGCTCTCACCACTGGAAAATCCACTTTTCTACCCCAGTTTTTTGCTTTCTAGGCAGCTTGCCAGTGGGTACCTGGCAACCAGCTTGCAGGGTGTCGCTCCTAATCACATTAGGAGCACTTCCTGGAGATGAAGGCAAATGAAGGAGGATGTGGGCTGATCTTGCTGAGGGGGGTGAGCAAAAATCCCTCCCAAAGTTAAAGATGGAAAACTTATCACTGTAGAAATGGCATCTTTGGTGGCCAAAGGCTTATTAGAGTGAGTAAAAAGATGGTCTGGAGACATTCAAGAAGACGATGGATAAGTGGAACTTTTGAAAGTCTTGAATCCAACATCTAGTGCAAAGCAGAATTATCCTTGATAAGGGCTCTGTCTGTCTCACTCTTACAAACCTCCAAGGATGGAGATGCCACAGAATCCCAGCATGGTGAGGGCTGGAAAGGACCTCTGGAGATCATCCACTCCAATCCCCTGCTAAAGCAGGGGCACCCACAGCAGCTTGCCCAGAATCACAATGTCCAGCCTCCAAAAAAGGACACTCCACAACCCCTCTGGGCAGCCTGCTCCAGGGACTCCAGCACCCTCATATCAAAGAAGTTTCTCCTCATGGTCAGATTCTGAATCCTCCTGGATTCCAGTTTCTGTCTACTGTCCCTTTTTCCCCCCAAGATATCCCCATACTTCTAGCTCTGTTTTGCTGTTCCTGCCACTAGGTGAGAAGCTGTATCACAGAATCACAGACTGGGCTGGGCTGGAAGGGTCAGTAAAGATCACCTGTTCCAATCCCCCTGCCGTGGGCAGGGACACTTTCTATTAGACCATGTAGCTCAAAGCCCTGTCCAACCTCATCTTGAATCCTGAAGTCCTTGGATCCTGGAGCTTTTCTGTCTTTGCAGCGTTGCTGGAAAGGAGTTCTGGTTTCAGCTGGCTTGTTCTGGGTCTGCTGCTAGCACAGAAAATAACAGAGTGTGGACATCCCCTGTGCACACAGAGGTTCTGTGCTGTCCTGTGTCATGAAACAATTCAAAAGGCATTGGAATAGGAGGAGATATAAAGCTGTGGGATCTCCTGAGCCAGGTATTTGAATGTCTTCCACATAAAATTTTCCTCATTGTGAAATCGTCTCAAGCTGTTTTCTTTGGAGGCTTTTGGGTGCATCTCCCTTTGATGCAAACCAGCATTCCATGGGAAGGATCCAGAGAAGCTGTCCACCCTTTTCTGTGTCGGATCTCATCTGGACTGTTCGTCTGCAGCAAAGTGCATGCTTGTCTGCAGTGAGATGTGTGTGACTGAATCAGCTCTTGCAGAAGAGAAGGGACTGGTTAACTGCCCTGCAGTTGTCTCCTCTGAAGGACTCCTCTGCTGGAGTGGAGGTGCAGAGTAAAGTTACTGCATGGGAAACATCAAATAGCTTTCTACTGGGCTCCTAATGCAAGCAAGCCAGAGCTGCTGGTGGTGAGTGAGACATGAGATGAAGGAAGAGTGGCATGGAGTGGAAAAGGTAAGATTGGCCTTTTTCAGAGGGGAGGGTCTGGGTGTGCACAGCTTGCCCATCAGGAGCAAAGCTACTACGTGAGTCTGATGGGATGTGAGAAGATTCACCATGCTGCTGCACTGGAAGGGCAGATGGAAAAGCCTTATTCTGGTCACTCCTGGTTTAAATTATACATCTTCCATCTGCTGACTCCAGCACAGACATGCTTACAGCAACTGCCGTGCTGCTGAAAATAACCATCCAGGGCTGCTGTTGGAGAGGCTTTGCACAGCCCTTGTCCGAGCTCACTCAGCTGCTGGCTCTTGCTGATGAAGATTTGATGTCACCTGGAAGAAGTAAGTGGTACAGGTTTGACCCTATCTGTGCACAGGTCAGGCAGGCCTAGACACCATCACGCCAATAAACACTACTCCTTCTTTTGCAGGGTCATAGAACGGGTTGGGTCGGAATCGTCTAGGCCAAGACTGCTGCCGTGGGCAGAGGCATCTCAACTGAGCCCCGTTGCTCAAAGCCCCACTCAGCCTGCAGGGCCTTGCACACTTAGAATGATAGAATATAGAATGGCTTAGGTGGGAAGGGACCTCAAAACTCATCTAGTTCCAGTCCCCCACCATAGGCAGGGACACCTCCCACTAGCACAGGTTGCTCAGGCTCACCCAGCCTGGCCTTGAACACCTCCAGGGAGGGAGCAGCCACAACCTCCTTGGGCAACCCATTCCAGTGTCTCACCAACCTCACTGCAAACAACTTCCTCCTAACATCCACTTTCAATCTCCCCTCTGACACTTCAAACCCATTCCCCTTGTCCTGTCATTCCAAGACCTTGTCAACAGTCCCTCCACAGCCCTCCTGTAGCCCACTTCAGATCCTGAAAGGCCACTCCAAGGTCTCCTGGAAGCCTTCTCCTCTCCAGGCTGCAGAGCCCAAACTCTCTCAGCCTGTCCTCACAGCAGCCCTTTGAGCATCTTGGTGGCCTCCTCTGGACTGGCTCAAACACTTCCATGTCCTTCCTGTGCTGGGGGCTCCAGAACTGCACACAGTACTCCAGGTGGGGTCTGAGGAGAGCAGAGCAAAGGGGCAGAATCCCCTCCTTTGCCCTGCTGCCCACACTGCTCTTGCTGCAACCCAGCACACAGTTGCTGTCTGGGCTGCACTCACACTGCAGGCTCATGCTGAGCTCTTCATCACCCCAGACCCCAAGGTCCTGTTCCTTAGGGCTGCTCTCAGCCATTCCCCACCCAGCCTGGAGTTGTGCTTGGGATTGTGCCTACCCAGTTGCAGGACCTTACACTTGGCCTTGTTGAATGCCATGAGGTTGGCCTGGGCCCACCTCTCCAGCCTGTCCAGGTCCCTCTGGATGGATCCCTGCCCTCTAGCAAGTCGACTGTGCCACACAGATTGGTGCCATCTGCAAACCTGCTGAGGGTGCACTGATTCCTCTGTTCCTGTTGCTGACACTTCCAGGGATGGGGCACCCACAGCTTCTCTTGGCAACCTGATCCAGTGTCTCACCACTCTCACAGTGAAGAACTTCTTGCAAATACCCAACCAAAATTTCTCCTTGCTCAGTTTAAAGCCATTACCTTCCTATCACCACATCTCCTTTCAACTCTCTCTCAAGCCATTGTTAGGAACTACACATCTGCATAGAGCATATCCACACACAACACCTGAAAGCCTCTCTCAGGGACCAGAATGCAAGCCCTGGTATGACTTTAGGTTTGGAAAGCTCCAACCCCTGGACCACAGCACTCTTTATGACAGTCTTGGCACCCTCAAGAGGCACCTCCAGCCTGGTTCCTCACCAGTTGAGAGTCGCCCTGGGACAGCTGCAGGTACAAGTGTGTTTGGCCCAGCAGCTCCCTGGAGCAAAGCCTGGGGGTGATTAGGTGTGGACTCACATTGCTGTGCTCAGGCCCTTCCAGACAGCACTTGCACAGCCCAGATGTGCTCCACCACGCTGAAAACTTTGCTTTTTCCTTGGACTTTAAATCACTTCTGTCAGCTCCTTAATTATTTTAATTTTTCTTCATTCTCCAGATCTCTCAAATACATTTTATATATATATGGATCTGGGCATAAAAAAGGAAAGCTCAGGCTGTGCCCTTGCTCTGGAGGCAGAGAAGTGGAAGTATTTCATCTTTGCCTTTCAGTTATTGCCTTTTTATTTTTTCTTTTCTGTTTTGAAGAAGCTGGGAACAGCAAGAAGCTGGTGGCTACACTCCAGCTGCATTGATTAGCAGTGAGTGGTCAAGCTGCAAAGTGCCTGAGAGCATACCCAGGAATGGGGACAGCTGAATGATGGCATTTTTCTGCAGAGGGAAGGAGGAGGGAGAGACACTTCCAATGCCCAGCTTGCTCCACACCCAAAGCCACTGGCATGAAGTTCTAAGCTGAGGGACAGCCAATGATTATTTTAGTGGCTCAGCAGAGCACTGGGCTACATCAGCTGCAGGTATTACCTGAATTGTCTCTGCTTGAACAAGCAGGGGGCAGAGAAGGGAGGCAAGTGGCAACACTTCTGCCTAGCTTTGTGCAAGAGGTCAGTGTTGGGAAGCCATCGCAGTCCTCGCTGATGTTCCTCTCATCAGTGCATTATAAGAGAAGAGGCAACGAATCACAGAATGGTTGGAGTTGGAGGAGACCTTAAAGATCATCTAGTTCCAGCCCCTTCACCCGTGGGCAGAGAACAGGTTGCTCAAAGCCTCATCCAAGCTGGCCTTGCACATGTTCAAGGAGAGTCAGTGAGAAGTCAGAAGGGTTTGCTCTGCTGTACCAGAGGCAGTGGTTGGTGCTGGGGAATACAGAACTCTCAACTGGAGGGCAGAGGGAAGTTTTCTCTTGCCTTTGGGTGCTGCAGCAGCAGCCTCCAAAAGGGCTGTTACAAACCTGCCAGTTCCAATCCCCAGCAGCTAATAGTGAGTGAAGCTTGGTTTTCTGCTATATATACCATGGGACTCAGAGCATGCAGGATTAACGCTCGGTGAAAAGCCTGGAGCTCTGCAGTGAACCACTTTGTGGTTCCAACACAGCCACTGCATGAGCCCTCCTGCCCCTTATAGGAGGGTCAGGAGTCCTTCAGTGAAGGACAACAACAACATGAATAAGCAACTGTAAAGTCAGGGTGGGGCCAGCCACTGAGCGAGTGCCAGAGGCTCTCCATGAACCCTTCTGCTTCCCAACAGGAACAGAAAGGGAACAAGGGAGAGAGACTGATGGAGAAACTAAACCATCTGGGATGGAAATGAGAATGAGCAAATGAAATAGAGACAGAGAGATACAAACCAACACCCAGCCCCTGATGGCAGTGATGTCACCGTTGTCACCACTGATACTGGGGCAGGCACTGGGGAAGTCCCAGACCAGACTCAGCAGCAGGTGGGTGCTGGGTACAGGAGCTGGATTCTGGAGCTGGATTCAGGAACACACAGGCTGAGATCGAAGGCAGAAGGGACAGAGTACTCCTGGGACACCAGCCACTGTTGGTAGGTTGAGGGTCACCTGTCCTGTCCCCTGCTCCCCACAGGTGTCACTTTTGCCTTCCTGCACCCCAAGGTGGCACACAAGCTGCGGCAGTGCCCTTGGTGTGCCCATGAGCAAGCCTCAGCCAGAGCCTTTCTGCATTGCAGCCCTTTGCAGGAGCTGTTCCCATCAGCTTCTGCCTGCTAGGAGCAGCCCCTGGGTGTGCAACCCTGCCCCGAGCTGCAGAGAGTGCCTCAGAGAGCAGAGCCTGAGCTGAGAAGTCAAACCCTGAGCAGAATAAAGTTGTTCCGGTCTAGTTCAGACCTGGGCCTGTAGAAAGTAAGCAACAAAGATATTTTTTTTATCTGTACAAGTGCTTCAGTCCATAGTGGGATGGGAAGCACCAACATGAGCACACACTGGAAAGCTGTGAAGTCCACAGGAAAACAAGACTTTGGGTGCAACAGCCTGAAGGGAGCTACTGTGATACCTGCGTCCAGGCAGCCAAAGCGCTACAAGAAAGCGCAGCAGTAGAGGTAAGTTGCTCTTCTTGCTGCTTATCTCTTTATAGCAGGACATTTCACATGGATTATCCCCATCACATTTCAGAGAATTTGCCAAGGGCTTTCGTCTGCTCTGCAGAGCTCTAAACTGCCATTGCAAGGTGCCACAGCTTCCAGGGTGTTTTGGCAGCAGGAAAAAGTTACATTCCTGAAGAACAGGGATCTGAGTGTCCTTGTGACAGAGCACGATTCAGCCTGGTGAACTGACCCCTGCCTCACCTTGTTCCTCCTCCATTCTTTGGTTGCACATCCTGTCTTTTCTTTTGCCTGCACATTTGAATTTAACAGCTATTATTTTAAGATTTGTGGAAGCACTGTCTGCTGGATCATGAGAAATTGGGAATCTAAGTAGCTCTCACAGAAGCAAAGCCAATTACTTTCATTATTATTGATTAATATTAGCTATAGAAATCCATATCTGTCTCAGCTCTACATCATCTGGCTTGACTCTGTGCTCCTCAGGGGAGCATCTGATTGTTTGCCATGTGTCACAGAATAAGGAATGGTGAAAGGTCACCTAGGGCAGCCCCTTGCAGTGAGCAGGGATGTGTTTAAAGGTCACCCAGGCCAGTCCCTTGCAGAGATATGTTTAAAGGTCACCTAGGACAGCCCTTGCAGGGATGTGATTGAAAGCCATCTCAGTCTGGCACCAAGGACGTGGCACAGCTACAGTCCAGGTGGAGCAGGTGAGACAGCTGCACTTGGGCTGTGAGGTCCTTTCCAGCCTGGATGATTCTGTGATTCTGTGATCTGCAACTAGAGCAGGTTGCTCAGAGCCCCATGCACCTTGACCTGCAATGGTTCTGAGTATGGGGCAGCTCCCACCTCTGCAAACCTGTGTCTCACCACCCACAGTGTCCAAAGCTTTCTCTCTCTCTCTAGTCTGAATCTCCCTCTTTGAGTTCCAAACCACCACCCCTTGTCCTGTCACAAGAGACCCTGATGAAAAACCTGTCCCCAGCTTTATGATCAGCCCCTTTATGTTCTGAAAGGCTACCAGAAGGTCCCCCAGGCCACACTGAAGTCTCCTGTGCTCACATCAGGAGCTTGACAGGAGATAACTTCCCTCTCTTCACTTCTGCCCATTGGTTTCAAGGTAATTTGCTCAAAACCCTGGGAGGCCCTTGGGAATCCCTCAGGACAGAACAGGGACTGGACTGGTTTTAAAGGAGATGAAGGGTAAGCAATAAGTGGCCATAAAACACAGCCACACAGCTTAACATCAGCAGTCAAGAAGCCTCCCAGAGCAGAGTCTCATTGATTTTAGTGGAATTATGTCATGCATGACTTTGAGCCAAAGGCAGCAGATATATTTTTCTTCTGGAATTTATTTTCCAGTGGAGGTTCCATTAAAATAAAAGGAGCCCAATGCTAAGCATTGATCAGATCCTCTGAGCAGAGAGATCACAGAACACCTCTGAGAGGATCGACCTTGTGATGTGTGGCAGAAATGATTGCTGGAAATTCGGGAGCAGTTCAGGAGTTCTTTGCTGAAAGCACTCAGGGGCACTCAGATCTCTGTTCCACAGGCCTGGGCTGGTGCTGTGCCCTTTGGGCAGAGCTGACAGAGACCTGCAAAGAAAGCTCCTCTGCAGAAACAGTAGCTGGTGTCAAGAGAGCTCTGACAAACTTCAGATCACCTCACTTGGAGGGAACAAAGGCTGCCAAAGAGAGGGAAGTTCACTCCTCAGTAGTCATGACAACACTTTCCAGAGCTCACAGTTAAGGGGAGAAATAAAAGCAATAAATACTGGCTGGCGACACAAACCCATCCATTAGGCCTGGTAGATTGTCTCTAACCATCTGGGCAGCTCTGCAGTTAAGAAAGGAGTGCTTGGGGGCAGCCCAGAGGGCTGGTGCCAGGTGCTGTGTCACCACCACCTCTGCGTCTGGTAAGGGCAGTGCCGGCCTGCTGCGGGGGACCCAGGACGTTGTAGGCTCAGGTGTGCCTCCCCAGGGGCCAGGACCAGCTTCAGATTGGTCCAACATATTCAGCAGTGGCCTGAAGAAGGGATGGAGTGACTCCTCAGGCAGGCTGCAGGTGATGCATAGCTGCGAGAGGCTGTGCTGCCAGCCAGAACCCCATGAAGTCATGGAGAGCAAGTGCAGGGTCCTGCAGCTGGGCAGGAATAAGCCCTGGTGAGGGTGGCTGCTGCAGGGCAGCTGCATGGAGAAGGCCCTTGGAATACTGCTGGACAGGTTTACCATGAGCTGTGAGAGTGCTCTTGTGGCCAAGACAGCAACAGGTCTCCTGCAGTGCAGGAAGAAGAGTGTGGCCACCAGATCGAAGCAGATTCTCCCTCCCAGTCTACTCCGTCCTAGGGAGGCCGCATCTGGTGTGCTGGGTCCTGTTCTGGGCTCCTCATTCAAGAGAGATGAGAAACTACTGGAGAGAGTCCAGCAGAGGCTATAGAGATGCTGAGGGGCCTGGAGCAACTCTGGGAGGAGCAAAGGCTGAGAGCCCTGGGGCTGAAAGCCTGCAGAAGAAGAGGGGAGCTGAGCAATGCTCAGCAAGAGCTAAAGGGTGAGGGGCAAGAGGCTGGGCCCAGACTCTTTTCAGTGGTGCCCAGTGGCAGGACAAGGGACAATGAGCACAAACTGAAACCCAGGAGGTTACAACTGAGCATAAGGAGAAACTTCTTTGGTGTGAGGGTGCTGGAGCCCTGGAACAGGCTGCCTGTGTTGGTTCTGGAATCTCCTTCTTTGGTGAGATTCCAGCTGCCCCCTGGCAAGCTGCTGTGGGGGCCCCACTTCAGCAAGGGGTTGGAGTGGATGATCTCCAATGGCCCCTTCCAACCCCCACCATTCTGTGACTCTGGAACTATGCATGGTAGTGGAAGAAGTTAGAACCTTCTCCCTCCAGGTCTTCACTGAGTTTTTTCTAGGAGATATTGTGGCTCCCAGGACTGAAAGAGGAACAGAATTTCCACCCTGAGATGCCTCGAGGCGAAGAGCTGCTGCAAGTGACAGCTCAGGCAGAGCAGTCAGGCTTCACACTGAGGAGGCTAACAGGTTGTCTGGAATACTCCATCATGCTGACCCCTTGGCCAGCCACAGCATGGTGTCAAGCAGCCTGTGCCCAGGGATATCACAAAGAGCTGCGACTGCTTGCTGGGCAGAAATGTCTTTGCAAGTGCTTGGCTGTCTGTTCCCCTTCTTTCTCTTCCCTGGGAAGTTCCCTTGAGCTGTGTTAGATTTGTCTTTTTCTTTTTTTCCCCTTCTTTATCTCTTTGGATGCAATGGCTGCCCTCCAGTTGCATCTCTTCTGCTGCCACTGCTGATACCCATCTGGACTGTCAGAAAGCAGGACCCTCACCAAAGAGTGTAGGCCAGAGGAAGCCTCAGAGCCTCCAGTCAGGGAGAAATGGATTAAGGATGATACTTGCTGTTCCCAGGCTGCCTTTGCAGCCCTCAGAACGGCTCAGCAGGGCAGAAGACAGGCTGATGTCCCCCGAGCTCTCCTGGAGATGTGTCTGATCCGGCCAGAGAGGCAGGCAGTCAGGCCACTTTTCTCTCCCAGCCAGTTTCACTAAAGGAAAAAGCAAGGTGACGAGAGTGTGAGTGGTGGGGGTCAGACTGCAGCTGTGGCTTGCTCCTTTGGAGTGGACCTGAAGGCATCCATAGCTTTTCCCAGAGCCTCTGAGAGCCTTCACAGATGGCAAGGTTCAAAGAGAACCGCAGGGCTGAGCTCTGCTCCCCTTTCAGGAGCAGGACTCATCTGTAGGGGGAAGCACAGACATGCAGTAAGTGCCTGAACACTTCCTGAGCGACTTTGAATTGCTTGCCCACAGAACTTTGCAGGCTACCTTCAGGCAGTTGTAGAGAGCAATGAGGTCTCCCCTCAGTCTCCTCTTCTCCTTGCAAGCTCCTTCCCGTATTTCAGGAACTGAGATCCATCTCCAGACTGAGGACTGGAAACCAGCACTGATAAGAGAAGACTCTCAGCCCTTGACATCCCTCCCCCTGCCCAGGGCTCTGCAAACCTCCACTTCCATTTGGCATGGATCTTCAGACTGTCTTGCCAGCTCAGTCAGGCTGATTTGGGTGGTGGTGTGCTTCACAGCAGCACTGAGTCAGCTGGGACCAGCACAGTGTGCATTATGGTCAGAAACCAAACCTGACTCCAGTGAAATGGAACCCTTGGAATCCAAAGGGCCCTCTGCTGCAGGCACCAGTTCCTGCCTAGCATTTTGTGTCCCCCATCATAGAATCAGTCATAGGGTGGTGGTGGGTGCAAAGGACCTCTGGAGGTCGAGTCCAATCCCCCTTCCAAAGCAGGATCAACTGGGACAGGTCACACAGGAACTCATCCAGACAGGCCTTGAAAGTCCCCAGAGAAGGAGGCTCCAAAACCCTCTGGGCAGCCTGCTCCAGGGCTCCAGCATCATCCTTCTCTGGAGAGATTCCAACCCTACCTGGATCTTGTGATCCTGGGTAAGATGCTGTAGGTGACTCTGCTTCAGGAGAGGACTTGGGACTGGATGATCTCTGGAGATATCTTCCAACCCTCACCACTCTGTGATTCTGTGATACTAAATCCACCACCTGATGGACTGGGACAGGGGGAGGCCAGAGCCCTACCTCCTGTAGGTGCAGCTCTTGGATGTACAGGACTCAAGAGTTATTCTGGGAGCATTTGCATGTGTGAAAGGCTCTCTCCTGTTGTCCAGGAGAAGATTTCTGGCTAGAGATGAGGTATGAGGTTTACATGAGAGCTTCAGGGTTGCAAGGCTCAGCCTTTTCATACCTGCAGGTTGCCTTGGATGAGTGCCCACATGCAGAGAGGCAGCTGCAAAGGGAGCATGGCAGAGGACATGCAGCAATGGCAGCCCACCCTCTCCTTCAGGCTGTCACGAGTGCTTAAAAGTGGTGGGAGAGGAACTGATGGAGCTGGAATATCTAGGGAAGATCTGGTGGGAAAAGCTATTGCTGATGAGCTAACCTTGCAGGTTAGCTGTAGGGCTGACCTTGAAGGGAGCAGATTTGTTCTGGTAGTGTTTGAGACATCTGCGAAGGGCGAGAGCGAGGTGGAGATGCTCTGCTGATAGAACAGGAGCTGACCAGATCCTCTGCCCTCAGCTCTTTCCTTGCTCCTCACTGCTAAACAAAATCCTCTCATCCACCTGGTTATCTAGCAGATCTGGCACAGAATTTAGATCCTCTCAGGTTTCTTCCCACTAGAGTCCTTTCAAAGCAGCGGAGAGTGAGGAAGTGGAAGATAGTTTTCAGTTGGTCTGGCAGATGCTCTGCTTCACATTGTGATGGCAAACCTGATCCTGTCTAAACAATTCTCCAGGTTGTGTCCCTAGATCTGCTGCAGAACCAAGGCAGTGAGAGGCAAAGCAACTCTCATGGGCCTGTCTGATGGGTGCTGGTTACAAGTGGAAGGCTGCTCTGAGCTCCCAGGAGCACAGCTTCCTTGCATTCCTTCAAAGCATTGCCTGTGTTGAAGAATGGAGGTGACACATCCTGGACAGATCTGAAGGAAGGCATGGAGGGTGCTTGCTAACTCCATGGTCTCCTGATGCCTTGCTTCTGTCTCCAGACCCCCTGCTCCCCTCCACTCTTTGTGATTAGATTATTAATGGCATGTACACACTCTCTACAACTACCTGGAAGGAGGCTGCAGGAGGGTGGACCTTTACCTTGTCTCCCAAGTAACAAGCAACAGGACAAGAGGAAAGACCTTCAAGTTGCACCAGGGAAGGTTTCAGTTGACTGTTAAGAAAAGTTCTTCCCTGAAATACTCTGCAGTGCTGGGCTAATGGTGGGAGTCAATGACCTTAAAGGTCTTTTCCAGCCTAAACAATACCACAATTCCATGAAACACCTTCACAGGATGTGCAACGAAACTACCCAACTCTGACATCTCTCAAGAGAGAGACTCCTTGGGGAAACTGAGACACTGGAAGCACTGGGAACATGACCTCAAATCCCAGCAAACCCTCAAGAGGTCCCACAGAGGAATCAGTACTTGTGGGTCCAGCAAACACTCTCACATCCAGGCTTCTTCCTTTAGGTGTTACTACACAGATCCACAGATTGCATTGGCTTGGGAGGGACCCTCAAGGATCATCTTGCACAACCCCCCTGCAGTGAGCAGGGACACCTCCAACTAGATCAGGCTGCCCAGGGCCACCAGAAGTGTGCTCCTCTTCTTCCTCACTGACATATACCCATATCCATGTGTCAGAGGATTCATCCTGTATCAGCACAGCCAGCATGTCCCCTGCTATCTCTGATCAGCCTCACTGTGGACAGTTCTACACTGGCTGTGGTGAGACAGTGGCCCAGAGAGGTGGGAGAAGTCCCATCCCTGGAAGCATTCCAGATCAGGTTGTTTGGGGCTCCGAGAAACCTGCTCTTGTTGCAGGTGTCCCTGCTCCCTGCAAGGGATTGGTCTAGATGACCTTTAAAGGTCTCTTCCAACCCAAACCATTCTGTGGCTCTGTGAGCAGCAGGACCAGCAGGGAAAGAAAAGCACTTGGGAGGGTGATGCCTGTCACATCCCATGTTTGATGAGGCCTCCACCTCTCTTTTGGAATGTATTGTTAGAAGTTGGGAAGCATTGCTCCAGTTTTGGGCAGAAAGGCCCTCAAAAGGGAGGAAAAAGCCACCCACAAGCTGCAGTGTCAGAGGCAGACACAGCCACAGCCACAGCCCAAAACTGCTCCTGATGTGCTGGTTTGTTTCTCTTGCAGCTGCTTTGTTTTGCTGCAGAGTGAAGGTCTCCAGTTCCTTGGTTTGCTACCGCAGCAAAGTTGAGACACAAGCTTTTAATGAAGTTTATGTAAATTTGGGGGTGTTTATATTTAGCTGAACAGATTTAGGAGTACTAATAAAGCAGCAGATGAAGCATAGAAAGGAGCTGGTGCAGTTCTTCGCCAGTGTTATTTTTTAGCTTCCTCCCACTGCTCCCAATGAAGAGCCTGCCTCTGGTGCCAGCTCCCCTCCAAAACGAGGGCTTTGGAAGGCTCCTTCATCCTCAGCACTGCTGGAGCAGCTCATGGAGCTGCAGCCAGTTGCACCATGTTGCCTTTCCTCTTCTGACAGTTCATCTCTCCCATGTTTGCTCTCCCTGGAAGAAATGGAAATTTCCCAGCTGCATGAACTGAGCTGTGCTGGCAGAGTGGGAGCAGTGGGAGAGACTATGGCAAGGGCAGGCTTTCCGGGTGGGTGAAGAAACCTTTTCCTTTGGAGGAAAGGTGAGGAAAGGTGAGGGGTGGTGCAGCCACCCAGATGTGCAGGCCTGCACTGTGGATGCTGATGATGCAGGATGAGTCTCAGCCTTGGGCATGTGGATGGAGGAGAAGGCAGAGGTGGAACCTCCCACTGATGGGTGCTGTCTTTTCCTGTGATTGTGGCTACAGGAAGAGCAGAGCCCAGCCAGAGAGACCTGTGGCCACTGTCCCTTCTGGTGCATTGCCTGTCCTCTCTAATGCAGCCAGTCCACCTTGGGGACCACAGTGGAATGATGCATAAAGAATCAGGAAATTCATGGGTGCCAAGTGAGGAGAAGGAACGTGCTGGGGCTCCTGGTGGCACTGCTGGCTACCTGTCCACCATTATGGCCCCAGCAGCAGGCATGTGCTGCACTGCCCCCCGCCCATCCACACAGCCCCAGCTGGCTGCTTCTGCCAGGTGGTTGGAGTTTGCAGAACAAGCCTGCTGGGAAGGGCAGGGCTGCAAGAGGAATGAAGAAAGGCCACACAGCATAGAAGGGAGGGATGGCTGAGCCAGAGCTGCCTGTGCCCACCCCAGAAACAGTGCTGAATAGGTCAGTCATTAGCTTGGTGGGTTTGACCATCCTCTTGTCACAGCCAGCCGAGACCTCCAGAGGACACTTGGGTCTGTCTGGGCTCTGGAAATGGAAGGCCCTGGAAATGGAAGGCTCTGGAAATGGAAGGCTTTGGAATTGGAAGGCTCTGGAAATGGAAGGCCGTGGAAATAGAAGGCTCTGGAAGAGAGCTCAGGTGTCCTCCCAACTCACCATAGAATCCCAGCATGGTGGGGGCTGGGAGGGACCTCTGGAGATCATCCAGTCCAGCTCCTGCTAAAAGCAGGGCACCCACAGCAGCTTGTCCAGGGTCACAACGGCCAGGCAGGCTTTGAACTTCTTCAGGGACCTGAGTAAGGCATTTGACTCTGTCCCACATGACATCCTGGTCACCAAACTGGAAAAACATGGACTGGATGTGTGGGGCACTGCTGGGTAAGGAATTGGCTGGATGGTGGCACCCAGGGAGTGGTGATCAAGGGCACAATGTCCACCTGGAGACCAGTGACAAGTGGTGTCCCTCAGGGGTCAGTGCTGGGACCAGTGCTGCTTAACATCTTTGTCAGTGCCATGGACAGAGGAATGGAGTGCAGCCTCAGCAAGTGTGCAGATGGCACCAAGCTGTGTGGCACAGTCACTTGCTAGAGGGCAGGGATCCATCCAGAGGGACCTGGACAGGCTGCAGAGCTGTGCCCAGGCCAACCTCATGGCATTGAACAAGACCAAGTGTAAGGTCCTGCACCTGGGTAGGCACAATCCCAAGCACAACTCCAGGCTGGGTGGGGAATGGCTGAGAGCAGCCCTGAGGAA
>VWZE01002416.1:178082-189917 GCA_013396675.1 Eubucco bourcierii
TGAGGACAGGCTGAGAGAGTTGGGGCTCTTCAGCCTGGAGAAGAGAAGGCTTCGAGGGGACCTGATAGTAGCCTTCCAGTATCTGAAGGGGGCCTACAGGAAGGCTGGGGAGGGATTATTTACAAGGTCCTGCAATGACAGGACAAGGGGCAATGGGCTTAAACTGGCAGAGGGGAGATTTAGACTGGATGTTAGGAGGAAGTTCTTTCCAGTGAGGGTGGTGAGGCACTGGCACAGGTTGCCCAGGGAGGCTGTGGCTGCTCCCTCCCTGGAGGTGTTCAAGGCCAGGTTGGAGGAGGCCTTGAGTAACCTCTGCTAGTGGGAGGTGTCCCTGCCTATGGCAGGGGGTTGGAACTGGATGATCCTTGAGGTCCCTTCCAACCTTACCATTCTATGATTCTATGATTTCAGAACAGAGCTCAGCCTGCAGGGCAGCTCCTGACCCACCTCTGACTGCAGTGGAGCAGGCAAGCTTTGCAGCTAGCTCTGCACCAGCTCATCTTCCCACGGGGAAAGCCCCAGGTGCACCCCTGTGTGGTAGGAATGAGGATGCTCCCTGCTGGGTGGGTGTGTCAGGCCAGCATCTGCGTGTGAGCAGTTACAACCTACACACATTTCCTAGCTTGTCTGGAAATTCTGGGTGCTGGGACCAAGGAGGTCAAGGAAGGTGCCTCGATGTGGGCTGTAGGTGCAGGGCACGTGGGTGCAACAGTCCCACTTGCTGTTCTGAGTGTCTGAAAAGCTCCTGAAAGGCAAAAACATGAGGGAAGCTCGGGAGCTTTGCTTAGCCTTGGTAAGCCTGGGGGCTGCATAGTGACTTACCTGGGAGGTCTCCACAGTCCTCCACCCCTGCCTCCCTAATGGAGATAACAGCACACAAGGCTTCGCCGGGAGAGAGACTGAGAACAGAACAGGGGGAAGAGCTCTGAGCACTTCAGTGATTGGAGTGTTATATATACCTGAGACACTTGCACTGAGCTGTAATTTGCCCCTATTAAAAACGAGCCTCTTTAATTGCCAGGCTCCAGACTATTTATTCCTGTTCCCACCTGCTGTGAGATATTGTAAGGGGGGAAAAAAGAGCTCAAGTGCAGAGACAGCCTCAATAAAAACCTGGGAGAAATGCAGGTGAGGCTTGTCTCTGAGGTGCTGAGGTGACTTTCCTCCTGCTAAGAAGACACTTTCCAAGGCTGTCTGTTTGATTTATTGTCCAGGTCTCAAACTGGAACATTTCTGCCTTTGTTTTGGCAGGAAGAACAGAAGTGCCAAGCATGAGATGTCCTCATTGCTTTCCGTCTACTGATGAATACTCTGACAGCAGAGGGACTTCTCCCTATGAGCTCCTGGGGGCTTGTGACTTATTTTATAGGACATTGGGGGATGGGGAAAGAGCTGAGCTTGCTGCTGGCATTGTCAGGCCAGGATTATTCTTTTTTATATTCTGGTTGAATTGCAGCTGATGTCTTCAGCCTTCTAAAAGCTGTGATATTCTGGAAGTGGCACCAAGCTAGTCATTGTGCCAGGCGAAATGTTATGTGTGTGTCTTTCTTAACACTGACTCAAAAGAAAGTTCACTCTTCATTTAAGGTGACCTTGTTTGAATTCAATCAGATACTCCTGGGTCATTTTTGACCCTAATTTCTCAGGTCAGTGGGGCTGAGGAGGCTAAATTTGACAGCAGTGAAACTTCAAAACCCAAGGAACTGTGTCTTTTGGTTCAGTGCATTGTTGATGGGAAAGCTGATCTCCCCCACTCCCCCTGGGCACTTTTACATGGCCAGCTAAGCATTTGTGCATCCATCACATCCCAACTGAATCGTGAGACTGCTCTAAATGGATATTTCAACCTGAGGTCTTGAGCTGGGCAGGGGAGGGGAAAGCCAATGTGCTGGGCCAAGATGCTCCCCAGGCACCTCACAGTGCAGAAGGAGGTGTTGCAGGGTGGACACTGTGATGTAGTGCACCAGCTTCAAAGGAAATTCCACCTCCACATGAGGAGACAATTTTTTACTGTGAGGGTGCTGGAGCCCTGGAGCAGGCTGCCCAGAGAGGTCCTGGAGTCCCTCCTGTGGTGGAAGGCAAATAGGCCTATTAGATATCCTGGCTTGCCCCACCCTTCTGCTGTTGCAAAGGCTTGGGACACTATGTCCCCTCCCAAAGTGATAAACAGGGACCCACAGGTGTTTCTGTACTTGTTAGGGTCTTGCCCAAATAAGGGTAAGCAAGCCCTGGGTTCACCCACTATGGTGAGTTTAGCAAATGCCATTCTGATTGGTGAATCTCTGTAGCCGAAGGAGCCGTTGCACTCAGGCAAGTCATATAAATGGAGCTAAGTTGCAAGCAGCTGTGCTGCTGCCTCTGCTTCACTACTCTGCCTCAGTGTGTGCTGCTCTGCTCTGCTCACACAGCTTGCTCTGCTCACACAGCTTGCTCTGCTCACACAGCTTGCTCTGCTCACACAGCTTGCTCTGCTCACACAGCTTGCTCTGCTCACACAGCTTGCTCTGCTCACACAGCTTGCTCTGCTCACACAGCTTGCTCTGCTCACACAGCTTGCTCTGCTCACACAGCTTGCTCTGCTCACACAGCTTGCTCTGCTCACACAGCTTGCTCTGCTCACACAGCTTGCTCTGCTCACACAGCTTGCTCTGCTCACACAGCTTGCTCTGCTCACACAGCTTGCTCTGCTCACACAGCTTGCTCTGCTCACACAGCTTGCTCTGCTCACACAGCTTGCTCTGCTCACACAGCTTGCTCTGCTCACACAGCTTGCTCTGCTCACACAGCTTGCTCTGCTCACACAGCTTGCTCTGCTCACACAGCTTGCTCTGCTCACACAGCTTGCTCTGCTCACACAGCTTGCTCTGCTCACACAGCTTGCTCTGCTCACACAGCTTGCTCTGCTCACACAGCTTGCTCTGCTCACACAGCTTGCTCTGCTCACACAGCTTGCTCTGCTCACACAGCTTGCTCTGCTCACACAGCTTGCTCTGCTCACACAGCTTGCTCTGCTCACACAGCTTGCTCTGCTCACACAGCTTGCTCTGCTCACACAGCTTGCTCTGCTCACACAGCTTGCTCTGCTCACACAGCTTGCTCTGCTCACACAGCTTGCTCTGCTCACACAGCTTGCTCTGCTCACACAGCTTGCTCTGCTCACACAGCTTGCTCTGCTCACACAGCTTGCTCTGCTCACACAGCTTGCTCTGCTCACACAGCTTGCTCTGCTCACACAGCTTGCTCTGCTCACACAGCTCTCAGCTTGGACAACCTGTTCTGCTCTGCCTCATGCTTCAGACCAGCTTAGTCCTGATGTTTTGGGCTTGAACTATCTGGCAAGTGCCTCAAGTTTCCCAGGAGCAGGCATTCAGTGCCTCACGCCATGGTGAGCAGTGCTACTGACACTGTGCAAGAGATCTGCCTGCACCTCTGCAAACCTCTGTGCCAAGAGGAGCCAGGATCAGGCCAGAGATCATCTGCCTCCTTCCCAGCACCCTGCTAGAGCCTGGGAAGATCTAGAAATCTCAACAACTATCAAGATACAGAACAGCTCCAACACTGCTGCAAAAGAGCCAGGAACTATCTTGGAATTCTTCCTGCACCACGGTGAGCAGCACAGGCATTCCCTGGGGCTCCAGGCTGCCTTTATTTGTAAGTGGGGCAGAGCTATTTTGTGTCTAAACTTCTCCAATTTTCCAATTCTCCTAAATGAATGACTTGCCAATCAGCATCCATGTGGAGATGTTCCCGACCCAATTAGCACCCAAATGTAGTTGCTCTGTATAGAGTTCGTGGGCTGGGCTTTTTGGAAGTAAAATAACTATGTATTTTATAAATCCTGCCTCCTTAATTGCCCCAACTGAATCACTTCTCTGGAGACTTTGAAAACCCACCCGGGTGTGTTTCTGTGTGGGCTGTCCTGGGTGATCCTACTCTGGCAGGGGGGTTGGACTGGGTGATGTCTAGAGGTCCCTTCCAGCCCTCCAACATCCTCTATGATATGTCCCTGGTCTGACCCTTTGAGTGTTTCCAGTGCCCTGCAATGCTCGTGCCTTTTTGCAGACCCATCTTCTTTCTCTCTATTCTGGGCTAGAAATTGCAAGATTTATAATCCATTTTGTGGTCTGATTTTAATGGCATCATGACACAGACCGTGGCAGTCCCTGTGTTTGTGGATTTCTGAGTCATCCCCAGCCAGTGCTGCCAAGTGTTTCAACCCAGCTTCCCAAAACAGTGTTCCAGCTCCTGCGGCAGGCTTGATAGGATTCATCCATTCAAATGCAGATAGCTCCATCGGCGACATGCTCTGAGCAAGTCCCTCTGGGCTCCTCTTTATAGTGCCTGGAAAGAAACAGGCAGCTTAGGGTGAAATTAATCTCATCCAGAGCAGACACCTACCTTTGGTCAATGAAATCACTCCCTGGAAGTGTTCATTTCTCCCCAGCAGTGGCAGTGGGAGCATTGTCTGGCTACCTCAAACACAAACAGGGGTAAAAATAAGGAGTTCCCAACTGCAGCTGTCATCCGTGGAGAGTTTTAAATTGGAACCTCGATGCAAAGAAATGCTTTGGTGACTCTGTGTGCCAGATAAGCCTGTGGAGATAAACTGTGTGCCTTGGTACTGCTGGGATTTTGGTGGGGCTTGTGAAAGGCAAAAGAAACTGATTTTCTAGCCACTCAGGTTTGTAGTTGCTTGAAGCATTTCCTGAAAGAAATGGAAGCAAGCATCTGGCGGCTTGTGTGGAGATCCTGTACTCTAGAGCGTGCAGCCCAGGCTGCTCTCCTGGGAGCAGGCTGTGGAAGAGGAGTCTCTGCAACAGAATCATAAACCCACAGACTCACAGAATTGCTTTGGTTGGAAAAGACCTCTGAGATCAGAGCCCAGCCACCGACCTAAGACCTCACACCATGGAACCATGCCCCCAGGTGCCACGTCTGCATGTTTCTTCAGCACCTCCAGGGACAGTGACTCTGCCACCTCCCTGGGCAACCTATTCCAATGCCTGACCACCTTCCAGTAAAGTCATGCTTATGCTAGGACTCAGGAGAGAGTACAGCCCCTTCAAAGAACTGCAGCTCATGTCCTTCAGCTCCTTTTTACTCTGCTGAGTCTTTGCTGCCACCCCAACAGAGCCCATTTGGATTGCCTGAACCTAGTACCTAGGCTGTGCAACATGGGAAGCAACTCAGCCACAGGACCTGAGTTGAAGGGCAAGTTATGGTATGAGAGGAGCTAACTGAGATATACACCATGCTTGTGCCGGTTCTTGCACTTGGGGTTGCCAGAAGAACATCTCCTTAGGGATGAAATCATAGAATAATAAAATGGTAAGGTTGGAAGGGACCTGAAGGATCATCTAGTTCCAACCCCCTGCCATAGGGGCATGTCCCAAACATTCTCTCACAAAATGCTCTGGTGGAGCATTGGTGGTGAGCACCATCGCGAGCAGTGGTGGCCGTGCCCGAGACAGCTGCTGGCCCTACCTCTGGTGGTGGCACTGCTGTGTTCTCGGGCTGGGCAGCACTGCGAGCAGTCCATCTTTGTTAGTGTCTCTTTCCTTGGAGCTTGCTTTTTAGTGAGTCCCATACGAGCGTGCTGCATCACCCTGGCTACAGCACATGGCCTCAGCTGCCATTTGCTTGCTTTCCCTTCCCTGACAAACCTTTCTGTCTTTGGCTCTTGCTGCCTTTCCTCCCAGCAATGCTTTTCCTTTCTCTGGCACATCTCTATTACTCCTGTCAACATTTTCCAAGCACGGATGCAACTCTCAATTCTGTCTGGAGAAAATAAAAAAAAAAGAAGAAGAAGCTATTACAGGGTGTTGCTTCTTAGAAAACAGCCTCAGCTTGTAAAGCAGTGGGGGAGATTTCATTGTCCCAGAGCAACACGAGGACCTGCTTGCAGAGGCACTGCCTGTAGTGATCTACTTCCCAGCTGTTTTGAGAACAACACACACCCTGGTTCCATCCTGCAGTGTTAAGCCCCATGCTAATTGCTCTCAATTTATAGAACCATAGAATGGCTTGGGTTGGAAAGGACCTTCAAGGATCATCTGTTTTCAACCCCTCCCTGCTCTAGGCAGGACTGTGACCATGTCCCAGTAGATGAAGTTGCTCCAAGCCCATCCAACCTGGCCTTGACTGGGGCAGGTCTCTACACCCTTCTTCTTCCAGCAATCTTCCACCATCCCAGGCAGAGATGTCCTGGTCTGGCTCCCAGAGCTAAGGCAGCTCCAAGTGTACTGGTTCAGCTCTTCCCATAGACTGTTGTGCTGGCAGAGGCAGCCAGAGAGCACTGGTGATGCCCAGGATGCTGGGCTTTCTGGCTGCAGCTCAGGAGCAGCATGCCTACAGGCACCTTGGAAGACATCAGGCTGTTGGTATGCTGGGTTTGTTCTTGCTAAAGGTTGTTGGCATTTAGATGCCTTTTGAAGATATGAGAGAAGTGGCTTCTGAGAAGTGACAGCACTAAAGTCTGATTAATGTCTCCAAGGAGCTAGATAGTCAAGGAGAACCCTCTTTAAGCTGCATCAATTTCCATATGTAGCTCAGATGGGTTTTGACAACACTGTAGAAATGCAGTGTTTGGAAGGAGTCTGGTTTGTTATCAGGAATATTTCTCCTACAGCCTTTAAGAAGAGATGAAAAAAACCTCCAAAGCTCTGTGTAAGATCTCAGAATATTAATTTCCATAGTACTTAAGGGGTGAGTGTCACACATGCTCCCGTGCAACCCTTCCCCTAGGGTTCAGGTACTCAGCTCGCAGGTCTAGGCACAGTCTTGGAGTGGGAAGGAGCATGGCAATGTGAAGCTAAGTACTGGTGGAAATCACAGGGAATCCACTTGCATCTTTGCTAGTTCATCACAGAGCCATACTCCTGACCTGTCACTGCTAGAAGTCTCCTTCTCTGCAGATATTATCCATCCTCCTCCTGGCCAGCCTGCTCAGGGTGACTTTGCTTTAGCAAGTGAGCTGGACTGGATGGCCTCCAGAAGTTTCCTCTGATGGCCACCATGCTGGCATTATGGGATTCTGTGCTGCTTGTTTCAGGAGAGCATCTTCTAGAGAGATGACTGCAGCTCATCTGGGTCTGCTCACACCAGGCAGATGACAGTAAGCTGCTGCCCACAGCTTTAGTCTGCAGGTGAAGTGACCAAGGCACCTCACAGCCTGAAAATGTGCATTTGGCACTGAGATGGCACCCAAACAGAAAACCACAGGCTGCAGGCACGGTCCTCATCAGCTCTGCTGGCAGTTTCCAAGCACATAGCTGAACTGTCACCTACTGTCATCAAGTGCCTGGCATTTGGCCACCCTCTTCCTCCCTCTTTTCCTAATCACTGCATTGAAAGACCACTGACCACGATGGAAGAGTCAGAGATGTGAGGGAGGATGCTCAGAGAGGCAGAGAGGCTGAGAAAGTGGATCCAAACAGCACAGTTTTTGTACACCCTTCCTCATCCCATGGAAAAAGTTAATTTCCAAGAGTTTTTCAGTTTGCTGGGGGTTTTTTTGTTTTGTTGTTGTTGTTTGTTTGTTTGGTTTTTTTTTTTTTTTTTTTTTTTTTTTTTTGCATGGGCTGGAGCAGGCATTGCAAGTTCCTCACACACATCGCACATACCACAGTGAGAGAACTCTTTGGGTTTTTGTAACTGCAGGAGCAGCTCCTTGCCAAGCTGTGCAGCAGCAGAGGAGTCCTGCTGCTGCTGTCCAAGGTCCATGTGCTTGGCAAGCAGAGCAGGAAGTGTCCAGCATGTGTAGGCTGCTCAGAACTGAACCTGAGTGCATCTGAGACAACCTGGGAGGGCTTCAGGGCTGAGGCTCAGCACTTTGGTGCTGAAACACAGCAGGGTTACCACATAAATGCTAGGGGCTGGCCTAAATGTGATGATGTTGTGAATATCTCCTGACTCTGGCAGTGACCATGCCTCCAGGATGGCTCTTCTTCCTACCTGCTGTCCCCCAGCAGTCAGAGATCACAGGGATGAATGCTGTGCTCAGTCATATTTGGTGTCAGACACTGCTTATCAATAACCTGGGGGGTAGGTGTCAGGAAGGGGGGGACAGAATCTTCTCAGTGGTCCCCAGTGACTGGACAAGAGGTTGTGGACGTAAGCTCAAACACAGGAGGCTCCATCTAGACATGAGAAGGGACTGCTTTACTTTGAGGGCGGCAGAGCGCTGGAGCTGGCTGCACAGAGAAGCGGTGGAGTCTCCATCTCTGGAGACTTTCAAGGCTCACCTGGATGCGTTCCTTTGTGGTCTACTTCAGGTGATCTTGCTCTGGCAGTGGTGCTGGATTCAGTGATCTTCAGAGGTCTCTCCCAACCCCTACCATGCTGTGTCTGTGTGTTAGTGTGGGCTGCAGAGAGCTCCTCTTGCACTTAGACCAAGACACCATGCCACAGGGCACCTCCACCTTCTCCATAGACCCTGCCCTTGCACCCTATTCGTATTGTCCTGTGGTCCGATTGCCACCACATATGGGCTGCCCCTTACACCCTTGGGTCAGATGTTTTCATGACACCTCTTGGGTTCACAGGCTCCATCACAGAGCCACAAAACCTTTTCTGGGTCTATTTTTCTGCAGGAGATACTGCCAGTGCCCCTCTTTTTAAGACAACTGTGATACTCTCATCACAGAGAAGCAGATACCTCAAGTAGGAAACACGTGGGGACAACCCAGATGGCAATTTTTGTGTGTTGCCTTGGATGACCTGGACTTGCTTTCCTATAACTTGTCCACCTGGATCACCCAGGGTCCAAGTGCAAGGTTCATCCATGGAGAAGTATTGATGCACCCACAGAGAGCAGAAGAAAAGTGTCCATTTACAAGGTGTACTTAGCCCTTCACAATCTCATCTTCTGATTTCCACTTTCTTCTGTATTTCTCCTGAAATGGTATATTCTACATGAAAGATCTGGTGGTTATTGAAAGACAGTGGAACCATCTGAGCAGATTCTTCTTCCTTCCCATGTGCCAGTGCTGGGAAGGGCTGGAAATAGCCTCCTCTTGCCTGAATTCTGTGCCACAAGATTACTTTAGAGCAGCGGCTTGCCCATGCGTTTGGTGTTCTCCAGGCTTTGCTCAAGCTCTATGCACAAGACGGAGAAAAGGAGCAGAGTCAGGCAGCTGGAGATCTTGCATGGTGCCTATGAAAGGTGTCCAGATTAAAATGGCAATAAGACAAACCAAGGGAAGCCATTTCTTACATAAGAAGATGGGTGGCAGGTGTTGTGTGGCTGCCTTCACTTTGGTGAGTCATGCAGCTTAGATGCTGCTAGGGGTTCAGAATAGAAAGAGCAGCTTCACAGGGCGGGTAGGAGAGCTGCAGATCATCTTGCCAAAGAATGCAGATGATAAATATTTACACAAGTCTGAGTGGAAACCAGACAAATCACCCAACACTGAATGTGGAAGGGAAGCCTGGAGACTTGTGAACCAATACCATGCCTGAAACAAAGGCAGCTTCAGAGGCAGGTCAGGTGGCTCCAGGTCCAGCTGAGGCTTGAGTACCTCGAAGATTCTTCTTATTCTCCCTTTGGGTGACTCTACCTCTATCTTCCCTCCAATCTCCCTCAAAGTACTTGTTGGCGTTCCCATTTGCCTCCTCCTTGCCAGGCTTGGCGGTGCCCCAGCCTGGACTGTTAGATGGGGATATACAGCCCCAGATGGAAGAGCTGGCATTTGCCTATGGAAAAGCAGGGGGGTTACACTGAAGCTTGCACAGAAACCTTGTCTAAGCAGGGAATTTCCTGAGCTAAAAATGGTTGGATGCTTTGAAAGCAGCAGAGGGTGGGAAGGAAGAAGATCCAGACCGTCTTTGTTCTAGTGTTCTTGCCAAGGCACCTCTTATGGCTGCTGTTGGAGAGTCATAGTTGTTTTGGTTGGAAAAGACCTTTCAGAGCATCAAGTCCAACCACCAGCCCTGCACTAAACTATGTCCAGAAGCCATTCATATGCCTTCTAAAGCCCTCCAGGGACATGGACTCCACAACCCTTTCAGTGGAGAGATTTTTTTCCTGATGTCCAACCTAAGCCTCCCCTGGAGCAACGTGAGGCCATTTCCTCTTGTCCTATTACTTGTTGGTGGGGAGAACAGACCAACTCCCACCTGGCTTTAGCCTGCTTTCAGGGAGCTGCAGAGAGCCAGGAGCTCTCCCTTCAGCATCCTTTCTTCCAAATAGAACACCCCCAGGCCCCTCAGCTGCTCCAGACCCTTTGCCAGCTTTGGTGCCCTTTTTTGGACACACTGCAGCACCTCAATGTCCATCTTGGAGTGAGGGTCCCCAAACCAAGCACAGTATTTGAGGTGTGCCCTCCCCACTGCAGAGTGTAGGGGCATTAGCACTGACAAGGGCTCAAGTTGTGTCAGAGGAGGTTTAGGGTGAAGAAAAGGAACAATTTTTTTTCCCCAAACACCTTGTCAAGCCCAGGGCAGTGGTGGAGTCCCCATCCCTGGGTGGATTTTAAAGCCATGCAGATGTATTGCTGAGGGACATGGCAGTGGTGACCTGTCAGTGGTTGGACCTGATGCTTGTTAAAGTCTTTTCCAGTTCTGTGGTGCTATGATTGCATTGTCAGCAGGAGGTGTCAGGACCTGAGTGGAGGTGGAGAGCACAGTGCATAGGCTGGGCTGTCCATGCAGATCTCCAGCACTCATCTCTGGCAGCCGAACCCACCCACGAAGTGCTGTAGCACAGCTTGGGAGGGCTTCCTGCTCTTGGGGAAGAGACAGGCAGGGTTCTGCTGCCTTGGGCTGGCTGTCACAGCCCTGGCTGATCCTGCCTGCTGTTGCTGAAGGTGGTTATCAAAACCTTCCCAACTCTAGCTGGGGCAGCTGTAGGAATTTGTCAGAACCACCTTCTCTCCCCACATCTCTTCTGCCTGTGTTTCTCTTTGTACTTCCCCTGGACTCAGAGTGCAATTAAAAGCTGACTTGGGACCTGTTCATTTTATGACTAAATTACTTCAATTTTCTCTGCCTGAGACTCCTCACTCTTTTCCACCATGTTGCTGCTAGTCTGCTGGAACTCTTCATTGCCCAGAGAAATTCCTCTTGAATTGACACTTCTCTCCACAACCTCAGAAAATGGACTCTGCAGAGCCAGTTCTCTGAAGCCTCACGCAGCCTGGTCAGGCAGGTATGTGCTCACTCCATGCATGTTCAGAATGGCTCAGATCTATTTTAAACCTTTTGACAGATACCAGATGCATTGATTCCTGTCTGATAGAAAAAATTACACAAGACCAAGTCCCACAGAGTATTTTCAGCATGATTTAGTGCCTCACCTACAAGGATCTGACTGGCTGAACTAACTGGTTGGTGCTCACTCCTGCTTGGAGAAGTCCTTGGTGGCTTCAGATGCACCTTTTATGTAACCTAAACACAACTTCATTGTGAGGAGTTACAAACCAAGACTGCAAGCTGATGTCTCACAGTTTGAGACAATAACTGCTGCAAAACTCGTGCAGCTATCTCATTATTTTTTTAGCAAAACTCTTTGTTTCAATGAAGCTCTCATATTTATATTGTTTGGGATGCAAATGTTGGGAATTGTTTATAGGCACAAAACTTTCCGTCGGCAGCTGCAGCTTAGTGGCACAGAATGGCTTCGGTTGGAAGGGACCTCGGAAACCATCAGGTGCCACCCCCTGGCCATGGGTAGGGACATCTCCCCCTGGATCTAGTGTGAGGGGGGTTGGAACGAGATGATCCTTGAGGTCCCTTCCAGTCCTGTCCATTCTATAGAATCATAGAATCATAGAATAGTAAGGTTGGAAGGGACCTCAAGGATCATCTAGTTCCAACCCCCTGCCATAGGCAGGGACA
>VWZE01002418.1:0-11501 GCA_013396675.1 Eubucco bourcierii
TCATCACTGTGTTGGGATCTAAGCATATTGGCCAGATGTTTCAGGCTTTATGTCTCCTCCTCCTCCTCTGCCTCCTGTGGAGGCTGTTTTGTTCCAGATGTTCCTTCCCCTTCATCCTCTGTTGAGTCACTCTTTGTCAGGTGTTTGGTCTTTGCCTGTGCCTTTGCCAGAGCCAGGATGATTTGCGGCTGCTGATTTGAATCACTAGGCGTCTGACCTGCTACCTGAGAGGTTGGATTTGGTTTAGGGTTAGAATCTGCTACTGGATGGTTAGCATTTGAACTGGTTGAAGAAACAGCAGAAATCTGAGTAGCACTTGTGATTTTGTTTTGCTTAGATTTGGGGCTATTGGCTGAGTTCCCAGAAGCAGCAGGAGGAGGGGTAGTGGTGGACATGGCGGTCCCCCCTTGCTCTTCCCCTGAACAGACAATGCTTTGTGAATCTTTCTCAGTATTTGGAGAAATGTCCTTCTTACCTCCTACTGGATTCTGGCCAAGGTCAAAGTCTACTTGTAAGCATTTAGAACTCCATCTCTTGATTCTCCTTTTCTTTAAAGAAACAATAATTGAATGCTTAATACATAATGCAACACTTTGACATAAAACCTGAATTATTAGGGCTAAAATCACACATGATAAATATACCACCGTGTTATACGTAAAGAATTCACTGCATGGATTTTGAATTTCAGGTTTAGGGAGAATTACTCTCATCAGAGAGGTTGATAGATTTGTAATATTTCCTGACACATTAAAAGCAGATCTGGTAATATTTTCAGTAAGATTAAAACCAATCCAGCCGAAAACATAATCTCCATAGCTCCAAAACAGTTTTTTAAGCTTTATCCACATTAGATCAATGAGAAAATAACCAATCTTCCCAACAATCAAATGGTGGACCCAAATGAGGAATGCCGGCCAGTCAACCCCCCAGAATATGTAAAATAACTTCATAGTAACTTCCAGACTGAACCAGCAATAAATCAAATTTAATTAGCCCCACGTTGGCCACCAAATAAAAAGTATGTGAAGGTTTNAGGAGGGGCTCCCAACCACCCTTCCACCTTCTCCCCACCCCTATACCTTACCCCAAGGTTTGCCTTATGTGCAAGGTAGATTAGGAAGATCGGCCAGGGGAGTTAGAAGAAAAGTGGTTAGTGAAAATTAATCGCCAGAGGAGTCAGAGCCAGAAATTGCTAGATCACCCCAGCAACTGCTGTTCCAGCAAGCAAGAGAGAGAGACTGACTTATGTATTTATTTTGGTTATTGTTCGCAAACAATTTTTTAGCAAGCATATGAGTGAAGTAGACATCATGATGTTTTCCTTTCACAGCCTATAGTGTAACTTTCTCCATTAAAATATTCTAATTAACCTCAAACCACCACTGTTTTACTTTGCTATCTTTGTTCAGTTTGGATTACAGAAAATTCTGATGGCATGTGGATCTGTTTCTTCATTCTTCACTTACTGAAGTGTAGGATGAAGCCTAAAACTGCGTAAGTATTTATGGTAGCACTAATGCTTAGAGTCAGGAGATGATTTTTGTACATATATGGCATGGTTTTGTAGATAATGCTTTGTGGAAAAGTTTGCTATATAGCTCATAACAAATTCTGTCATCAAGCTTAATTTAAGAGAACTTTTATAAAGTAGAATTTTTCATGCAAGCAGTGATACACAGACTTAAATGTGTTTCTAGTATTTGTAATGCTTTAGGCAGGCAAGTTACTGGAAATGCCCTGGTTCCTGAGAAGTCAAATACAATTTTATATAGAAAAGGTAATTCCATAGAAGTACATAAATAACCATTTGATAAGTTAACCTTGACTGTAAGCTAAAAAAGTTCCATTGTCACCAGAGGAAGATAGTACTGTTTAAAGTAATTGATGTAAATTATTGAACATATTTTAAATCAGTGCAAAATCTTTCTGAGTAAAGCCTATATTCTTTTTCTCAGGAAAATCCAAGGAGGGGGTGGGGAATGAAAATTTGTATATATATTAATATGTATATGTTTTTATATATGTATATTTATCTATAAATATAACCGCTCAATAATTGCAATCAAAATGCACTTTATAAAGAAACTCTTTGTATTCTAGACAATATTTCACAAACTTTGATTAAGTGGAGTTTGAATTCCTCATAATAACTCCAGTGATGCATTGCATATACTGCAAGATTCATCAACCTGGCTTATCAAGGGATATGAAGGAAGTCCTTTGTCGGAGACAGATACCTATACAAATAGATGATGCCTACAGCTTTATTCTCAATGATATTTAGGAATACTGTGACTTCATAAACTCTAAGCATATTTATTCAATTCTCTCAGACACAAATGTAATCAAAGCATCTCCTCTGTTTTAATCATAGTCTTTCTTTTTTCAGTCTGTCTAGACTATTTTAATGACCAACAGAGCTGTGTTTTGCTCCTGGGGAGTGGGAATGCTTCTGTTTGCAGATTTTGTTATTTTGGGTTAAGTTTCTAATTTGAAATGCACCAGAACTTCACAGTATCACAGTATCACCAAGGTTGGAAGATATCACCGAGGTTGGGAGAGACCATCAATTCCAACCCATTAACACAGACCTCAAGACTAGACCATGGCATGGTTGTTAATAATACAACTCTATACATAATGGTGAAAGGCTGAGAGCAGCCCTGAGGAACAGGACCTGGGGATCTGGGTTGATGAAAAGCTCAACGTGAACTGGCAGTGTGCACATGCAGCCCAGACAGCAACCAAGTCCTGGGCTGCAGCAAGAGCAGTGTGGCCAGCAGGGCAAGGGAGAGGATTCTGCCCCTTTGCTCTTGTCAGATGCCACCTGGGGTACTGTGTGCAGTTCTGGAGCCCCCAGCACAAGTAGGACATCAAACTGTTGGAGTGAGTCCAGAGGAGGCCACAAATATGCTCAGGGGGCTGCAGCAGCTCTGCTGTGAGGACAGGCTGAGAGAGTTGGGGTTCTGCAGCCTGGAGAAGAGAAGGCTTCCAGGAGACCTTAGAGTAACCTTCCAGGATCTGAAGGGGGCCTACAGGGTAGCAGGAAAGGGAGTATTGACAAGGTCTGTCAATGACAGGACAAGGGGTAGTGGGTTTGAACTGACAGAGGAGAGATTTAGACTGGATGTTAGGAGGAAGTTGTTTGCAGTGAGGGTGGTGAGACACTGGCACAGGTTGCCCAGGGAGGTTGTGGCTGCTCCCTCCCTGGAGGTGTTGAAGGCCAGGTTGGAGGAGGCCTTGAGTGAGCTGTACTAGTGGGAGGTGTCCCTGCCTATGGCAGGGGGTTGGAACTGTGTGATCCTTGAGGTCACTTCCAACCTTTCCATTGTATGATTCTATAAATCCATAATATTCTGATCTTCAAAATCCCTCAGTGTTTCATGGGTTTGCATCAAGGACACCAGAATGCTTCTGAATACTTCAGACAGTCCTTGTCCTTAGAACAAGAACAGAACTAAAGACACAGTTTCTACTGTTGAAGGCATTTAAAATTAAACCATAATTTAGCTGGCCCTTCTTTGAGTGAGAGGATACTATTTTCTCCATTCGGGGTGATCTGCCAAGCTCTACCTCGTGAAGAATAGGAATTGTCTCAAGGCTTTATGTTGTGGTTCTCTCTCCAAGACAAGATCTGGATGTGGGTGATAATTTTATACATGCAGTATATAAACAGATTATCAGTGTTACATCAGATATTTTTCTGTGGAACTTGTTGAAGAGTTTGCCTTGGTATCCGGAGACCGAACTGTGCAGAAACACTTCTAAATGTTTATGCTTTGCAAAGCAATTGTGCTTCTAGACAAGGTTATTTCAAGTATCTAGCTATTATAACTTCTCTGCCTGTATTACACATACTTTCATATAGATTAATATCATTCATATAATATCATATAATCTTCATACTCATGTCAGACAGCCCAAATGTAAGTTACACAAGAGATGGTTCACAGGTCAGGCAGCAACAAACAGAAGCAAGACAAGGTTTTTTGCGAGACTTCTTTACTGTCTTTAGGTCTTACAGCCTTCATTTCAGCTTTGGTACTAGTCACGGCATTTCACAGGTCTCTTCAGCAAGGAAAGCAAGAATTAGTGAAGATGTACCTCAATTTTTCTGAAGGTATGTGCACAGACAAAACTCCTAAATAATAATAAAGACATGCATTTCAAAATGGGTGGCTTATTCAGAACACTTTCCAGCTATTCAGATGACAGGAAAATACATCAAATAGCAAGTTGTTATTTTTAGACTACCAGTATATAAACCCCAGATATAGCTTCGATTTTCCACTCTCTTAAAATGCCTTTCTTTACGCTCTTTTTTATTATACCCTTTAGAGGGCTTGACAGACAGAAGAAGAAATGGCTCAATAAAAGCTACTGGAAACATTGAAGGAAATTATTTTTGAGAAATACTATGTGGCAAAATGTTGTCCAGATCCTTCTTTTAAAGATGAAAAACACTCGTGTTGTGAAGGTACTTCTCCTTTTATAGAAGCAGATAACACTAAGCTTTATTCTATGTAAATATTAAAGATAGAACTCAGTCAGGTATTGATTAAAGTGAGAGAAGTAAGCAACTTAGTAGCTACTTTTTCAAGCATCTTTTTTTCCTAAGTGTCCTAGCTCTTTCTTCAATGAAAAATATTAGAGCAGTAAAGAGCATTAAATCAGTACCTCCCCCCCCACCCCCCCCCGCCCCATAAATATACAGATAACATTAAAGCAAATTCTTATGTAAACTGAAGGTAAGATAGCTTGAAAGATTTAGCTTACAGAAGTAGGCTCACTCCAATTTCTCTCCAAAATGTTTCCTGTACCTATTGATATTGATCTGGCATCCTGGTTTCTTGCTCCACAACACCTGGTATGGTATGTTTTTCCCATGATTAGGAGCTGACTAACTTATATAAGAACATCTGTAATCAATGTGTAATCAAGTTTAGAGGAAAAAATGGCAAGGTTAGATAAAAATAATAAAAGGCTATTTTAAGTGGCACAGTTTGATGACAGTGTAGCTGTTCGACATCAAATTATTCCTAGAATTTAAAATAATTCCAGTGATATTTTCCTTCCAAGGGACTGATGTAATGTGTAGGGATTCTTATGCAGATTCTTATTCCTTCTACTTCTTGACTTACATAAATAAAATAATGTAAGATTTGGTGCCATACTGCTAATAAAGCAGCTATGCACTTTTGAAAAGGATTAAGATGCTCTTTACTGAGGGTTGCTTGGTGGGGGTTTTTTCCTCCAAAAGGAATATAAAAATGCATAATCCCATTAGGAGAAAAACTAACTATACTAGTGGAAATCAATGTCTGTATGTTGTCTGCAGTGTGGTTAGGGAACTGAGACTAGCATCTTAAAAGACCAGTGTGGTCCCTGCTGAGTATGTTTTAGTTTCAAAATAATTAATTCTGTCAAATAATTAATATTTGTTGACAAGACCATGCAACATTACATGTGGTGTAGTTAGTTGGAACGACAAGATAATATGGACTGAAGATAATCAATTTAAGCTGCCAAAGATGATCGCTTAAGCTAAGTGGAAAAAACACAAGCAACTTACTTCCACAGATTTCATACACACTTATAATTAACTTTACCTACATCTGTGGCATTTTTATATTTACATTTGAGTAGCCAAGTTTCACTGGTGCAAATGCTTTAGTACATGTATTTCAGAGCTTCTGAATCAACCTTGTTAGAAGAAAACCAAAAAAGTGTCAATTGGAAGCAAACAATAACATTGAATGTACTAGATTGAATTAAATCTAGGTAAACTAGATAAGGGCTATTTAGAATATTTAATATTGAAATTCAAGTGTTGTCAAAGAGATGTTTGTAATGGATCAATAGTTACATGAAAAATAAGCCAACTTATTGTAAACTGATAAATAACAAAATGTAATTCAACTGTGTAGATTAACTTGGTGTTACAACACAAAAAGCAGCAAAAACACTTTTTTTTTTTTTAATTTATACCCTTTACTGTCCAAATTAAGTCAATGAATAATAGGCTGTGGTTTAAATCAGAGTTAGTTAATAATGTATCCTTCTGATAATATAATGAATTAGACCAGAGGTTAGATATTGTGACAGCAAGAGCTATAGAGAAGTCTTTACGGGGTAGGAAATTTGAGGGATAAATTATTCATTGTAAATTATTTGCTCCCACCAGTTTCTTACTGCACTCTTATCAGATACTTTACAGTTCTACAGCATAATGTCAGAGATTTAGTAAAATCGATGGAATAAATTATTAAATTGTAAGATGCGTAGGGAGGTTTATTAACACTCGTCTCTGTCAAATCTGTGATACAGAACAGGTAATATGAAAGACACCTTAGAGTGGCCTTCCATATCTGAAGGGGGCCTACAGGAAGGCGGGGGAGGGACTACTGACAAGGTCTTGTAATGACAGGACAAGGAGCAATGGGTTTGAACTGGCAGAGGGGAGATTTAGACTGGATGTCAGGAGGAAGTTCTTTACAGTGAGGGTGATGAGACACTGGCACAGGTTGCCCAGGGAGGTTGTGGCTGCTACCTCCCTGGAGGTGTTCAAGGCCAGGTTGGAGGAGGGCTTGAGTGACCTGTGCTATTGGGAGGTGTCCCTGCCTATGGCAGGGGGGTTGGAACTAGATGATCTTTGAGGTCCCTTCCAACCGTACCATTTTATGATTCTATGATAAGTATGTATCTGTTAAACATTCTGGATTTTAATGATTTCTCTTGAGGTCTCTGAAAATTTCCTTCTCAGGCTTATATTTTTTTTTTCCTCAAAAAAAAAAAAATCATAATCTACTTAACATTTTGAAAATGTAGTGGCATGATTTCTTTTTTTTCTTTTTTGTTTGTTTATCCTGTCCTTTATGTAGCAAGGAAAAGAAAAAGCTCTGTACTGTGTAATGGTGCTACTAGAGTAATTCTTACATAGTTTATTGTCAAAAACGCAGCTCAAACGGCTAGTGGTGTTCCTTCTGAAACATTGAGTTCACTGAAATGTTCAGTTTAACTGAAATTAAAATCCTGCTTTATTTGCCACTGACTTCGGCAGGGATGCAGCTTCACTCAGAATACTGACCCAGTTTCTCATAGGGAATGGCAGGTTAAGTTCATTTCACATGCTGCTGGTTCCCATGCTTACAAGACCACACTCTTTTAGGGTACAGTATAGAGCACCATTAAGCGTGGTGGGGGGGGGGCAGGGGAAGAAAAAAGGCTTCCGATACAAAGACATTAGCCAGTCACTGAACAGACACCCATAGAAGTGATAACAAAAGCAGAGTGAACAACTTTGTATTAGGGTTCTAAGTCTGAGGATGAGGAAAATATGTAGATGTGATGGTTTGGGAGTTCCCTGCCCCCCACCCCCTACTTTGTAAAATGACCCAGACTAGAACTCAGCCGGCTGAGTGTTAAGGACCGAAGTTCTATTTACAGCTCAGCACAATGTACAAGCAGAGATAGACACAACAGACAGGAATAGTGACAGACATAGACAAGTTAAAGGTAATACAGAAACACAACTCCCCTCCCAGAAATCAGAGACCCCAGGAAGGGCTCCCAACCACCCTTCCACCTCCTCCCCACCCCTATACCTTACCCCAAGGTTTGCCTTATGAGCAAGGTGAGCTTGGAGGGTGGGTCAGGGGAGTTAGAAAGAAAGTGGTTAGTGAGGTTACTTGGCAGAGAGAAGAAAAAAAAACCCAGAAGCTGCTAGACCTAGATGCTGTGTCCCAGAGACTGACTTACCTATGTTTAGAGTACTTAAACATCTCAGCAAGCCTGAGTGAAGCAGACATCACCATTGTTTCCTTTTCACAGCCTGTGGTATAATTTTCTCTATTAAAATATTCCAATTAGCCTCAAACCAGCACAGTAGGAAGAAGTGATCAGATGGATGTAAAAAGTAGACTTAAGTAAGAAATGCTGTGGACAAACTTAGGCAGAGTAAGGTAGATATGGAAAAAAAAGCAGAGAATATGAGACAGGTGATATAGGAAGATGGTGAAAATATGAGTTGTTATGCAAGAAGACAGTACAAGAGTATAAACTGTCATGGCTTTCCTTCTGAGGTACTTTGTCATACAGGGTTAACTAAAGCCAGGAATATGCAGCCAGCATCAAATTCTAGCACACTCAGATGTACACAGACTTAGATCCCAGAGGATAAGCTACCTGTTGACATTAAATTATTAGGTGCTGTCCTGGAAAATTACCATTTGTTCAAATAACGTAGTGCTAGAAAAGATACATTAACAATGGGGTTTGTATGGTTTACATCAAAATGTCTATACTAGTGTGACTGATTAATGGGCAGATAACATTTTTTAGGAAAATGCCTTTGGCACGTTATTTCATTGTACTTACTTAAACAAGTCACTAAAAGAGCATTAAATAAACCAAACAATTATCTGAGTATAAACTGTTATTGTGTTTGGGCACCAGATACCTACTGGAGCAAAATAACAGCTTCACTAAGACTTGCTAATATTCCAAACTAAATTCAAATCTCACTGGTATATACTTGCTGCAGCAAAAGCTATGGCAGAGACTACACATTTTGAGATACAGTGGAAACAAGTTTCTCATCCATTTCTTGTTTGTCTTTTTCACAGGACAGTACAGAAGACATAAGACTATGTGTGTGTGAGTGTGATGTATCATGCATTTTAAGGAGAAAAATTGAAGTATCATTTCGGGAGCTCTCAGTGGTACACCAAGTATTTTGAATGTTTTTAATGCAGTTCTTAAACTACCCAGCATATTTTTCTTCTTTTCTTTTTATATGGTATGTGGCATAGTGTAGGAACTGAAGGCTCCACTAGTCAACGTTCAGCTGGTCTCTGAGCACAGATCACCCCCCTGGCCCACTCCACATCATTTATGTGCTGATTATATTGTTCTGTGCTATGGAATATCCTTTTGACTAATTCAGGTCAACTGTCCTGGCCACGCTGCCTTGCAGTTCTTTTTGCACCTCTTGCTGGCAGAGCGTGGGAAACTTAGGATAAGCACAACACAGCAACAATGAAATGAGCAGTAATGTATTGACATTATTCTCACACTCAATCTCAAACAGCTCATTCCAGGACACAATGAAAATGTTACTGTGCTAAGTTTCATTTCAATCTTATGCCACAGAACTGCAAAACAAATGGCCAGATATTCAAATAATTTTTGCATTAAAAGATAAGTGCCTAGTAAATCTTTGGCATTAGAATTCACACAGAGATTTAACTAAAGTGATTGTCAGATGCTTTTGAAAATAGTCTAGAAAGTGAGATGTAAGAGTAAGAACTTGAAGCAACCACACTACAGCAATTGCTAAGACAGCCAAGGCACATAGCTCAGGAGACCAAGAATACACACTCTAATTTTAAGCTGCATAGAATCAGTTCTCCATTGTCCCAGAGAATGTGCTAAATGTTGAACTATCTGTTAAAACACTGGGAAAGGCATCAAAACAGGGTTTTGTGTCCTTAATAGTCATGACAGAGGAAAATTACTGAGTCTCTGCAGACAAGACAGGTCAATGAATGAATCTGAGAAGATTTAAATATGTTGTGATGAATCAAGTTGCTCAATCTTGAAAGTTTTAAAGGATTGCTGCAGAAAATTAGACCACTTGTAAGTGTCAGTGTCAGAAACCAAAGCATAATTAAACTTCAGATGCCTTCAGGTTGAGATGATAGAGGAAAAACAGTTCCACAGATTTGAATTCGTGTTTATGGAATGGCAGAATCTCAAGAGAGTCTTTGGATCTAGCTTATAAGGACCTTGTTCATGGTATCATGTGGAAAATTCTATTGTCACATTGACTAAGATTTACCAGGAAAAGGAATTTCAGATGTCTTTTTGTGTAAGAGCAGCTCTTGTTTCTGACTACCATTGTAATGTTAAACTTTGATATATGCACCTGATGTTCAATGTCTGAAAAGATAGATTAGACATTATGGAGAGACTGGATTATTTCTGGGTTTTGTGGTGAAGGATAGATAGCCTACTGCCTTGAGTCACCGACTTAGGAGTTACTGTATGCATGGAGGAACAAAATCAAGGCTCAACAGGTATGTGGCAGCCTACCACATGGTGCCTGTAAGTGTGCTTGTGTTTTAAAGACACAGTTCACACATGACATTGTAGTGGAGGGGGTAATTAATTACTATGAGATGATATTTTTTAAAATATTAATAGAATTTATTAATATTTAATATTTGGAACTCATGGCACCCCAATCACCAAAATGATAATAGTAACAGGTTCTTGCATCATTGTGAAAACTATAGACAGGTTATATTAGGATCTAAAAAATAACTATTAAATATATATATTAATTGAACTCGACTAAACTGGCAGAGAAAGCTTTGCGGTCAGTGCACCGCTTGTGGTCATTACATTGCTTGCTCAGTAGATGGATGCAAGAAGCAACTTTCTGCTCATGGCAGAAGGCAATTAATGATTATTAGAGGCTTTTGGTATTTACTCACAAAAAATATTATCTGACAGCACCCAAAGCTCATGGTGGGGTTGCTGTTGGTAGCTGTTAGAGGCTTTAGCGTTTCCCCAGGCTTCTGGGTGCCGGAGAAAGGAGACAGACAATCTCTGACCTGTTCCTGGCTTTCTGGACGATTTGTGTTCCCTCCAGGGCTTCCCCCAGGGCAGAAGGCTTTCAGGTGCAGACAGATATCTTGTGGTGTGCATTCTGGGCACGGTGTTGGCTGTGCAGGCCAAATGCGTGGAGGTATCAGAGCTTCAGCTCAGGATGCAGGCAGCAGGCAGGGATGCAATAGCAGCCACACCTTGTAATGGCAAAGCGCACACAGTGCTACCTGCTGATTTCCTTTTATCCAATACAGTCCGAGACTAATGGGCCTTTGGACACAGGATAGCCAGTCAAATGGCAGTTAGCCAAGATCTGACTATATTGGGTGAAGCCATAGGCTTACTTTGCGCTTTTCAGGGCAGCAAACAGCCTTGCACAAGGCAACCCTGTGCACCTTGTTTACTGCAGTTGCTGGGCAGGCCACAGACCCCAGACTCAGTGGCTCCAGCTTCTTTGTCCTTTTTCCCACGGTTTCTCTCCCCAAAACAGAAGGAGGGAGAGCAGAAAAACATGCCTGGGCAAGCCAGGACATGTACAAGCCTAATTTGGCCTGCTTAGGCCTACCACAACAGACATATACAAAAACCTAGCCAGCATGTTTAAGTGGGTACAAATATGGGATGGATAAAGCAAACGCACAGTATGCACCACTTTGGGAAAGTTACTGGCAGAGTTAGTGTCAGATATCAGAATTACCTGCTTGTCAATACCTGCTTTTCTTCTGTAAGTCAAGGTGCACAATATGACCACCTGCCAGAAATCCTCAAGACAGACTTCTGGGAGGGACTATAGAGTGCATACAATAGCAAATGTGATTCTAATTTACCTCTGATTATGCAAATCAAGTACTCTTTAAGTTCTCCTTTTTAGAAGACCTTTTTTTTTT
>VWZE01002418.1:11541-22828 GCA_013396675.1 Eubucco bourcierii
TTTTTTTTTAAATAATTTCTGTAGGACATAAATTGTAAAAGATACCCATGACCAGAAAATATAGAAAAATACTTTGTTATAAGTGGTATGAACAGGAAAGACTGATGTATCACTAATCCTCAAAGCAAAGAACTATGTTTTCAATTAAACTGTGTATTTTCTATTAAACTTCCTAGTGCCACAGCATTTTTGTGGTGTTTTGCATTCTTTCATTTCATTCATGCAACAACCCACTGAGCTGGAATATCATCAGTATTATTGCCAGTTTCAGAAGAAAGAGGACAAGGTGGAGATATTAAGTGACTTACATAAGGCCTCTTATCTAGTCTGTACCAGAGCTAGGATTACAATTTGGAAGCTCTTGACTTCTTGTTTGGTATTTGGTAGCCTAGACCGTGACATTCCTCAAATCCAATTTCAAACTGTTGTAAAATAATAAAGGAAATATAAGAGACCAAAATTCTAGTCAAAATAACATTACCGAAAGTCTTCTCAGAGGCTCAAATAGAATAAAATTGGCTGGAAAAAATCCATCTATGAGTTGCTTAGAATAATGCCACAGACAAAGATCAGATTCTGCCTTAAAAAAAGCATGACAAATTTTCCAAAATAATATTTTTCCCTTAGGAACCATCTGAAAAATTAATTTATATTGCCCTAGCTATGTCTAATGTCATGTGCCCCAAAAAACAGCTTAGTATATAGCAGAGGTTTGGAATAAGAACTGTATTGCAGTGGAAACATCAAACTATGCCATGTACATTCTTATTAGACCTGATTTTTAAATAAGTCATAGAATTTTTTCAGTTGGAAAATACTCTAAGCTCATTGAGTCCAACTGTCAATACAGGACCACCATGGCTGTTAAACTGTGTTCCAGAGTGTCATGTCCACATGTTTCTTGAACACCTCCAGGGACAGTGACTGCACCACTTCCCTGGGCAGCCTGTTCAAATGCTTGACTACTCCTTTAGTAAAGAAATTTTTCCTCATATCCAATCTGAACCTTCCCTAGCACAATTTCTGGCCATTCTCTTGTCTCTTGTCTGATGCTAGGGAGCTGATGCTGACAAGTTCTCTTGTCTGATGCTAGGGAGGAGAGACCAATGCACCCCCCTACCCTCCTCCAACCTCCTAGAGCATTAAAAATAATTCAATGATTTACATGTCCAAAGATGTGGTACTTTGGGACTATAAACTCCCCTGGGAGCAGAAGGAACTGGTGAAGTCTGTTGAGAAGGTTAGAAGTATAAAAATTATAGTAGGAGGTTGTCTTACTTGCCAAGGCCCATTTAATCCTCAGGGTGATATGAAACTGAAGAGAAGGCAAAAGCAAAGGAAGCAACACTGCCAAATGAGACCAGGCAATCCTAGTGAACGTGAGATTAGCTTGAAATGTCATGACAGCAAATATAGCTAAGATTGTTTCTCAGCAATCCATACTATCACCGAGTCACCAAGTGAAGAGACAGACAGCAGTCCTGCAGCGTTCTCTGTCACTGTACCTAAAACTGGAGATTGAAAACAGATTTAGGCCAAAGAAACTGTAGAAAGTTAGAAATACTTTAAAAATTATTAAGAAGCCAGCAAGAATATTTCCTTCAAATATATAAACTTTCCCTGTTTAAAGGAAGCAAATGTTTTATTTATAAAATAAACCAAAACAGCTGCAAGATAAAAGCACAGAAATACATAGACTCCTGAAAGTACTACTAAACTTGTTGAAAGCTAAGATTGCAAGAAAGCATAGATCTTGCACACACAGGAAAAAATCCCCAGATCATCTCTTTAAGAGATTCCTAATATCTTTAAGAGATTTATCTGAGATTTTAATTCAAACAGAATTGTTACAGGTTAGCCTTACTGACCTTGTCATCATAGGAAAATGCCCACTTGGAATGCTACATCCAGTTCTGGTGCCCTCAGTGTAAGAGGGACATCGAACTGCTGGAGCAGGTCCAGAGGAGACAACAAAGAGGATCAGAGGGCTGGAGAACGTCCCCTGTGGAGACAGGCTTGAGAGAGTTGGTGCTGTTTAGCCTGGAGGAGAGAAGGCTCTGATGAGACCTTACAACAGCCTTCTACAGCCTGAAAGAGGCTGAGAAAGGGCTTTTTAGAACAGCTTGTAGTGACAGGATGAGAAAGAATGGCTTTAAGCTTGAGGAAAGAAGATTTATACTGTATATTTGGAAGAAATTCTTTACAATCAGGGTGGAGCAGTTTGCCCAGGGAGGTCACAGATGGCCGCTCACTGGAGGTGTTCAAGACCAGGTTGGATGAGGCCTTGAGCAACCTGTTGAGGCAGAAGGTGTCCCTGCCTGTGGTGGAGCAGTTTGGAGCCAGATAACTGCCTTATAAAATAAGGACCTTTTCAACCAAACCATTACATGAAACTATGAATTTCACAGACTAATTTTCAGTATTTAGTAGTTTAACTGGCCTGAGGAGTTCAAATTGGTGTTTTGGGTTGAGAAACAGCTGTACATCTAGGAAGATACAGATACTAAAGTGATGCAATATCATGATCCCTTTAAATAGTTTAGATTTCAAGTGTCCTTATAGAATCATAGAATGGTTTAGGTTGGAAGGAACCTCAAATATAATCTAGTTCCAACCCCCTGCCATAGGCAGGGACACCTCCCACTAGAAGAGGTCACTCAAGGTCTCATCTAACCTAGTTTTGTATACCTCCAGGGAGGGAGCAGCCACAACCTCCCCGGGCAACCTGTGCCAGTGTCTCACCACCCTCACTGGAAAGAACTTCCTCCTGACATCCAGTCTAAATCTGCCCTCTGCCAGTTTAAACCCATTATTCCTCATCCTCTCATTAGAAGACCTTGTAAATAATCCCTCCCCAACTCCCCTGTAGGCCCCCTTCAAATAGTGGCATGTCTCCTGGAAGCCTTCTCTTCTCCAGGCTACAGACCCCCAACTCTCTCAGCCTGTCCTCATAGCAGAGCTGCTGCAGCCCTCTGAGCATCTTTGTGGTCTCCTCTGGACCCACTCCAACACTTCAATGCCCTTCCTGTGTTGGGGGCTCCAGAACTGTAAGCAATACTTCAAGTAGAGTATGTCCCAAATTGTTTTGCAGTTTGGCCAAAATGCTGTCTCTTATAAACAAATTTTGTATTGGTCAAATGCATAAGCAGCATAGGACGCAGCCATCTGGTAAGGCTGTCATGGTCCCTTCTTGTCCCCACAGCCCAGAGAAACACCTGAGAGTTACTGCGATGTACGTTTTTACAGCTTTCTCTGTTTCCCTGTGCTTCAAGTCCTGTTGTTCCCTGCACTACAGTACAGCACAACTGCGAAAGGGGTTGTTGGCTTCACTCTTCTGGGGTTAGGCACAGTGCTGTTAGAAGAACATGTACAAAATGGGAGATAGGGGTTCAAATGTTCATCTTAGGGACTGAAGGTGAGATTTTCAGACACATGCTGATGCTTAAACTCTATTAGAAAATGCTGGAAAATTGAAGGAAGCTTGAAATCTGCTCCCCTATTCAACACTGCAAATTGACTTGTTTAGACTTGCTCCGTTTGCATGCTGGACTGTAGGAATCTCAATTTAGTAATTTGTATTTTCATTCCTGTTTAACATGTTAGAAATTTTAACATTCAAAACAGGCTTGCAAACGTCACTCTTTGAATCAGAGATCTATGTAACGGAGGTGATCTAACTTGTAACTGTTATGTTTGCGTATACCAGGACTTAAAACTAGTTGCTTCTGGGTAGAATAATTAAAGCTGCACGGTGTCAAACAATTCAATATTGAATAAGAGAACCTGATGAAATGTGTTGATTTCTAGATGTTATTTTTAAAAGATGTGCTTGGCATATAGAGGATGTTTATTACTAGAGGTGGTCACTGCAATAATAGGAAATTAACTAATGCTTTATAAAATCTGCAGGGAAATCAGATTAATGCAGATCTATTTCTCTCATTGTTTCATTTATTTCCGTGGTTGATTGAATTACTGTGTTTGTGATTTTACTGATAGCTCGGAGGATTCAACTTTCACAGATGCATATTGTAAGTGAGTTGTAAAACTTACTATAAGACCTTTCCATTGTAATGAAGATCTTGCATATTTTTTATTTCTGTGGAATATTCACAATGGTATTGTACATCAGCCAGTAAAGTAATCAAATCCTGATTATTCACATGTTAATATTATTCTCACTCTGAATTTCTGCAGCACATTTTCTGGCTGCTCATTTGAATAGGAGGGAACCCAGCAGACAACTACTTTTCTTTGTGTTATAAAAATATTATACATTTGCATTGCAAAGAACAATTACAGGAGGAGAAAAAATTCAAATGTCCTATTCAAAGCTTATTTCAATTAGTACATAGAAAACACAGCAAAAATAAAATGAGAGGGTTTATTACAAAAAAGAAAAAGGAAATACTTCCCTAAATCCCATGTTAAATGGCTAAACAATAGTGGAAATACTGAGAGTAGTACTCTGATGTTTTGAAAACAGTCGTGATGGCAATAATTATAGTTTTATTGTGTGTAACTTTCATGCAAGACATTTGTGGCAGATGATTTTCTGTGGACTTTCTGCCCTTGTTGTTTATCTTATTAGTGTGTCTGTTATGCCCAAACATACCAACTGATGTCACATCATTGTGTGTGTACTATCTTTTTCTGGATTTATTTAAAGTTTCCTTTGTTTGTTTTCTGCAGTGTTTTCTCTAAAGGTTGTAATAGGAAGCTATCTGTGATATTAAGCTGATGAGCGAGTGGAAACTCTTTGACTAATGGGTCCACTGCATGCATAGGTTTAATAAAGCAGACTGTTAACTAGGACTCAGGAGGGCAGCTCACACATCTCCATATTCCTACCTGAAGGATGGGGCTTGGATCCTGTGTGATGGAGACACTCAAAGTGGTCACGGCTGTGACTATGGTTGTTTTGTTCACCAAGAATTGTGTGGAGTTCAGTAACAATTAGTTGTGGTTTGTTTCTTTGTTTATTTGCTTTGGGTTTTGTTTTGGTGGTAGTTGTTGTTGTTTGATTGGTGTTGGTTGGTTTTGGTACTTTGGGGGGTTTTGGGTGTTTTGGATTGTTTTGGTTTTGTGTGGTTGGTCTGTGGGGTTTTTTGGTCAGTCTAGCTTAATATATGATAGTATATGAAATTTCTGCTAGCTAGTGTTAAGCTTTAGCTGTCCAGAATAGAAGTCATTATTCCTTTTCACCTTTAGAAATGAACTGAGCTTTAACTGTATTTAACTGCATTCTATTCCTGCCGCAACTGTTACTGTGATAAGATCAAAAGTATGAACAGGTCAAAAAAGAGTAACATAATTCTTAACTGTAAGACATGACCTATATTTGACTGCTGTCTGGATGACCTCCTTCTTATAAAATTGGTTTTCACTATTTAGAAGTATGCATACTTTTGACATTTCTGTTGTCTAATACTGCTAAAGGAAACCCAGAAGTGACATGGAACAACTTTCATTTCACTTCTAACTAAACTGATTTAAATGGAGAGACCTGCTGGAGGGTGGAATTTACATATTAAGAAAATCAGGTACACTTCAGAAGTGTGAGACTAGATGAACACAAAGTGCTGGGTTGTGTTTTGGGGTTTTTTTTTCCAAATCATTCCCAGCACTAATGTTGATATTTCCATTTGAGCTATTCCAGGATGCATTTAGATTTGTGACTTCAGAGGAAAGAAAAAGCAGCAAGCAAATCAGAGTTTCTGTACTAAAGGAAGTTTCTTGTCATACATTTCAGTTTGAGGAATATAAGTCAGTTGTGCTTCCCTCTGTTTTTGGTTTTGTACAGAATAGGGAAAACTTTTCTGATAGAAACATTGATTTCAGTAAAGAGCTGTACCTACTTGCTCTGCACTGCTCACAGTGTAACTGGTGAGAAATGCCATCTGCTGACACACATCAAACGAGCACAATTATGTAATTTTTAGAGTTTGTCCTTTGCGTGGCCTGGAATGTTAATTTCTTTGACATAAGATGATAACTCATTCTCTTGCTTTGTAGTTTGTAGATGGTACTTAAGCTCGGTACTGCATTCCTAAGCAGAAATCCACATACCACTACTGTAAAGCTCCACTATCACAGCATTGCATTAAGAGATGTATATTGTCTTTTATATATAAAACCAAGCTTTTGTATGACTTATGAAGAATATTTTTAAGTGTACTACCTTGGGTTTATTGATAATATTTAGAAAGTATAAGTTTTCTTAGTTTAGATTAACACTAAATAAAAAAGTGAATTGCCATCGACATTCAGGGGCAGTTGTATGCTTTGAAACATTATTCTCTTTGCCGTCTATTTGCAGGGTTAAAGACAGGTATTTCAACCATGACCGGCAAAACACAGACCAGCAACGTCACTAATAAGAATGACCCAAAGTCCATCAACTCCAGAGTCTTCATTGGCAACCTGAACACAGCCATTGTCAAAAAGAGTGACATTGAAGCGATCTTTGCAAAGTATGGGAAAATAGTTGGCTGCTCAGTGCACAAAGGTTATGCATTTGTACAGTACATGAGCGAAAGGCACGCAAGGGCTGCAGTGGCAGGAGAGAATGCCAGGATCATCGCGGGACAGCCACTAGGTAAGGGCTTGTTCCTATTACTGTCTTTTTCCTTTTTGTTTGAAATATCTGCTGCTTGTGTCCTCGAGAAGATTAAGTTTGTTTTATTATGGTTCCATGTAAGCTTGTATCCAGGACATTTGATCTGGCAGAGTTTTGAAAGATTTAGATGTCACCTTGATATTACCAAAGGTTTAGAATCATAAGCTGCTGATTTATGTGCTCTGCTGGCACTTACCAAGCAAACCAGAGTTCTTTCATTTTTAGAGTTAATTTACATCACTTTTGACTGCTTTACCCTTCTCTGTCTTTTCCCACTGTAGTGAACATGATTGCTGATGTGAGAGAAATATAAGTATTTTCTCTTAGTAAATTTAATGCCGTATAGCATAATCTAATAAATGTGATCATCTTGATGTAATGAAGCTAAAACAATATACAGCCCAGTGGTCTGTCAGATTTCATATGGAAGGAAAAGAATGGGTTTTGTTAGCCTTTGAAATTGTACCAAACCGATCCGTAATGTTGCTATTCAGTTAGAGAAGTTTATTATTAAAAGCTTTGGTTGTTATCCCATGAACATTTTTTTTTTTCTTTAGTTGGAGTCAGATAGACAAAGTGTAACATTGTTGTTTTCTAGTGCTTTGTTATGAATCCTTATATAAGATCTGGTTGTTTCTTACTGCAAGTTTTGCTTTAGAAAGATAGTTGCAATGAGATATGGAGGTTGTCACTGATAAGATCATTTGGCTTACAATGCTAACCCCATCTGTGATGTACACATTAATGATGGATTGCATAGCAGGATGTTCGGTAGGAAATATATCTTTGACTAGACCTTTGAACTGCTCAGATCCAAGGCCATTGTGTAATGGCTATGTCAGGAAAAGGTGAAGTGTAACTAGTGCTTTGGCTGTAACAAGTCATAAGGAATGGATATGGTTTATTCATTTTCAATTTCTCAGACTGCGGAAATCTATTTTCTGTTTATGTGTAGAAAGAGGCACTTGTTATACGGCTTGCTGTTTTGTCACAGTTGTTCAACAATAATTTTAAATTTTACAACCTCTGTATTTTGGGTTCACAACAAAAACAGATTAAAGAAATCCAATTGCATTTTAGGGAAGATTACAACTTTTTAAGGAAAAGTTCTGTATATGAGTGAAATAAAAGACCTCAAGTGATAAAAGTAAGGCAGAAAAAGTCAGTCTGTGGGGTGGTATTATTAGAAGATGTTTCCTGGAGCGGTGGTCTCTGACCAATAGGCCATGTAATGCCATCAGTGCATTATTTACAGCTCCTTGCACACTGGTCTGACCAGATTTTTTAAACTGTGTTTTCCTAAGGCAAGGGATCTGTTATTACTATGACCACTGTTGCTAGTCTGCTTTAGTATTTTTTGTGGCATCTCTAATATGCCCACTGCATTGCAACAGGAGATGTCCTTGCTCTACTGAAAAGTATTTTTGTGCTTTGTATAGGGGGTAAGTGAAATCATAAGATAAATTATGGCACCAAAAATTACCTGAATTGGTCATATATTTTAATAATCTAAAAATACTATAGTATTCTGCAAAATCTTGTGATGGCATATTTCATGCCTTATTTCCTGATTGAGGGAGGTATATAAAGAATAAGCAAGGTGAAATATTCTTTTTTCTGTTCTAATCCTCATTTACTCTTCGTGTATTCAAAATACACTTGTCATTGGTATGTGTGGTGACAACTATCACAGAATCATTACAGTTGGAAAAGACATTCAAGATCATCAAGATCATTCAAGATCCCAAGCACAACTCCAGGCTGGGTGGTGAATGGCTGAGGGAAACCCTGAGGAAAAGGACCTGGGGGTCTGGGTTGATGAAAAGCTCAACATGAGCCTGCAGCATGAGTGCAGCGCAGACAGCAACTGAGTCCTGGGCCGCAGCAAAAGCAGCGTGGCCAGCAGAGAGAGGGAGGGGATTCTTCTCCTTTGCTCTCCTGAGCCCCCACCACAGGAAGGACATGGAAGTTTTGGAGTAGTTCCAGAGGAGCCCATGAAGATGCTCAGAGGGCTGCAGCAGCTCTCTTGTGAGGACAGGCTGAGAGTTGGGGCTCAGCAGCCTGGAGAAGAGAAGGCTTCCAGGAGACCTTAGAGTAGCCTTCCAGTATCTGAAGGGGGCTACAGGAAGGCTGGGGAGGGACTATTGACAAGGTCTTGCAATGACAGGACAAGGGGCAATGGGTTTGAACTGGCAGAGGGGAGACTGAAACTGGATGTTAGGAAGAAGTCTTTCCAGTGAGGGAGAAGTTCTCTCCAGTGTGAGACACTGGCACAGGTTGCCCAGGGAGGTTGTGGCTGCTCCCTCCCTGGAGGTGTTGAAGGCCAGGTTGGAGGAGGCCTTGAGTGAGCTGTACTAGTGGGAGGTGTCCCTGCCAATGGCACGGGGTTGGAACTGGATGATCCTTGACATCCCTTCCAATCTAAACTATTCTGTGATTCTATGATTCTATCATCAAGCCCAACAATTTTCTAGCTCTTTCAGGGCCACTACTACACCATATCCTCAAGTACTATATCTAGATGTCTTTTAAATGCATTCAGAGATGGCAATTTAGCCACTTCCCTGGGTAGCCTGTTCTTTGATAATGCTTTCAGTGGATGTTTTTCCTAACATCTCACCTAAACATTCCTTGGCCTTAAGTTGATGTCATTCTCTCTTGTCCTGACAGTAAAACCTATTTACTCTTGCAGTTCATGAAATACATATGAAATGTTTGAGAAAGAAAACTTTGTGTAGGTGGTATTAGGCAAACTCTTTCTATGGGTTATTTTGATTAGCAGTAAACATCACTTGCCTTAAAATAAAGTGGAACTAATAGATAGAATTTGCTTGGCATCATCATGCAGAAGAACAACTTAGGTGAACCTTGTTTGAATAGAGTGAAGCATCAGGTAGGCTCATTACTGTGAAACTGCATGAAGATAGATTACTTGCTTCTCTGTCCTGAGAGCCCTGCATTCTGAAGTAAACGTGGTTTATATCAACAGTAAATGTATGGAAAGGGAACCAAAAAAAACCTGTCACAAATGTACATATACATTTGATTGGCATACCTGAATTTTCTTTTAAATGGAATTAGAATATATTAGCAATATGAAGAGGGCTGGATGGCAGTTGCTGTTTGAAAAAAGGAATATTTGAAAAAAGATTATGCAACAGTATACACCTTATACTGCTATACACTAAAGTACTCACAAAGGAAATTTAATCTACATTAGTTCTTTCATAGTTATGCCATGGTTTTGCAATCTGACCATTTATGGTAGCTCCTGTCTTCTGTGGAGTCCTACCACTCAAAATTATGATATCCCCTGTAACACATGTACCTGTAAGTCAGAAACTGTTAGCATATATGTAACTAAAAATGGAACCTGTAAACTCCTATAGCTGTACGCAGTACTGCAGAATTCATTCAATTCACTGTCTAAATGCTCCCTCTGAGGTGGAATCCCAAAATATAATGCATTTTTCTTAAGAAGTTCCTCAGAATTCCAAATCTAAGCCACTGGTAGTGCCCTAAGTCTTGACAGCTTCCTGAGGGTCAGTATATTTGGTCTACTGGTCTCCTTGGACCAATTCTCAAGCTCCTGCTGATGTGTTTGGTGGCCAGCGACGTGTAACAGATATGCCATGAATGTTGTACTTTCAGGGAAGTGGATTTCATGAGCTATGTGATTATCTACAAGTTTTTTGTTCCTTAAGGTGCAAGAGACTCTGAAAAGCTACGGGGAAGAGATTGTAGAGGAATATAAAACCAGGCTTAAGAAACTTACTGATGTTATTGTGAAGTTCAGTGCATTTCAAAGACAGGTGTGTTATTTTCATGGGAATGGCACATTTTCCTGCCCACAGGGCCAGGATAGATCAGTATTTGGTACAGGAGTCTGATTCACAGTGATTATTTTGTTCATTGATTCAGGTTGGAGCCAAGAAAATATTCAAGTTGGTCTGGAACAAAACTGTGAGCTATGTTCCCAGTTGTGGGAACACACACATGTAACCCCAACTACTCAGTCACCTTAAAAGCTTTTCATCATTTAAATACACCTGTGAGTTAGAACTAACACTTGCTCATATTCACCCCCTTGTCACATACAGAAAAGAGACAGGGTAAATAGGAATTATTCGAAGAAGTACTGAATCTGTGAGTTTTACCAAGGTTGATTTCATCCTTCTGTTGAGAGGAGAGGCAGGGACCTGCCTGCTCCAAAGCAAATAGTGCTGAGGAGCAAACTGTGGGAGGAATGAAGATTATTTTTTTTTCGTACATTGTAGTGGAAGGGGTAATTAATTACTGCGAGATGATATTTTAAAAAATATTAATAGAATTTATTAATATTAAATATTCAGAACTGGCAGCACCCCAATCACCAAAATGATAATAGTAACAGGTTCTTGCATCATTATGAAAACTATATACAGGTTATAATAGGATCTAAAAAATAACTATTAAATATACATATTAATTGAACTCGACTAAACTGGCAGAGAAAGCTTTGTGGTCAGTGTACCACCTGCAGTCAGTACTCCGCTTGCTCACTAGATGGACGCAAGGAGCAATTTTCTGCTCATGGCAGAAGGCAATTAACGATTATTAGAGGCTTTTGGTATTTACTCACAAAAAATATTATCTGACAGTACCCAAAGCTCGTGGTGGGGTTGCTGT
>VWZE01002419.1:0-131636 GCA_013396675.1 Eubucco bourcierii
AGGTCCCTTCCAACCATACCATTCTATGATTCTAAGAGGAAGTCTGGAAACCTTATAATTTTTTTTTTCCTTCATTCTTCTTATAATTGTTGTATCACAATTCCTATTCTTTCTGTATGTAATTCACAAAAAATTACATATGTGTATGTCTCCTACTACCACTTCTTGGAACTCTAGAATTCATCAGTTGGTGCTTAGCAGCATCTTCCTCTTCTGCTGCAAACTGCTGTTGAGTAAGTCATCAGCTAATCTCAGAAAAGACTACTGAAAGAAAATGAACTCTCAAACTGCAGGGATAGTCTAGTTGTTTATCTTCGCTAAAATATACCAGCTTTTCCTCACTGCAAATAAGAAAATTAAGTATTTGTCTTTTAAAATATATCTTCCTACTAATTAATAGTTATAAAATGTGGCCTTTGCAGGTTTTTTTTTGGGGGGGGGGNGTTTTTTTTTGGTTGTTTTATTTTTTGCAGGACCTATAGGAAAAATACTTTCAGAAAACTGTTCTTTTCCACTGTTTGGTTAAACTGCCATGCTTCTGCTATCAAACTCCAAGGCTTTTATTTTTCTCCTCACTCTTCTGGAGCATTTAATAAGTTAATTTGCCTAAAATAGAATTTTGTTTAGCAGGTGTGCTATGGAGGCTAAACCTTTCCCCTGTTTGTTCTCAAACTCCTGAGTTCTGTTTTGACAGATTGTGTTTTATGGGAATTTCTGAGTTTTTCTTCATTCTGTATTTTTGTCAAAAAGCAACCAACCAAAAAAGAAGTAGCAAGGCCAGTCATCTCCACCCCAGTGAGGAGTCTGGGTTGCACACTGTCAGCTCTTCCCAACAGTTAGACATTAAGGGTGTTGTGCCATCCATTCCTGGCCCACATTTGAGGACTAAATGCTACCTGTTCATTGTGCATTATGTCTTGTTAGTAGATACCTGAAAGTTTTATTATTCAGTCTATGTCCTTGGAGAGGACAGATGTTATTTCTTCTGTTGCTATACTCTCCTAACAGTTTCAGTGCTTTAAGTTCTCTGTTCCTCTCTTTTCTTGAGACCTCAGAAGGGGAAGTCTCTGCTTCTCTGGCTGACTCCTTGGCCTTTCTCAGTCTTCCTGTCTCACTAGCCACCTCCTCTTCAGTTTTTCAACAGTTCTTTAGGGCTCTTTTGAAGAGCAGCAGTCTATACTTGCCGTGATCCTTGCATGCTGTTAGTAAACTCATCATGGAACTGTTAAATTGCCTGTGCTTATTAATTTACTTTTGCTGTTCGTGTTTGTAAGGGGCAGAAGATTATTATTACCGTCTGTCTTGAACCTCAGGAAAAGGCCGCTTGAGTCTCCAACTCATTTGTAAATACTGGCATTTGCAAAACTCCAACTGCTACAGTTATTTTTTAGCAGAACCCCTTATTTGCCAGAGTTGATGATTTAGGTTTCCCTTTGCCAAGCATAAGGTTATTTTTCAAACCCGTTACATGTTTGTAGTTATAGATACACATTTTAAAAATGAAGTCGAGGAGCAGAGGAGCCCTGCATTTAGTCAGCATGCTGGTGAGCTTGATGGTTGTAATGTGATGTGAGAATCCAGCCTAAGCGTTTGCAGGGCTCGCTCTCTCTGAGATAATCTTGGCAGTTTGGCTCAGTCACAGTACTCACACCTTTCTGCTTACCAGGAAGAAGGACTGGGAAGGATTTCTAGGCAAACAATTATTTTTCAGGAAGACTTTTGCTTGCAAGAAAGGGGGAAGATTTTTACTTTGCAGGTTAAAAAAAAAAACCAAGAAAAAAGGAGGAAGAAATGAGGCTTCAGACCTGAGTAAAACCAGACACTTAAACTCTGTGCTGGATTGAATCCACACAGCATTGTGTGTTTTGGACTTATGCACACATGGTAAAAAAATTCTTCATGGGATTCTACTGAGAACTTAATGCAGATGCAAAATCCATTTGTTGTCTGTTTGGTTGTATGCCGCTGTTCCTTTTGACCTTCCCCAGACTTGGAGCAATGAACACTTTCTATTCCAGTATGTGTGCTTATTTTGTTTATAACCACTTCCTCACCACTCCACTATTCGTGTTTTGTGGCACCAGTAATTTCACTTAGAGGGGTATAGGTGCATTGATTTTAAAAATGCAGGTATTTGGAGAGACAACATTATTGGCTGGAAGCAGTTTTGATGGATTTTTTTGGTGTGTTTTTTTGGGTGGGTGGGGAAGGGAGTTTGGGGAGAATTTTTTTTATGACAGGACTACTGGCATACCGGACTACTCAGGATCTACTCCTTTCTCCAACTTGTGCTTATCCCACGCAGTTATTTCCCTGCCTTCCCTTGCATTAGAAAGGGTACATTCCACAATCATATATCTGTGGTCTACCTGAGGAAGCTTGATACAACGTTAAGTTCTTCCACAGCCTCTTCATGAGTCCAGAACCTCAGTTCCTCTGTCTGAAAGCACAGGCAATTCAGAATTTCCCTGCACTTCATTATTTTTGCAGTTATTCCCTTCTTTTACTGTTTGAACATACAACACTGTGTGTGCAGCCAGCACTTCCTGGCTGATGGTCAGAGAGGCTCTCCTATAGTCTTGCAGGAGGACATGTACTTTTGATTTCACTCTTCTCTCATCCTCCAAGCTGCAGATACAGCTGAGCAGAGCTCCTTCTTCAGCCACAGCTGTCAGCTGTTTCCATGGTCAAAATCAGCAGTGATAGCTTAAACAGCTCAAATGGCAGGTTTTCATACACCTACTTTTTTGACATAAATGGGCAAGGTAGCATCATCTAAATAGTTCTTCTGGCAGCTTTAAGGTTAGTAACCTCAGCAGGAGCCCAGAAAAACACTGGGCTGAGGGTAGTCACTTATTGAACTGCTATAGCTGTAGCTGGCATATGGTATCTAACCACAAGTTGTTACTAGCATCTATGATTTGCCTTATGGCAAATCATTTCTCTTAGACAGCGGCTGAAGAAGTTAGGTAAGAATGTAATCAAGAAAGCACATGCTTCAAACCTAGAGCTGTATTGTCATGTGCATTCTTTGCTCTGTTACATGGTCATAAGATCTAAGAGAATTTGTCATGACTGGTTGCTACTATTTGCTCTCTGAGTGGTAAGAGGAAAAAAAAATTATAGAAGGTGATTGCTGTGCTCATAGCAGTTTAGACCTTGTTGGAGGAGCATAGCAAGTATGTGGCTGTGTTTGACAACAAAGCTTGGTGCTATGAGAGCTTAATCCACACAACATCCAACTGATGCTTTCTGGAGAACCTCTGGATACAACAAATGTAGTTATCAACAGAGAATTAAGTCAGGACAATGGCAGAAAAGGAATCTGTTGATCTTTTCATAGTCCAGGTAGACCAGGGTGCTCTTCTAGCATGGTTACAGATATGTGTCAAAGTAGACTGGGAGGAGGATGTGCTTCATGAAGCACTGTGAGCTAGAAGGCCATTTAAGTAGTAATATTGCTGAGGGAGGAATTGAACTATCTTCTATATACTTTATCAGCAAAAACAGAAGGAGAATTTCCAGCATCTGTGGCTTTTCCCCTGTCCTCACTGAAGTTCAACACCACCTCAAACTGCTTCTGTGGGACAAATTTTTTCCTCTGTAACTGTATGGATGTGTGTGAGACAAAACCATACAGATAACATGCCCTTCCTCTCTACTCTTTTAATAGCTTTTCACAGAATTGATCTTGCCTATTTCCCCCCTCCCCCCCTCCCTTTTTTTTTTTTTTTTTTTTTTTTTTNATAACTGATAGTGGGCTGTGAGGCAAGGATACATCATCAGTGGTGTAAGCAGAGAGTGCTGCCAGGACTTCGTTGTGCATTTTCAGCCGCACATGTCTGTTGAGTTATTTGTGTGCTGCAAAAAGCACTTCAGTGGAAGTAGTGGTCACCTCTAGCAGAGGGTGTGGAGAGTGTAATCACTGTAGGAGAAGGGCTGGAAACGCCTTCAGTCAGTGCTGTCTTCAGAGAATCCCTTCCATGGAGTAATGCTATAAAGCTCTGCTTGCAGTCCTCTCAGTGCCACGGAGTAAGAGATAACTGTGCTCTCATTTAAAGCAGAGTGATAAAATCTGCTTCCCTTGCACAAAGCTGCACTGCCTCCTTATGTGGGGAAGGAAGTGAATTTTGCCCTGGGCCCTAGCTGTGATTTGCCTCTCTTGCTTTCAGCAGTGTCTGTCCGTTTTGGAAAAATCTTCATTTAAGTCTTGATTTTCCTTGGAGCTTGCCTTCACACTCAGCAAGAAACTGCTGAGCAAGTGAAACTCCAGGCTCTTTTTTTTTTTTTCCCTTGATTTGTGCTGGTGTTACCAGGGACTGACTTTGACTGACAGTCTCTAAACAGGAGAAAAAGAGATTCACACTGAAATCTGCTCCTCTCCTAGTTAACTTAATGGGAAAATAAGCGGCTTGCATGTTTTCTTTCTCTCTGAGGTAGACCTATAATTAATTCAATTTTGGTACATTCTTCTCACCAAACACATGCATTCTCAAGTCTACTTCATCTGCTTCATTATGGTCAACCTAATAAATCCTTTAATTTTGCAGAGGTAATTCAGGAGGGTGAATTTTGGTATTTTTCTCTGTACCTTCATTTTATGCCAAAGTAACGTATGACCTTTGAAGTTACCATCACCATAGGTTTGGTCTCTACAAAAAAAAAAAACACATTTGAAATGAGAGCTACTGTCACTCAGTGGCTGCTTTGGGATGGAGTTTTGGGTAATGGCACTAATATAGTTCTGTCTGATCTCCATGGAATTCCAGGGCCTGCAGATAGTGTTGTGGGTGGTTTCTAGCAGTATGACACAGCTGCTCTGAATGTGTTGTCTGAGCAGCTGTTTTACAAGGCTCACATTGCAGGGTCTGCACTCAATGCCACCAGGTAACTGCTGAGGCAGCACATGGGTGTGTGTTTTGGATCAGTTTCATACCTTGTTCTCCAGAGGCAAGTTACTCTAGTTTGCAGGGATACCTCAAAATAGAGGCAGTTGCTATCCAATGAACATCTGTTGTTTGGCTTAGCGTATGAAAACATTAGCTAGGGTTTTCTTATGCCTGTTGGCAAAAAAGTGTTCTTTTAAAGAAATGCCAATAATAATAAGGTCTGAATTTCTTGACTGAGTGGGAAATTATGTGGATTTACCAACCCTGAGAACCCTCTGATATTCAATGTCATGATTAGAGGGTGTGAAAGTCTATTTGAGGACTTGACTAATTTAAAGTACTTGAGTTCTGCAGCAAAATTACTTCAGGTAATGTTTGACAGATGTGTTTTCTAGCAGTAAGGGCTTGATATGTTACAGAAAACATTGTTTGCTGTTTGACCTTCTCATGTTGAAGCAATACTTGCACTAATGATTGTTTTTGAGGGCTTGAGGAGGGGATGGTTTTGCAAATTGTGTTCCAAGCTGAAGCTATGTGATTGAAGATTGAATAGTTACTTTCTTTGTGTGATGTGGACAAATTTGTTTACCTTGGGAGATATAATTGGAAGATGTCAGTTTTTTATAAAAGGAAAGTGTTTGGATTTTACACTCAGTTTAATTATCTTTTGCTTTCTGTATGTACCCGTGCATAGGATTTCATAGAATGGTAAGGTTGGAAGTGACCTCAAGGATCATCTAGTTCCAACCCCCTGCCATAGGCAGGGACACCTCCAAGGAGGGAGCAACCACAGCCTCCCTGGGCAACCTGTTCCAGTGCCTCACCACCCTCACTGCAAAGACCTTCCTCCTAACATCCAGTCTAAATCTCCCCTCTGCCAGTTTAAACCCATTGCCCCTTGTCTTGTCATTACAAGACCATGTCAATAGTCCCTCCGCAGCCTTTCTATAGGCCCCTTCAGATACTGGGAGACTACTGTCAGGTCTCCTCGAATTTAAACCACATTTCTGGAACGGACATGGAATATGTTTGAAGGCAAGAAGCATGTAATGTGTATGTGAACTGTAGTATGGTTTTAAGGGTGTGTGTATTTTTGTTTAAATTTTTGTATATATAACTAGGTAATAATTCATCTCACTAAGACTGTGACATACTTAAGAACCATTGCTAGTAGGAAAGTACCATCCCTTCTGGTCTGCCTAAAATTTATGGTTCTGCCACCCTCCAGAAATCTGATTTCTACTGCTTTTCCCTCCTTGACTTTCTGAGGGGTTTGGATCTCCTGTGAGAACTAGAGGCTGTGGCTGGAGACTTCCTTGGTTATTTACAGAAAACCTTGTCTACTTCTGCACTGTGTGGTCTGCAATAACCTCCTATCACAGTACCACCCTTACTGATCTCTTTTCTAACATGAACCTGTAAGCACTCACCCAGCCTATCACCCATCCCATAAATGAGCTCCACACATTTGAGTGGCTCTTTCATATAAAGGGCAACAATTCTTCATTCTTCAGGGAGTTGGAACTAGGTGATCTTTAAGGTCCCTCCAACTCAGGTCGTTCTATGATTCTGTGATTCATTGCTTGATTTTGTTAGGTGGATCTCTCTAGTAGCCTTCATTGCTCAAGGGAGTCCTGTGGTTAAAGACAAATTGCTGCCTGGGATACCTGTCATGCAGCCAGACTTTTATTTGCAGGAATTGTCCACTCCTGCCTGGGTTTTTCTCTTTTACCTTTAGAATCCAGGGTAGTATCACCTGGACTCCCAACCTTTACCCATAGCAATTCTTCACATGTTCCATGTATCCCATGGCAGTGGCACCAGTACCTAAATGGATGAGCCACAAGGGGTGATGGTTGGAAGAGCAGATGAACTTCAGTTGCCTTTCTACATCATCTCAAATCAAGCACCCTACAAGTAAAACATCTCCTGTGGCATTATCTTTGGTCAGTAGATGGATACCTTTTAAGCCCCGCTTAAGGGAATTTCCAGCCACTGTCACCCAGTCCTTCATCATGGTATTCATGCTCAGTTCAGGACTTGTGTAAGTCAAAACCCCACCTCATGGTGTTTGTTCCCCATCCTAGGCTGTTATGGCACAATACCAATCCTGTCTGTTCAAGTTTGAGGGCAGAGAATGAGTCTCTGTTCTGCCCCAGAAATCCCAGGCTTGCAGCTTCTTGGGAGTTTCCATCTGCTATGTGCTCACAGGTGGCTTCACAACATTCCTCCTTCCTCACATTGTGGTGCTTATTTTTCATTCACCCTCTATTCTTTTCCTCTCACAACCTGCTTACGTGGCTGGCCAGTGTTCTACAGCACTTGCACTTCCCTGGGGGAGGCCATAGAGGAGGCTGGGGTCACCTCTTCCCTCTGGGTTGTGGCTGCTGATTTGCTAAGGTGCTGTCTCCAGCCACTACTTCTGATACAGAACCTACTAATTCAGCTGGGAAGGATGAAGTGCATAATGGCCCTGGGGTTCCTGTGTAGGGAGCAAGCAAATTGCTATGGGTTCGCTATGGCACCATGTTTTACCAGTCTCACAGAGATAGGAGGAGGCAGTGTAGCTCTCCAGCAAAGGGTGCTGTTCTGGATCTTGAGAGCAGAAACCCCACTGGATAGCCAAGCTTGACTTTTCATAGTTGGTGTTTATAAAAGCAAATCCTGACAATGGTGAGAAAATACTTGTTGCATTCTTGTATTTAGACATTCTGTTAAGGGGTTTGCTGCAGTCATGGTCTCAGTTTAAAGAGTATAAAAAAACTGTAGGGTTGATTTTTATTTTTTTTAATGAGATTTTTTTCCCTACAGGGTGTGGTGATACATCTTCTGAACCTTTATTTTCTTTCTTTTCCTCCTGAGTGCCAGAAAGAAACAATATATAATTTCAATGAGTCACCCTTGCCCATTAATAACCACCTCTGAAATAACTTTCTAAGCCACTTTAGAGTTCTTCTGTGTAAGTCAATACTTCTTTTTCTTGTTATTTTTTTTTTAAATCATGGAGTGCTCTTTATTTATTCAAACACATACCTCAGCCTCATCAAAATATTAATAAGTAGGTTTTTATGCATAACTATTTATTTCCAGACTCAATTTGCAGCTGTTATGGTTTGTTGGATCAGTGATTTCATTTTTTTAATGAAAATTCTAAGGAGGGTTTGATTATGAAATGCAGTCTCACAAAGAGCTATTAAGTTTTAATGTGTCAACATCTGCTTTTCTCTTAAATTACTTTTAAAACTTCATACCTGTTTAAAATTTGAGGGAAAGCCTGTGAATTAAAAGTCTGGGTGACAGGAGGCTTCTTTCTATACTTGTAACAATTTGAAAAAAATTAAAACAATTACTTCAAGTTAAGTTCAGACTCATGAAAGTCAGTCACACTCTAGAGTAACAAGCAGGGTGATTCCTTAGGCTTCTTTGTGTTTAAAACAGCCTTTTGAGGAGGTTTGAGAGGGACATTTTAAAAGCCAATGATTAAGTCTAGTCTTATGATCCCTCAGCAAAGGGGATTGATGTGATCCTTCTAGTGTGGGAGAAGAATTTTGGCAGAAGCACCACGTTACCCAAGATCACAGACTGTGACTGCCAACTGGAAGTGATGCTTAAAACCGTTACCCTATGGTTCTACATTTGAGCCAGTGCTCCTGCATCAGCTTCCATGAAGTTGCGGGGGAGAGGAAGCAGAAGGGGGGAAATTTGTTGTTTATTTGTCCCCATGTAAGTTAAAGAGCCTCATGCAGCATCATGAAGGAAGACACAGCAACAGCATGGCTCTTGGTGAAAACAGGCCTGCAAACGTGGCGAGACAGTGGTTTATAGTTCACTGACAAATGACTTGGTTTTGGTCCAGCTTAAGCTGGAAATAAAATTGTAAGCTATAAGTGGACTGGATCCTACAGCTGTTCACCACATCTGGGCTTTTGTTGGGCTACCCTTACCCCATCAGCCACTCTCAGAGCAAGGCGCTCTCAGCACTTTCTCTCCAGATGGATTATTCAGCAGAATCCATTAGAAAACTGACTTCATTGCCAGGGATTTGTTTGCCCTAGCACTGGTCTGTCTGAAAGGAAAACATTGCAGGAAGATGTCTGTAGAGTATTCCTGACCCGCAGGATTGCTTGCTTGTCAGCACTAAGGGAAGGAGAGCTGGAGAGACCATTTTGTATTGCATAGAGTACTTTGTCCTCTAGCCTCTGTTTGACTGCACTGGGAAGGTGGGAGAGAAATGAACAGAGAGTGATCAACCTCAACTGAACCACTGAGGTTTGCTTGATTCAAGTGTCAGGATTAATAATAATTTTATCTGTTTGCCTCAGGTACTCACATACGTATTTTTATTACACTTTTGGGGTTTTTTGGGGGAGGGTTAGAAAAACTGGGTGATCTCCATGTTAATTGTGGCATCTTCTCATCCACCTTCTCCTACTGATTACTACTGTCCAAAGAGTTGTGATCTTGAGCCCATTCTTCCATCTTGCCTCTGGGACTTGTCTGCAGAGTGAGCCACTGCTGCTGTCTCACACAACCACAAAATCAACAAAGCAAAAAAAGAAAAGAGGTTTTTGCTAGATTACTGAGTTGAATCAGTTTATTCCTGAGGACCAGCTGCAGGGAGGATCTGGTGTAGGTTGAGAAAGGGACAAGGATACATGTGGGCAGAAGGTCACCCAGGCTGGTGGCATGGATCAACTGGATTTGGCTGTCCTGGAGATGTGCCTGGAGCATTCCTTGAGTATCCACCAAGAAGCAAACTCAGTGAAGCTTATTCTGTATAAAGACTACACTAATCTCTTTGTGCCGCTCTCTCTCATATTTCTTAGGGGGATATTCTTTACTTTCATGCAATTCTGTTAAGAGAGCCAGTCAAGCACAAGAAGACAAATCGGTTTAGAAAACAAATTTAATTCATCCTGGTGCACATAGAACCATTTGTGTTATAAGCTGTAAAAATGAATGGATGTCAGTGAAGCTCTTCCTATTTCCTAGTCTTGCAGAGTGTGGCCACTGTCAGCACAGGTGATCTCTCACCCTAAAATATTAAAGCCAGGGCTACAGCAAATATTATTCTTCAGCTCTGTAATTCTGTATCTCACAGCAACAGCTTCCATAAGTCGCTGGCTATTGTAAATACCTACATCTTGTGGTAAAATGGATTTAAAAATAATTATTTTACCTCATTTGGTCTGTTAATTAAAATCAACAAAACTCTGTGAGAAAGAAAAATGAAGTGTATTGCTCTTTGGGGATGTGATAGCTTTGTATTTTTGGGCAGAAGCTCTTTTTCTGAAAAGTGTTTCAAGGTGCAGAGATTCAGATTCCAGCAGAGTTGCACCTTATTCTAACATTGTACAACAACTCAGACTGAACACCTGAAAAGCTTTCCAGGTATTTCATGGGAAAGATGCAAAATTCTGCTGCAGTGTTAACCTTGTGCAACGTAACATCTAAGCTGGACTTTTAACCTTCACCTGGCAATAACAAACAGGCTTGAACTGTGTGTATTTACAGGCTGTTTTTTAAAACATCCTTCTTTTCTAGTAAAGATTTAAGAGCTAGCCAGACCCTTCCTTGCAAGTGTCAGGAAGCATTTGTTGACTAACCATGGCAGAAGCTAATGCATACTTTGTCTCTTGTGAATACTGCTGTATAAAGAGATAAGGAGGAAACACCCAAGGATGCCACTGTGCCCATCTACTTGCAGTAATTCAGCCAGCTGGTGATAAAAGCATCTAGTTTTGGAGGGTACCAACAGAAATGCTCTGGAATTTCATGCTGAATTGATTTAAGAAGTTACTGCTCCAGCTGTCAGCTATGTTTCTTTAGCAGGGATGGCTGAAGGAAATGAAAGTTGACTTCCCCCTCATTACCCTTCACAGCCTAGTATGTTACTTTAGGCTGAATTGTGTTGGCCATCCTTTCCCAGAGATGACAACCTCCAGCAGAAGGGCAGAACTGACAGTTTGGGGTGGCATCTGCCATCAGGCATGAACTCATATGCTCACACCGCATTAGGGTTAGGATTCAGTGAGGAAACTGATCCTTGTGGTATATCACCAAGAACTTCAGCAAAATGTATATGGATCATACACTAACATCAGCAGAGAGCATGCTGCTTCCTGGGAATCGCATCTTGCAGCAGATCAGTTGCCTCTTGTGTGGGGAGACACATGGAATTTCACAGGTGCACATGTCTGGACACACTGTCATGGATTTCCTTTCCAACTTCAGGAAGGACAGAGGCATGTTTTAACTCACCTGTTGAAAGAGCTTTTGCAGTATCTTCTGTTACTTTGAAAGAACACTTCAGAGATATTGTTTTTCTTTCTGTTTATAGTATACTGCATTTCCTTTTTTTGAAGAGTTCAGAATGGGATTTTTGATTAAGTTAACCTTTCATCACATGTAAGGCAAAGTTTAAAATCCTTGTATTGAAGGGATTTTTCTGCCTATCACAGAATTGGAAGGAGAGGAAGGCTTTTCTGTCAGATCCATAAAATCAAGTCAAGGTTCAAGAAAGGTGGAGGAATACATTACTGTTAAAGGACTGGTTCTACTGGAGCTCTGCATGTGCTGCTGTCAGTTATTAAGGTTTTTGCCTTCTTTAGGATCGTGTCCCTAGGAATTCATGTGATTGTTTTGCAGGCTAAATATCATTTGACAGTTTGAGGAGGTGAAAGCGTATAGCTTTCATGGAACAAAGTGTTGTTTAATCTCAACAGAAATTGTGCAACATGTAAGAGAAGAATTGACAAATAGAAACCAAATGAATGCCCTTTTTTCAAGCATTGCCATTTCCTGTAAAGTGTGATGGATTCAGGTCATTCCTGTGAGCTCGATCAGAGGCATGCCCTCATTTCCTGGAAGTTACTCTAAAGTAATTTGAGGCATCTTTGATTTCTGTCTCGATGACTGGCAATGCAGCCAAAGTTATGGAGAGGACAGCTGCCTTCCAAAACCCCTTTATATCTATATGATTGTGTCAGTTTACTGAAAGGTTTCTTACTGTTCTATTTTTGTTTGCTTGTCTTCTTTTTTTCCTAGCATCTTCTTTGTACTGGTGTGGAAAATCCAGGTTATTCATTCATTGAATATGTCAATATAGCTGCTATGTCATTATCTTAATAACCTGGGTCAAATGCAACTCGTGCACTGCTGCAGATCAGCCCCACCTCCTCATAGCTCTGTCAGAGTGTGTGGCCTTCACCCTTGGAAAATTCTGGGTAATTGAAAATGACTATTTCCATGCAATTTGCCTCCCTGAAATGGCTTTTGCTTTCTGCACTCTCCCATTGCATGCGGCTAAATGGACAAATAGGAAACCGTTGTGCGTATCGGTGTGATGCACATACCAGAATGTGTCATCTATACTCTGTATACGTTTGTCTGCCCTTTTTCTGTTTGCTTGGTGATAGCTTTTCTGTCTTGCATGTGTTTGGGCTCCAGGTATTATATATGTTGTATTTTTTGTCTAAATAGATCTAATGCAATATGTTCATTCTGGTTTGAGTGTCTTCTCTTCCCTCCATTGTATAAGCAGGTAATAATAACTAAATAACAAATCTTATAATAGGTCATGTAAGTATTTGTTATGGTTTGGGAGTTCCCTGTCCCCCCACACTTTGTAAAATGACCCAGACTAGAACTCAGCTGGCTGGAAGTAAAGGACTGAAGCTCTATTTACAGCTCAGCACAATGTACAAGCAGATATAGACACTATAGACAGGAATAATTACAGAAATATACAAGTGAAAGGTAATACAACAACACAACTCCCCTCCCAGAAATCAGAGACCCCAGGAGGGGCTCTCAACCACCCTTCCACCTTCTCCACGCCCCTGTACCTTACCCCAAGGTTTACCTTACACGCAAGGTAAATTAGGAGGATCGACCAGGGGGGTTAGAAGAAAAGTGGTTAGTGAGGATTAATTGGCAGAGGAGCCAGAACCAGAAGCTGCTAGACTACCCGAGAAGCTCTCACAGCAAGAGCCCAGACAGAGACTGACTTATCTATATATTTTGGTTATTGTTCCCAAGCAATTCTTCAGCAAGTGTATGAGTGAAGTAGACATCATGATGTTTTCCTTTCACAGCCTATAGTGTAATTTTCTGTATTAAAATATTCTAATTAGCCTCAAACCAGCACAGTATTGTTGAAAATTCTTATGTAAGAAAGTGGTCTCTGCAGGTGCTATGTTTTTATTTAAAGTCCTCTGATGACAGCATGAAGTTAAAATAAAGCTGAAGTATACATTTTTAGAGGAGTTTGAGGTACAGAGAAGAATACTTAAGGAATAAATTTATTTTAATAACCTTCACTCTTAGAAGAATTGCATCTTGCAATTCTTTGGCACTGCTGTGTGATTGTATTTTATTTGTAGTAGACAAGCATTTAGACCTTATGTTCACCAGTTAAAAATAACACCAGTTGCTCCTAACTTATAATAGGGTATGCAAGAAAAGGCTTGGTCCTACAACTAGTGAACAGTGAAAAATACTCTGGAGAGGCATGACTGTTTATGCATTCTTTTTCTTCAGCTCTTGGCAGAAAGTATGATAGTGGCTTTATATGCGTTTTCCCCTCCCATTTCTTATGCTGATGGACATTAACAGTGTTACTTCCATTATCCTGTTTAAATTAGCGTGGCTCCCAGAGAATAGTTTCTTGATCACAGTGATGTATTTGCATATGCTTCTAGTCAGGGCAGGATTGTTTGTTTCTATTGACATTTTGCCTAGCATTTGGCTTAAGCTAAATAACCAGATTTTTTCCAAACAACTCAGTATCTGAACTGCAACCTGAAAGCGAACTCCACCAAGAAGAGCTTTTATGAACAATGTTTTAGAAGTCACTTTGAAATAAGGTCGTTTTCTGAGGTGATTTAAAAAAAAAAAAAAAAAAAAAGTTACTGTGACCAGCAGGAATGTACAAATGACTCTCAAATCCTTTTTCATTGAAGTTAACATCTGATAACTGCTTTCAGGAGCAACATTTTGGTCTTTGAACATTGTGATTCAGAGTCCTATAAACAAATGTTTCAGGCATGTGACGTGGTAATGAATGTCAGGATTCACTGACCACCTTTGTGTTGTATAGTCACTCCACAGCACTAACTATAAATATGTGAGGTCAGTTAGTTAATCTTTGCTCTTGTTGGGGGTGATTTTTGTGTTTACTTTCCAAGGTAATGCTTGTAAGCACATAAGAAGCTATTGCTCTGCAGAGTTGATATTCATAGCCTGCTATTTTGCTTGATTTTTTGGGTACTCAGAAGACTATAGCTATAGCTAAAGTGCTGTAAACCACTGTAGAAACTTAGTGGTTATCTTTTAATCTAAGACTTGACTGAGTTCTTCACAGCTGTGTGAAGGCAGCCACATTCAATAATACCGTCATCACCTTAGATAATCAGTTGACCAGATATATCATTACTTACAAATTCAATGTAGAGAAAAATCTTTACTGATCTGTGGTTCAGCTGCAGTGCCAAACTTAAACAAGCGTGTGTGTGTGTGTGTAGATATACATACATATATATATATATATATATATATATATATATGTATGTGTGTGGCTGTGTGTATATATAGAGAGATATATGTATTTTTTTAGATGACTGACTTCTGAATGCAGGCCAGACTGAAGCAATTTGCACATTGAAATGTGACAAGCTCACAGTGTAGAATTTTAATCAATGAGACATTTTAGCTCATCTCCATAAATTACTTATGCTTGAAGACTAATATTGGATTGAAATATGGCAAACTTGCTCTTCCTAGAGGAGAATCTGGAGAGAGTGTATAAAATCTCAAGGTGATGAAGTTAGACACAGTGAGGAGCACTCTGCCCCATTACATTGTTCATCAAACTAGTTGTTTATGGCAAAAGGTATCCCTGTTACAACCTTTGTAATATAAACCTTCCAAAATACTGGCGTTCTTCCAATTTCTTGTGTTAGAAATGCATTCCAGAGACAAGACTACTGCTGAGCTTACAGTGCTTTTCTTTATGGAAACTAATTACTTTGCTGCTCTGATTTGTGAGGTTAACTAACTGTTGTGTGGGGTAGTTGCACTGTTCTTCACCATGTTGTTGGTGTCAGACAACTTTCCTTGCAGCCATCACCTTTCGATTGAACTTGGATGAAATTATCACAGATCATCTTGCAGCACCAGAGGTGGTAGATAACATATTTTACTACTACAGGTCGTGGTTGTCATTTTGCAAGTACTAGGACAACATGTTTTGATCATCACTTGTGTATAGGTATCATCAATCATTTCCAGTACTTTTAGTACATATCCTATGAAACTTGCAGTTCAAGTTTTCTAAACTTGATCAACAACTGTGAATTATATTATCTTGTAATAAAAAAGAATTCTTATATACTAAAAAGAAATCCGTGTTCATAAAAGGAACGCTGAGATCACTGGAAGCTTCAAAGATGAATTTGAGTCAGAGAATGATTGACTTGTACTAATAGGAGGAAAACTTTATTCCCAGCTGGAGAGGAAACAGCACTGGCAGAAAAATCTTTGAAGCATTTGTTCATAACAGAACAATCTAGTCTTTGGGGTTCTGTTAAATGAATTAAAATCAGCTTCCTTTCTCTTAACATGCTGAATTAACAATAAGAGATTAACAGTACTGAGAGGGAATTCTAAAAGCTCTGACTTGGTTAGCGCTTCATAAGTGGATAAACTTTATTTTGGCCAGTACTGAATAAGTAACTCATTACAAATAAGTAATTCAAGATGATAAAGGGGGTTTTGCTCATAAAAAGTTCAACTACATTTAAATAAATACATTCCATACATTTTTTTCTTTCCAGTGTGTGGGGAAGGAAGAAGAGGTGCCATGACTGTTCTCTCTCTGAGTGTGGTTAAAAATCTCTTAACTATCGTTACAAATCTAAGAAAGAGGCAGAAGGATGAGGAAGATTCTTGAATTTCCAAGTGTTTTACGTGAGAACTCAGGCTATTTCAGACAGTGTTCAAAGAAAAGTAGGTTGTAAATATGGAAAAAGCAGAAGCCATGTGTATGATATGGCATTAGCAAGTAGAAAAACTTGCTGATGGTACTTATCACAGTGAATAGGTGATAATCAATAGATCACTAGGCTGCTGGTAAACTTGAACCATCTTCAGGACTGCAGCTTCGAAGGTACCTTATGCAATACCTGACACCCAGAGTGCATGTGTGTGGAATTGCAGATGAATACTGCTGCATCAGTGGATCAGCTGGCACTGTTTCTTATTCAGATCATAAACCGTGCAACCGGTAGCATGCCCCATGAAATAAATTATTGTAATTGTCATAATAAAAGTAATTTAACAGACCCTTTTTTTTTTTAATAGTCATCAGTCCATAATGATTAGGTATACTGCATTATAAGCTGGTTAGCTCAAATACACATATTTGAAATGTATGTGGGATTTTTAGGGGCTTGTAATGCAGTTTGCATTCAAATGATTTTTTGAACTGCATTAATACTTTACAGAAGTCTTCACATACTGCTCCTTTGGGATTGGGAAAGACGGTAATTACATAGTAAACATACACTCCTTATTGGAATCACTTGTTGCAGCTTAACAGTGTCATTGTAGATTTGCCACTTCTTTCCAAAGGGTTATGTTAACCTAAATTTTGGGTTCTCAGTTTGCTGTGTATTGCACTTGCTAAACTCCACTCCAGAAACAGGAGGTAGTTTGAGTGATTGGTATTGGGTAAGCCGCCTGTGTTAAATGGCTAACAAGTGCTAGGGAGATATTGGTGATACTGTCCTATGAGTTTCTGGTGGCATTTTCATAGATTAAAATATTTTTTCCCCCAGATGCGTAGTCTTAAAACAACTGTAGTTTACCAGTTCCCATCTATGAACACTGTTTCTGAGTCAGGATGGTGCAAAGGAGGAGGAAGGTCTTTCCAGTGAGGGTGGTGAGGCACTGGCACAGGTTGCCCAGGGAGGTTGTGGCTGCTCCCTCCCTGGAGGTGTTCAAGGCCAGGTTGGACTAGGTATTGAGTGACCTGTACTAGTGGGAGGTGCCCTGCCTATGGCAGGGGGTTGGAACTAAACGATCCTTGAGATCCCTTCCAACCCTACCATTCTATGATTCTAAAGACTAAGAGCAAGACAGCACGCAAGTAGTCAAACATACAAAAGTAAGTGGAAAAGATCTCCTTCTTTCGTCACGTCAAGTGGGAGTTAAGTTATATATCATCCTTTTATGTCACAAGCAAAAGACAAAATATTTGAGACATCGTTAGAGTACCATAGTTGTGAAGGACAAGCTCAATGATACTGTAAAAAGTGGAAATAAATACATGCATCACTTCCCCTAAACCAAACATCAAAACATCCTACTATACTCTATGCACTTGCCATATGACCCCCAGTTTCTGATAAATGAAGACTTAGGGTTTGGTGGATCAGAGGTTGCACTGGGACTGTTTTCCTAGAATCATAGAATGGTAAGGTTGGAAGGGACCTCAAGGATCGTCTAGTTCCAACCTCTTGCCATATGCAGGGACACCTCCCACTAGTACAGGTTTCTCAAGGCCTTGTCCATTACTCAAGGCCTCATTCAATCGTCCTCATCATCATCGTTTTGTTTGTTCTTGATGGATCTACTTGTATGCTTTACTAGTGAGCTTTTCAGTTATGGCACAGAATGAAGCTACATTGAAAGCTACATTGTTTGACCATGATCATTTCCTTTTACATCTCTTTTACAGGTTGAGCTGCTGTCTGTTTAGTCTTGTGATGAAAAGTTTGTTGATACAAATCTTGCTGCCTTTGTTGCTCATGTACATTTTAAAATACTGTAGCATTTTCTAGGACATACAGTATTTTGGGTAGTTACATGTTGCTTAATATAATGAGAAAAAGTAGGATAACTATATATCTAGGTAGTTCTTGCCTTGCTAGTAGATCATGAGGCACCCCTCAAATTCTGCTTTTTTCTCCTGCTCTGGCCTAGTTTTTCCAGTATAAATCTGTGAGGAAGCACTGCCTTTCATTGTATCCTAATCCTGTTTCAAATTGATTTCCAAACCAGAAGGCAACAAATGCTCTTCCCAGGCCACTTTGAAGGGATGACTGTAAGAGGTGATGCTTATTTATGTCTCTACCCATTTAAGAGGAAGTAACTGTAGAGGCAGACAGATATTTTTAGCTTCTTTCTGAATATTTGACTTACAGAGCTTAAAAAGTTAGTATGGCTCGAAAGAAGTTTGGGGGCAGATGTGTGAGAGAGGAAAAGAATCCACTTGCTAAGAGTACAGCCCTTACCCTGTTGGTCAGTGGGAAGCTGCAGCTGTACATCTGTCCTGTATGTGACCGCACTAAAGTAAATTCAGGTATCTGTGGTCTTTTCTCCAAAACCTAACGTGGGTTGTCTGCTGTTTATGGAACAGTCCAGTGTGCCAGTGAGTAGAACAGTCTGCATTTTAAAGTTTTGAAAACACAGGTATGTCCTTTAACTGGATGTTGAGTGGAGGCTGTTCTTCAAGTACTGTTGCAGTGGTGGCAGGCGCATACTTAGCTAGTTTGCATGCTGCCTTTCAGATCCTGGAAGTAGGTCTGTCTCACAGCTGAAAAGTTTCATATAGTACTGGTGTATTGAGGGAGTTTGTAAGTTTTTGTGAATTCAGGATGTTCAGTAGGTTGTGAAACAAGAATAATTTAAATACCATAAGACTTGGAATTAAAGCTACATAATCCTTTGCTATTATGGTCAATGGTTTTCCAAATTAGGAAATTATATGCAGATATTCTTATGGTAATTTCAATTTATTTTTTACTTGGAAAATAAAAAAAACTAATAAAGGAATTTGAATTTAAAACTGAGATTCAGGTCTGCCTCTGGATTTATGTTGGGTATCATAAAAACAGAGGCAGAATGCTCTGTGTCTGTGTTTTAAAGTTGCCAGTGCCAACGAGCTGTTGAAAATCTGGATGCACTTTTGGAACTTGTGTTAGGAATACTTTATTATTATTGTCATTAAAGCTATTGGTAGTTGAACCTCCTTGTTGCTTTATAGTTCTTGAAGAATTGTCAGTGTTAGCTGTTTTGCAAAGTCCAATTTACTTGGGAACAAACAAGACAGAAAAATCTTATTGTTAGGCAACAGGACAATGAAAACTCTAGTCTGAGAAGTGATATTTAATTACTTACTGCTTAGATAAGCTTGTAAACCAAATTTAATTATGTGCAACAGACAAGCTACTGACCTCCACTTAAAATCCTGTGTACATAGGGTGAGCTGTGGGTTTGACCTGAGGCTTGAGGGGCGTGGGGGAAAGTCTTACGTTTCCTCTTGCATGTCAACAAAGAGCAGCTGTGCCTGAGGAAGGACATACGTTTGCCAAAAGGTTTTAACCAAGGTAGAGGCTGATATGAGTCAAAGTGCTTTCAACCACAGGAATAGAGCTCAGTGGACTAGGTGAATAGATATGTTATGCACTACATAGCAGTTCATCTGTTCAGACACACCCAACATGTTAGTTACTAGTGACTTTATTTTCATCCTGTTGTATTAAAAAGAAACCCGCTGCTGAATGCACAGAATCACAGAACATTATGGATTAGAAGGAACGTCGAAAGACTGTCTAGTCCAACACCCCTGCAAGGGCAGGATCACCTAGATTAGGTCATGCAGGAACATGTCCAGACAGGTCATGAATGTCTCCAGAGGAGGAGACTGCACAACCTCTCTGGGCAGCCTGTTCAAGTGTTTTGTCACCTCCGCAGTGAAAAAAGTTTTTCCTTATTTTCGTATGAAACCTTCTGTGCTCCAGCTTGCACCCATAATTGTGGTGGTGAAGTTGGATAGTTTAACTTCTGATGGGCTCTCATGACAAGGAACTAAATTGTCATCAGGTGAGGGGGGAGTGGTTTGTTCATTTGTTTATCTCTCTGCTATAGTATTGCGTTGCAATCCATAAATAAACATGCCTGCTCAGGCAAAGCATTTCTGAGGCTCAAGTGCGGTGCATTACCCAGAGCTTACTGTGAAATTGTGCTGTAAATGAGGGGAAGGTGATTTGAAAAGTGCAAAGTAGACAAGCAGTATCTTTTTAGGGAATTGAGAAAGCAAATACATCCTGGAAAAGCCTTTGTGTACAGAAATGGAATTAAAATATTGCAATGAATGCTGAAGAACAGAAAAGTCCTCCAGATAGTTGCCTGGGAATAGGGAGGAGGGATTATGTTGTCCCAGATGGAGGGCTAGCAGTTGAGATTGCCAATATGCTTCAGTGCTTTTCCACTGAAGTTCTGATTCCAGCCTCCCATGTAACACTTGATCTTCTAAACTCTAGCAGACAGCTGTAGCTGGGCAAGCTGCAGCATTTACCCAACCCCAGCAGCAGCTTTACCTCTGTCTTGGAAATGGCAGCCCACTAGACAGGGTTGCTGATAGGACATCTCTGTTCTTCAAATGCTTTGCTTCACAGCCCGGTGTGAAAATGTAAACCACTTACAGTGTTTTATCTACAGTGTGGCACTTTATTGTAAGTGCTTGCCAACCTCACTTTATATTGAATTAATATATAGACTTTCTGATTAAATTTTGGCATGAAATAAGCCAGCAGTATCTGAAATATGAGATGCTACCTGCCAGTGTCTTCAATACTTGCCTGGCTTTGTAAGTGACTGAATTCCCGGAATGCATACACAGTGAGAAAGAGCTACAACCCTGTAAAGTTACTCTTGCTACTCCTGGGATATCTATAGTGCACATGTACACACACAGAGGAAAAATACCAATAAAGAGATACATATGAATATAGGAAATTGCAACTTTTTCTTATAACGCTATGTGATACGTTTGTGTCCTTGTATGTATGTTTTGCCTCTAGAGTACAACTGTTTTTCCCAATATTAAACTGTTTGATCAAAACCCCTTTTACATCCTATACTGAAGGTTGGGATACAAAATATGGGGAAACCAAATTGAACAATAAAATACTATTCCTTCCAGGAAAGCTGGGAAACTTTATAGATCATCTGCTGCAGAGATTGCTCACTTTTACAAGGAGGCAAGAATAACTGTCTTTTGACTTACTGTGGGGGGAAAAAAAATAAAACAAAAACTAACTTGAGTGAAATTCCAAGGGGATATAGTGCAGCAGGAATATAGCACTACCATTTTTGAGAACCATATGTGACAGACCAGTGTTACATGTGAAAACTGTTCTTTGTATGTCTGTCCTGTGTGTGACTCTGGCATGCCTTTCCCTCCTCTCTCTTTATAGTGCTTCTGCTTTAAATGAGAGCTGCAGAAAAATTTACTCTCAAGTCTGGGAAAGATAATGCAACACCTTCATTTTCTGTATTACAAAATGTTCTGAAGTGCATGCAGAGAGATCCCAGTTCATGCATCAAGTCAGATGGAGTAATTAGGGCATGATGCAATTGTTTCTTTATGGGCCTGATGCCATCCCAAGAACTACAAAGGCTTGTTACTTGTTAAAGGTTGCTTTAACCCTTGGCCAGGTGGGTGTCATGGGTTTTGTTCAAATGCTTTGAGCTCTGTGAGAAAAATGAAATCACAAGACCCCAAATCACTCTGCTCACAGGATTGTAGCTCAACATGCACCTCTCTGAATCTTTAGGAAGACCAAACACTGTTCAAGGAACGCTGTTTTGGGTTGTTTTGGTTTTTGTTGGTTGTGTTTTTTTTTCTAGAGAAGAATATAAATACCATTCACAGTTTTCTGTTTGATGAATCAGAATCTGAAACTATTTATTTTGGCCAGAATAATATGTTGTTGCGGTCCCTATTCCTTCTGGAAAATGTTGACCTTTCTACAAGTTCAGTTCCATGAGGAGCATCATTTCTGACCACTGAGAAAAGCAGTAAAAATGTACAAAGCTATCTTCACTCAGATTTTACAAGTCAGTTATAGAATTGTTGATTTGTGTTTGGTTCTTCTTGCCAGTAGGATGACGATAATTTTACATTTTGAAGTAATTTAATAAACTCACTGTTCACAGGCACACTTTAAATTTGGATGTTATGCTTCTAAATATTTACTTGCCCTCACTAAGATAGCACGAATGTGGTCTTTCTGACTATTATGGAAATAATTTTGGAAATGGAAAGGTGCTTTGGGGTTTGGGACTCTCTTTTTTTTGTTTGTTTGGTTGGTTGGTTGGTTTGTTCTGTTTCATTTTGTTTGCTTTCTTTTGCTTCAGAAGAGCTAAGACAGGTTAATGGGGAGGCTTTTACAGGTTGTCCAGGTAGAAAGTGTCCGTGTACATTTAATGTATTATCTCAGAAGCCTACAGTGATTAATTTAGGCTTTGTTTTCTTTCCTGAATTTGTTTATCATTTATAGACCACACGTGTACGCTCTTTGCAGCTCCTTACACATTTGACTGTTGAGGCGTAGAAAGTATCTGTTGGACTGATCCAAATCCAGATTCATTAGTAAACCTATTTTGTCAGTATTTCAGTTGTCTTCTGTATAGGTATTTGTGCTGAAAGTTCCATACTTGGAGTGGGAATGTATTATCACTCCTACCTTGCAAACCTAAGGTGTGTATTTTTGGTTTCCCTTCAAAAAGGCAGAGAGGGCTTCTCTAAGAATCATTTTGTGACAGCAAGAAACAGGCATTTTTGTGGTCCATCTGCACTCATCACTAGCTCACGTAAAAACTTGGTCTGAATATCTATGTGCCAGGACTATGCCACCAAAGATCAGAGCCTAAACAGTGGAAACACATTGAGGGCTTTCACTATATTTTCATTCTTTGTTCTTCTAATAAATACAAATCCACTCTGATACTCTTCATTACCTGTAGATTAGCCAAAGGCTTCTTTAACCACATCATCACTAGCTGACGATAGGCATCATATAGATTTTTAAATTAATCGACACATGTAAATTAAGAGAAAGGCTTACATGAATTTCACATACAGGATATTCTGCCTTGAAATAGCTTTGTGGTAGCATTTAATTCTTTTTAACATCATTCTCAAGGCAGATTCTCCAGCAGAAAGCCTGTATTTGTTATTGATTTAGTTTACTTTTCGACTTTGGACCCAAGCTGTTTAAACAGATTACTCCCTGCTTTTATCTGAGTCAACTTCCTCATGCTTTCATCAAAGCAAAACAGATTATTTGACTTTCTGTCTCCTAACACAGCATTACAAGAGGGTCATATGTTAAGTGACAGTGACAGATTCTGTATCAGGGAATGACCACTCTGTCTGTACATCCCCTGTAATAGTGCTCTGGCAAAGACAAAAAGATCTCATTCTTACTTATTTGAAGGCAATTTATTAGTATTCATTACAATAGTATTTACTCTGTAACTGAAGCTAATACATTTCAGAACTAAATTAAGTGAGGGTATGTTTGAACTGCAGTAATAATGTGCAGACATAGTACATTTGAATCCTGTACCTTAAGCAACAGTTTCTTTTTCTTTCCTGGCCACACACTACATGTGAACTGATTAATACCTTGCAATAGGAGGACACCTTCTCTTGAGACTGACTTGGAGTGTAGTTGTTAGAATTTAATATTGACCAGCACTCACACAAGCTCTGGGCACACTCAAGTTTTTTTGGTGGGAGCAAAATCCCCTTTCATCCATGGCATCTCATTAAAAAAGTTAAGGTGATTGTAGTGAGTTAGCTACGTCTATGGAAATTACTTGTAAGACTGCTGGGAACATACAGAAATTGATCTACCTTTATGTTTTTGTTCTGTCTGCAGGAGTAGTTGGGTTATAGACTTAGAATATGGGTTCACTCAGTCAGTGGTGGCAGGTGAAATCAATATGAACATCAGGTGCTTTGGAGATATTCAGTATCATCAGTAGCTATAACATTGGCAGATTGTGTGTGCATCTCTTTCTCTGAACTCCCTTGGGCTTTGTGCCCCAGGCTGAGTAGCTGAAGTGATAAAATGCCTTCTGTAGGTTCTGAAGAGATTTTTTTCCTGGAGAAGAACCACAGATATTTTCTATTCCCATTTAAGTTGTAGAAAGAGGACTTCAAACTGTAGCAAATGACAGCTCCCAGACACAGTCCCAATTCAGAGCTGAAACAGGCATGAAAACCTTCCAGGGTTTCCATGCAGGAGGCGCATGACTCCTTGCAAATGGTGCAGACGTATTAACTCCTTGTTACAAACAGGTTTTGCTTGGCGTGGTTGTCCTTCTCAATAAACAGCACTTCATTATGAGACCTCAGTGTGGTGAGCCAGGAGAGAGCAGTGATGCAGGTCATGTCGGGCTGGCCACACTAAGCTGTGGAAGCCTACCACAGCTGAACTCCAAATGTGGGTCAGGGATTCTTCCCAGAGAGGGTGGTCTGGATGGGGCTGAAGAGAACGAGAGAAGTTTACAGAAACAGGAGCTGCAACAAACCTGGGAATGGTGCAGAAACAGACGATCTTGTTGGTCTAAATTTTTCGTGTTAGCTGCTTGTGAAGAGCTGCTGTGAATGGTCAAGGCACTTGCAACTACCAAAGGAGTTTCTGATAAGGCTCAGAATTGAATTCTAGTTGCTTGTGTTTGTCTAGGAAAAGCAGCACAAGGCTGAAATTGCTATACTGCTAAAATATTACACACCTCAGCATCTGTTCGGTCTGTGTATAGTCTAACATCTGGACACATTGCAGTCTTATTTGCAACCTACAGTAGTTTTACATACACTTTTTTACTATAAAAATACTACTTCATTTGTGTAGTTATTGTTGCCTATAGATATGCAATCACAAGATATTTGTTTTCATTATATATTTCACAGGCAAGATATGGATTGAAAAAGTCTTGATCTTAAAATTAGGGGGCCAGTCCTGACAGGGATGCTGAATTGTTATTTCTCTGGTAGTGGCTGATGAACAAGTTAGGAAGTAGCTAAGTTCTTGGTATCCAAAGTAGATCTGATTAAGTTAATCACAAGTTACTTGTTTTTATTCTCCATTGCATGTTTGTTTACTAAGAGTTTTGCATATATACTGAGAACGGGGAAAAAATGGATCTCCAAGCTTTTTGTGTTGACGTTGAAGACTTACACTTTTTTGAGGTTTTTGCTTATACCATGTAATGCTGTGTTAAAATTGGGTCACAAATTGTGATTACAGTGATCTCAACAGGCTCACTCCATGATCTACATCAACCTACCTACATTTCTCTTTTGGTAAAAATATACCTCTAGGATAAAGCCTTCCTCTAGCATAAACACCCGATGCTTCATTAAAATCTGATCTCATTAAGCACACCATCAGTGTTAAAACAGTATATCCTAAATCTCAGTGCTCTAGAAATTATCTGTGCCTGAAAAGATGAAATTAGAAATTTGCCAATTAGTGTAAATGTCTTAGTGGAGCAGAAAGTGACTTCAAAGAACTTGGTTATATAGTTGGGTGTTTTGATATACATCTTTTTTTCTGAAGTACTTCCAATGCGGAGATAACTTTTTTTGAGTATAATATTGGAACATTTGAAGCTCCTTTACCACTTGTGTGCAAGCCAAGTGTGAGGGGAATGTTAGAAATACTTGAAAATATTTTAAAACAATATGTTTTGTTTTTAAAGATGAAAGCATTGAAAATTAAATGCAAACTCTTGGTCTGCTTGTGTGTTTCTGCTGCACCACTGTTTTCTTTTCTGTGTGCCGTGGGATGATGTTTGATCCAGCATTTCATTGAGTGTTATGTTCAGCTCTGGACCCCCCACTATAAGAAGGACATGGAGGTGCTGGGGCATGTTCACACAGTATCACAAGGGTTGGAAGAGACCTCAAGGATCATCAAGTCCAACCCATTACCACAGACCTCAAGACTAGACCATGGCACCAAGTGCCACGTCCAAACCCACCTCGAACACCTCCAGGGATGGCAACTCCACCACCTCCCTGGGCAGCCCATTCCAGTAGCCAATGACTCTCTCAGTGAAGAACTTTCTCCTCACCTCCAGCCTAAACTTCCCCTGGCACAGCTTGAGACTGTGTCCTCTTGTTCTGGTGCTGATTGCCTGAGAGAAGAAGGTAACCTCCCCCTGGCTACAACCACCCTTCAGGTAGTTGTAGACAGCAAGAAGGTCTCCCCTGAGCCTCCTCTTCTCCAGACTAAACAATCCCAGCTTCCTCAGCCTCTCTTCATAGGTCTTGTGCTCAAGGCCTCTCACCAGCCTCGTTGCCCTTCTCTGGACACGCTCAAGCACCTCAATGTCCTTCTTAAATTGAGGGGCCCAGAACTGGACACAGTACTCAAGGTGTGGCCTAACCAGTGCAGAGTCCAGGGGGAGAATGACCTCCCTGCTCCTGCTGGCCACACTATTCCTGATGCAGGCCAGGATGCCATTGACCTTCTTGGCCACCTGGGCACACTGCTGGCTCCTGTTCAGGCGGGTGTCAATCAGCACCCCCAGAACCCAGTTCAGAGAAGAGCAATGATGTTTGTGAAGGGCCTAGAGCACGTGTCTTATGAGGAGTGCTTGAGCGATATGAGGTTGTTTCAGTCTGGAGGCTGAGGGGAGATGTTTCTGCTCTCTACAACTACTTAATGGGAGGTTGGAGTGAGGAGGGGGCCAACCTCTTCTTGATGACAAGTGACAGGGCTAGAAGAAATGGTTACAAGCTGCACCAGGGGAGTTTTAGGCTGAATATTAGGAAATACTTCTTCACTGAAAGGGTTATCCAGTCCTGGTCTGCTCAGAGCAGTAGTGGAGTTGTCACCCCTGGAAGTGTCTAAGTGGTGTGTGGTCCTGTCACTTAGGGACATGGTTTAGTGTTGAGTTGCCAATGCTGGGTAAAAGGTTGGACTGGATGAGCTTGGAAAGGTGTCTTTGAACCAAACACATTCTACGATTCTGTGATCACATTACCCAACCCTTTCAGTATGGCCAACCTTACTCTGAAAACATTGTGGTTTGTGTCTGCATGGGATCCAATGGTATCAAATAGCATGACAGAGTTCAGTAAACCTTGAATTCTCACTCTGCATCACATAAGCAAGAAACAAGAAGCTTCAAGTTCTTTATGGAAGGCTCCCTTCGTCACATGAGGAGCATCCCAGTGTCAGTCTGCTTTAGCTCTATGGCAGATTATACCTAGGAGCAGCTGGCATTTCCAGCTTCAAGTCCTCCTTATTTGCATTGTGCAACATCTGGCAAACAAAAAAGTTTTAATCAAAAGTAGCATTAGAATAGAGAGTCACATGCTGCATAAGGGAGAGCTTGGAAAGAAAGCAAGTATTGTATCCTCTTGGGTGCAACATCCCTGCACTGCAGCCTACTTTCCCTAGTAACAGATGCGGCCTGTTTTTAAATTTGGGTTATTTTTGTGATTTATTTATTTTTTTAAACAGTGTTTCCTAGTTTCTACAGAACAAGCAATACTGAGGCTTGTTTTGGGCATTCTGTGTGGGACAGTCTGTAATTCAGGCTTAAACCTTTTGAGTATACTACTGCATACTGATGATGTCAGTAGGATTTCTTATCACTGTTAAATGTCCTTTGTGTTTTCTGCTGGAGTGGGAATCAAGGAAGGAACAGTACATCAAAGCAAAGGGTATATTTTTATAACACCACGTGTATAAATATCGGTGCAGTGGTGGTAGTTCTCATAATAAGCACCAGCAAAAGGGTTTTTTTAAAGCTGTCTGAGAACTGTAGGTCAAAAAATGCATGGTAAGGTAAAAAAGTAATAAACCTATCTTGATGGTGAGGGTCTAAGTGACTAGTGGAGGGGGGCCATAACTACAATCTCATACTCTGCTGTGGGAGCTGGAGGAGGCCCAGATGTGACTAAACATAAGTGAGGGGAGAGAGGCTCTTTTCCATCCCAAACTGTATGAAATTCCTCCCTCCTTAGGTTTTTTTTTTAATCCTCCAGCACTTTTAGATATTACTGTTTTATGAAAAATGCAAATATAATTGTATATATTGGGTATTTAATATTAACTTACACATAATTATGTAGTTTTCTCAAAGAGCGGGAAAAGAACCATTACTTAAATAAGAAAACACTTTTCTCTCAACTCTAATAATGTTTTTCACATCCTTCCATTTCAGAATAGAAGTGAACTTGATCAGATGAGAAAGCTGTGCATACAGCTTCCCAATCATGCATATGTGAGTGGAGATAAATTTTATGTCCCCAAATATTACCCTTTCCAGACTGGCAGTTTTCACACAACTGCATTTCAAGTTTCCCCAAAACGAAGCGTTCCAGGCTGTTTATCTGCTCCCTCGGCAGGGTTCTGAGACTTCACAAAGTGTAGGAGTTAGTTAAAGATCCATGTGACTGAACAGCCCCAGCTGTTGAAAATGGCAGCTTTTCTTTGCCCTCCTTTTGGAGGATCAGAGGTCAGGAATACACATCTATCTTTCTCGTCAGTTCAGGTTTTCAGTGCCTTTCCAGTCGTGTTTCTGACTGCTGGCCAGCTGGGTCATTAGCAACTGATAGTCAACCACCAGAATTGTCTTTCTGATCAGACCGGGCAGTGCACCCTGTGGGAACCTCCTGGAGTTGAAAAGAGGCAGCTGGGAGCCCAGCTCTTGTTATCAGTCACATTTTTTAATAATATGTGCAAAATCTGGGTAGGTTTTCATTCAGTTTGTGGTCTCAGAGCATGTTAAATGTCATTTATATCAGATTTATTTACCCCGTAGCCCAGAAAACTGTTCTATCTCTTCCCTCAAACTATCATGTTTAATGTTTCAATTAAGTGATTTTGTGTGAGTAAGTTTTCTAGAAATGAAGGAAAAGAGGGGGTTTTTTTCCTTCTTTTTTTTTAATAATTCATGATAGCCTGAAAGCTGTTTTTGCAGACAAACTGCTTTTGCTTATTTGCTTTTGCAGACATGTTTATTGTGAGTACTGCGTAGACCTTCTTGGTGACTTCCACAGGGTAGGGCCCTCTGATTTTGCATCACATACTGTAGCTTGCAGAAGTTACCTTTGAGTTATTTTAACACCATTTTCCCATTAAATAACAAACTATTAAAAAAGAAAAAGAGGAAAAATAAAAGTTTAAATAAAATGCCTTTGGGAATAGTAAATGACAAATTTTTTTCAACTGTGGTTTATGATAGTCTTGCAGCCCTATCTCCTGAAAGAAGCACCTGCAGTCTGGCTTTATAGCTAATATACAACTAGTTGACAGGCAAAAACCTTACTAGGATTTCAATTTACAACCTGTGATACATAGGCTTCTTTCTTCCTTGTAATGCTTTAAACTGAAATTGAATTTTAAATTAACTTGACACTGTGCTGTTTTCAAGTCAGATAAATAACTGCGTTCCTTTTCCCTCAGTTCATAACATATTTGATATCTTACTATGAAAGTATTTCCTGAATTGCTATTAATATTATATGCTTGCCTGTCCTTACTTTCCTTGGGGAACAAATAAAAAAGTGAGACATTACTGTGTAGCTGTAAGAAGTATTGTTTGCACTCTGACAATGATACCTTTTTGTAGTTTAGGGATTTTCTAGTTTTATTTCTGTAACTTACTGTAAAATTTTGAGTTTATTTCTGTGTTTTTCCCACATAATTTTGATCAAACAAGGACCTTCAGAGTTGTGTCCTTTGAGCTACCATGCATGTAGGTAATTTTAATTTCCTTTAATTCATCAGAGGGCCACATTCTTGATTATCCTATTTACACCTTCGCAGTGTTAACGAATCTATGTCTTAAGTCTATCATAGTTTTGGAATTTGAGGACACTTCTTTAATATTTTTAGGTGTTTCATGTTTTAAGCTTAGACCCACACTGTGCAAGTATAAGCACTTGTATAACACACCACATAGGAGTGTATCTGGAAGATCTTATAGTGAAGGATATACAACAGTGTAATTTGCTGTGGTGGCATGGTAAGCTAAATAATTTATTCTGTTCCTGGTGAAAATATGGCTTATGCCATGGGTCCTTGTTGAGTGACTTGAAGTAAACTATCAGTGTACATCCCTCTATTCCTCCCTTCTTCCCCAGGCAGGTGTTCTTCAGGCAGCTTGTATTTTGTACCATCCGGCTTCCTGCAGGACATTAGCATGCCAGAAAGAGTTTCAACTGCTCCAAGGCTTTAACAGTGAAGGATAATCAAGAAAAAATTATTGAACATTTCCCCTCCTAAACGTAGGGCTGGAATGGTAACCAGGAGCTTTTGGGTGCTTATTAAAGACCACTGCTTTCTTTGCCCACCCTTTCCATATTCCCTTCCCAGCCAATACCAGCATGACTCAAGAACCTGAGTCTGTTTTTATTACCAAGCACAATGAGAAAATACTTCATTTCATTTAGAATATTTCATTTCTATGAGTGTATTTGTAAAGAAGGAAAACAGCCCCTCTACCTCAAATGGGACAGAAAGCTATGCAGACCTGCCCAACTCAGCCAAAAATTCTCACAGGAAAGGGAATGCCACATGAATTGGAAAGTTATCCTTCAGTCAAATAAGAGTGAAATACCAAAGCCTTAATTCAGTTGCATTTCACTGTTTTACACTCCCATCATCTCTTCAGTTCTTTCCCTTTCCCACACCATTCCCCCAAGACACTCAAATGGAAAAGCTTTCTTTCGAAGGTATGTACACAAAGGGAGAATTCGGCAGTAGATGAGATTCTTTCTGATCAAAAGCATCTTAGTGTGCTCTGATCCTCCCCAGAACTTAGCTAAACGGACAGAAGAAAGATTCTTGCTTAGTACCCTTTGCTATTACAGGTCCTTTTGATGGATATTGTCATTGCACGTTCTAAGGGCATGTGCCTGTGTGTATCTAGGCATACTTGTTTGAATTTTGGCCAGAATGTATGCCAAAGAGATTAGACATCATTCAGCCCAAGGAGAAGAGAGCCTAAATGGGTTTATCATGGGGTTTTCATTCACTGTCATTTCTCCCTTCTTTATAGTCCGTTGTTAGACTTCTAATTTTTCCCGACAGCAGCGCACACCCCTGCAGCTGGTCCTGCATAATGAGTCCCTCCTCCTAGACTGACATAAGAGTGGATGCATAAATTTCCTGCCATCAGGGTGCCTCCTTTAGCAGACACTGCCCACTCTCCCCGCTGGAAAAAATCTGTCCCCTCTGCAGCACTCTCATTTACCACCTACTACTTTTGCCTGTTAAGCCAACATTCTGCCTGTGACCGTTATCTTGTCTAAGCTAAACACCGGGAAATTGTTGTTTTCTGCCCAAAAAATGAATCCTCTTTTTTTTTTTCCCTTTCTCCTAATGACAATTATTAGTGGAAATTGAATGCCTTTGGCAATGTATTTCATGAAAACATTATGCTGTACAGCTACCAGCTACTGTGAAAAGCAATAGATGACTGATGGTTTGAATTGGGAGATGGAAGATGGGAAGGACTCAGAAGCAAGAATTTTGATGGAAATACAGGACTTTAGGAGGTTTTAAGTTAGAGATCCCTGTGTTCTCTGAGGTCTTGTAGTAATTCAAAATCAGTGCTTTGAACCAGCACATAAGGTCAGTGCTGTGAAATCCAGGGCTTCCCAACTATTGAACTCATCCAGCTCATTGACAGTTTATAAATCAGGTAGAACTTATGGACTGTTTACAAAGTATTGCTTGAAAATTTCTTCCTGAGCCCTCCATCCCTACTGATAGGACTGGAATATAACAGCTAGCTAAAAGTCAGCACAAGAACAGTTTAAAAAGCAGCAGTCTCTGTTCCTATCCTGAAGATGAAAGCAGGTACAAGACAACTGTGCACTGTACAGGAAGAGCTTCATCATCCTTTACAAGCAACGAAGGAATAGGTAAAGGTCAGCAACAAAATATTAGGTTTCTCTAATAGGTATTTGTTGTTAGCAATGTACTAATAGTCTGATATTCGTAGTTACTTTGAGAACTAAATGTTGCTTTTCTTCAGCTACAAATATTTGGCCATTTTCTCTGCTGCTGTCCTTATGATGATTCATATCACAGTTATTTTAAAGAGGTGGATAGAGTACAATTGTTTATATGCAAACAGAATATGGCATTGGCTGCTAGAAACCAATCTCACTAATATTTGGCTTGTTAGATTGCCTCCTGTTTCATGTTTTGGCTATCAGAGAAAGCAAGCTTAAATTAATTGGAAATAGTTTCTTTCTTTCCAAGTGTGCTCAGAGCTAGTGGTGTTTTCTCCTCTGTAAGTGCTGGCAATTGGTTATAAAATGTCAGAGGTGTTAGCAGTGTCAGTGACCTTCATCTAAGCAGTTGTAGTAATAGGCAAGACTTGCTTTAGGACACACTGCAGTTGCTGACAGGTTTTGATGTATCTGAAGCCATCTGTATCATTAACAAGGAAGAAGGAGTTGCATGGAGGAGAGTGGATTGTAAATGTAACAGAACTCATTCTGCTATATTTACGTGAAAAATTATCAGGTTTTGTGTTCAGTGCCATTCTGTACTCTTCATGGTCTTATAATTAAGCCTGGAGGATTGTGGATCCAGGCCTAACTCGTGAACTGATTTCTCTTCCATGCCTTGGTTACCATACAGTATTAGGAATCCAATTCTCATGGCTCCATGTGCACAACTGCATTCCTGCAGCAGACCTCCCTGCCAGCTGCCCATCATGTACAGCTATTCCCAGGATACTTACATTTGACTTTGCATCTCAAGTATTCCCATTTAATACCACAAGCTTTGAAACAAACTGTGTGGTTGTTGAAGAAAAAGCCTTCCATGTCTAACAGTAGTCTGTTCAGACTCTGAAGCTAAGACTCAACCTTAAAACTGGTGATGCTGTTTATTTATTTGACATCAAATATTCTAATAAAGAATAGAGCGGTGCCTGTGATTCTTGAAAAATGAAGGATAATTTGGGTTGGAAGGGACCACTGAAGATTATGTGTTCCAAGACCCTAATCAGATGAGGGCCAGTGAGATCAGGTTGCTTAGAACATATGAAATATTTAGCAGCCTAGCTCAAAACTTAAGTATATAGTGGTGAGTTTCTTGGGGTTTCTGAAATGGAAAGAAATTGCATTAGAGTGTGTCGTCTTTGTTCTTTACCTTTCAGAAGGGGAAAACAAAAAGGAATAAAAAAAGGAGACTGAGGAAAGAAGTTATTTATTACGCATTTCCTTTTTATTTTTAGATGGAAATAAAAATTTCATCAGGCTGAACCTTACTTTCCATACTCAATTATTCCCCAGAAAGTTGAAATAAGTTTAGATGTAGGCTTTTCAAGAATATGCCCCTAGATGTGAATTTGTGAAGCAAAGAGAAAGAGCAAGGTAACATTGCTATTGAAAATTGAGCCTTAATGAAGGACTTCATTTAGGCATCCATCCTTGAAAATAGATGGTGAACTAGAGGAAAAGGGGGACAAATGGGATGCAAGAGAATGTTAGCATGTGAAAGTAAAACATAATTTAAATCCTCGGTTAATGCCCCTATTTGAGTTTAGCACTGGTTGATTGAGCGACTCAGCCATTGGGTCACCCAGCTCAAAGTCAAATTCTTACCATAAAGTCTTTTTCCCACAGATTGGGCTTGAGTCAGTTTATTATGACTTTACAGTTATCCCTGTACCTGTGTATCCCGTGGTACAGTTATCCCTGTACCACATAAGTGGTCCCTCCAAGGCAGTACTGGAATGCCTTGTAAATAACCTTCTAGTGTTTGCATGCCCTCAAGACATCTTAAGTTGAGAGGGCACCTGCAGCAAAGCAGGGAACAATGCTTATCAGTAAAGGTAGCTCTAATAAGACTGTATCTCCAGCAGTCAGACAGTGTAAACATCTGTCACTAAATCTTTAAAGTGTAATGTTGCATCACTGTTGTGTGAAGGGAACTGAGAGCCTGTTCTGTTATTCCAGGTGAGAAGAACAAAAGGGATATTCAAGGGCTCATCCGATACCCAGGGGAGCACAGCCGAACAAGACTAAACACTGCCCAATCTCCTCCTGAAGTCACAGCAGAAGCAGGTTCCTCTCCCAAGCCTTGGTGTGCACGCAGACTTCTCATGTGAATTATTTTCAGGTAAGCTTACTTTTTCCTTTTAAAAAAGCATGCAAGTTTTCTAAATGGAAAATTATATTCTGTCTTTCTAGACAAATTTGTTGCTATTCATCAAGACTTTCAGACACTGCTGGAGCATGTAATAAATGTTTATTAGTACTAATGGAGATAAAACTTCTAGGAGTCAGTCTTGCAAGAGGCATTAAAAATTAGCAAGTGAAAAAAAACAAAACAGTTTGGCAGAGGTTCTGTGTTCATAAACCTATTTATAGATGGTTTGCTGGGTTGAAAAGCAGGTTTGTGCCTCTGCCAGCAAGATGCTTCAGCCTACTGCTGTGCTAGTGCTTGCCCTAATTTTACACTTACATTCTGAGTCTCCCAGGGGAGTGCTGAGCAGATGTGTGATTGACCTGAATCTCAAAGGTGTGTGGGTCTGACTGTGTCTCTGAGGACGATTGGAGAGATTCGATCAACTTCTTTTCCAGTACTTGTTCACGTTGATTAGCATGTGTTGACTTGACAGGTTTCTCAGAAACCTTCTTCCAACTGAGAATTTCCTTTATCCTGAAGTGACCAAAGAGGCCTGAAGTGAAGATTGACAGAGGGGTTACACAAACATGGCTGTTGGTCTGTTCTTTAAAACCGTTTTGGCAACTGGCTTGTTGCTGGTGATGCCACTGGGAGCATAACTTTCCAGAGTGCTGGTTCCACCCTGGCATGAGCCTGTAGGGGAAGATGAGGGATTTTGCTGGGATTGTCTGTGCCAGTTTCATCTTGGCTACTACTGATAATTATAGACTGTACTTTTTGGAAGATAGCACTTAGCCTTTGCAGCAGGAGAAACGTGTCTCCTGTCTGACACCAAAGAGAAATGAAACTATGGGAGAGGAAAATAAAATCTACGAAAAGCCAACTTAAGAAAAAAAATATGTGCTACTGTTTAGCTACTATCTGGCTGTATGCCAGTTTGGGAGCATTTTTGTTTAGTGTTTTATGGGGAGGATATTTCTTTGTGTTATATTGTACTACTCCTTAAAAATTACTAGAAAAACGTGGGATCAAAATACAGTTTTACATGCATGGTAGCTGCAGAATGAATAAAATGAAGGCAGCTGTCCTGAAGTAATAACAAAAAAAAAAGTATATTCTGCATTCATCTGAAATGTAAAAAAAGAACGTGGAAATAGCCACTATTTAAGCTTACTTAGAAATACATCTCAGGGAAGATGAGTATCAGTAAGTAACAAAGGTGGATTCTTGGGGAGATTTGAACATAAGGGTGGACTCACTGAAAGCAAGTAATAGCAGAATAATTTTACTGTGGAATTTTAAACCACTTACGTGAATAACAGAGGATATGTTTGGAAAGTAGCCAGAAAGTACTTCTGGTACAGATATCGTGGTTTCAAAAGGTCTCTGTCTGGCCAGGATTAGTGCTTCCACAGCTGAGTTGACCTGAGTGCCTGTGTGTTTGGCTGTACATCACAGCCTTGCTGCAAATTGACTCGACCTTTCTCAATCTGCCTCTCCCATTGTGTCTTCTAAAAAATGCACAAAGGTGTGTCTCATAATACTCAGTGACTCAGCTTGTTTCTACATCTGATTAGGATGTGCCATGTTCCAAAGGTGCTTGGTCTTAGTTTTTCAATAATGAAACATTTTGATAAATCACATTAAACTACATCAAACTTTTACTGAAATTACTACAGGTTTCATCTAACTGGACTGAATAAAGGTCATATTTCAAGACGCCTTCACTGATCTAGCTGTTTCTTGAGCTCTGTATGAAAGGAAGATGAGTATCCTCATGCTTTTTTAATAAAATAAACCAAGGACTAAAAAAATCTGTTGTCAGCGTTTTCGCTTGCACGCCACAGTATGTTGGCTCATTGCTCTGCAGAACATGGAGAATATTAAATGTAGATACTAGTTTTGTTTGCTCCTCCTTGACAAGATAGGAAATGCTGGTACAAGACATAGAAATAGTTTATGGGTTTCTTCAGAATTGCCTTTTGAAGTATTCGGTAAGGAACTTTGAGGCATAGTGGATATGAAATGTTAACTGTGTGTAAATAAGTATAAATCAGAGTGGTTGGTTTCTTTAGGGGTAGGCTCGTTTTTTGTTTGGTTTTTTGTTTGTTTTTTACACTGGTGTTGAAGTACTTACACAGCAGTGCTTGGTATGTGAAAGAAAACCTATGAAGTCGCTACTAAACTTTCTTTCTAAAAGCCTTTCTCAAACTTCATTAATCTTCAAAGCTTTCCCTTTAAATGGGCAAGCAGCACAATCATTTCTGCAAATTCATTTCATATGAAGATTTTGTCTTTAAAGTTGATCAAGTAAGCGGAGCTGCAAAGCCGATTGGCTTGTGTGGCAATGAACTTCACATGTAAATCGAGCTTCTAATAAGTCTGCATTGTGCTAGAAGGTGCTAATAGCTGCCATCAATCAGAGAGCTGGTAAAAGTTGTTCTCCTCCTCTCCCCCAGACTAAATGAGACAGCAATTAAATGCCCTTTTGTCGAGTGATAGCCGAGACAATGGAAATCAATGTCCAAAGCACAAACTAGAATGGCAAGTCTTAAGTATAAGCTAAGCCATGTGTCCCAAGGGATTGGCATGTTGATTTGCTTACAGCTGAGAGGGTATATGAAAGAAGTAACTAGGAGTGTAGACAGAAGGAGCAGTAGTAATGCTCCTTGGAGTGAAGCCAGAAAGGAATGTTTACTGAGAAGACTACTTAATGGGGTGGAGACTATTTAATGGAGTGGTGCTGCCGTCATTTTGCCTCAGTGCAACCCAGGCTCAGATGGCAGTACAAATTTGGCCTGGTATAGGTCTTGGCCTAAAGTTGTGATCAGAAAATACGATACTAACTTCGGTTCTGGAATGTTTTTATGTTGACTGCTCAAGAACAGGTGTAAAGCCTGCTGATAAAAACTTAATCTTTCAGCATTTTTGAAAGTGCTTTAGCTGACAGGGTGCGTTCATACTTGACCAGTGCTGCTGCTGCAGTTGTTTAGATCCCTGAGACAGGATTTGCTGCGTCGTCAAACTGCGTGCTGAGAACCAACATCTCCTTCCCCCAAACGCCGTTGGTTTTGTTCCTGAGTGCCTACAGGTGCAGTAGTTCCTCTTACAATCTCTCCTGAAAAAAATCGTGCTGTTTGCTCATGCAAACATTTCTGGTAGGTTAAAACAACTCCGTGAGATTCTTAGTACTGGTTAACAATTCTGTGTGAAAGACATGCAGACAGCTTTGGTAGCCAAGCGTCTTTTGCCCATCTTCTTTACTCACGACCTTCTCTGAAGCTCATTATGTCAAAGGGACACTTCCTTTTTACTGTAGCTTACAATTCTGCCTTTGCTTTATCGCCTTGCTGAAAGGGCCTTAAGTTACTTGTCTGCACAGGGCTGGATTGTCTTTAATCTGTGTATGGGTTTTGTTTTTGTCGTTGGTCTTTTTTTCCCCTCTTTCTGCTTTTATTCAAAACTATAAATGCATTGAGAACAAGAAGCTATTGCATTATTGATGGCAAGGCATACTGCTGTCATACAGCTCATGCTGTTGGCAGAAACTGGCTATACAATGCTTTGCAGCAGCTCAACTAAACTGAAAGAATGTCTTCTGCAGTTTTAAGTCTCTAAAGTAATGTTACATTAAGTTTTGGGATTTGGGGTTGTTTGCATTTGGGTGGGTTTTTTTTTTTAATGCCTGAAAAATACTGCACACAAATAACCAGTTATCTAAGACAATACTAGAATTTCATAGAATCATAGAATGGTAAGGTTGGAAGGGACATCAAGGATCATCTAGTTCCAACCCCCTGCCATAGGCAGGCCCACCTCCCACTAATACAGCTCACTTAAGGTCTCATCCAACCTGTCCTTCAGCACCTCCAGGGAGGGAGCATCCACAGCCTCCCTGGGCAACCTGTTCCAGTGTCTCACCACCCTCACTGGAAAGAAATTCCTCCTAACACCCAGTTTAAATCTTCCTTCTGCCAGTTTAAACCCGTTGCCCCTAGTCCTGTCATTGCAAGACCTTTTAAATAGTCCTTCCCCAGCCTTCCTGTAGGCCCCCTTCAGATACTGCAAGGCTACTCTAAAGTCTCCTGGAATCCTTCTCTTCTCCAAGCTGAAAACCCCCAACTCCTGTAGCCTGTCCTCATAGGAGAGCTGCTCCAGCCCTCTGATCATCTTCATGGCCCTCCTCTGAACCTGCTCTGACTAAAAGAAAACATGTTGACTAAAAGAAAACATATTTAGAGAATTCTGTATGGAATTTTTTTCTGAGGAGTGATGTATCCGTCCCAGTTCTCTTGAGGCCTTGAACAAATTAAAACAAAACTACTTGCATTAAGAGAGAGCCACAGTAATCAGCAGACATTAGGAGTAGGCTCATACAACAGCTGCTAGCTGGTGTCCCTTGTCCTTATTGCTGGGTGATAAGACTGTCTTTTACCTGTGTCCTCATCAAGTAGACACTCTCTTTTCAAACTCGGTGTTCTGCTGCACCCTTTGGGTTTATAGTATTGACCATTACTGTGAATGACACACTTTACAATCTCATTGTCAATGCAGGTGTTTACCTCTGATGTTAATTCTGATTCTAACCTTGACTCGCACCTTGCTTCTGCATCACATTTGTTGTAAAAGTAAAGCAGACACCCAAGGAACCAGGGGAGAGTCTGTATGGAATACTTGCATGTTTCCAGCATGAGTGTAATATGTTGAACCTTCCCTCGAAGGCCTTGAATTGCTATGATCTTCACTATTACCAGTACTGATGATACCTTTTCTTTAAAGCATTCTTACCAATAAATATAGAATAATAAATTCTACAGTGTGACCAAGATGATAGAGAGTGCAAAAGCTGGTTGTTGTGGTTTATATTCAGTTATTCTGTGTGTAATTTTTTTATAATGATGGATTTTTAAATTTTTTTTTTTAAAAAATGTACTTCTATATTGCAAGCATTCAGCAGTCCAATAAAGCAGAGCTGTTGACTGCTATTTGATGTGTCCATTACCTCCTGCAAATGCTTTGGAATACAATGGGGTAGCATGCAGTCTTCAGAGCTGTCATGACAAGTATTAAGAACATGTCAAATCCCAGTGACAACTGATAACACATCTGTCATTTGTGATGGTATTATTAGGAAGAGGAAAGCTAGTAGGAGAAAGATACTCTAAGGGGGAAAGAAAAAGGGGGAGGAGAGGACAGGAGAGAGGATTTACTGTTCTTTGGAGCTGCCTGTTTTAATTAAGCCTTGTCTAGTCCATAAACAAATCCATTAACTTTCTGAATGCTTTGGCAGCTCACTCATTTCAATGCTGCAACAGTAATTCCATGGAATTTGAGGTTTTCTCTGGTGGACAACTGTACTTCAGGTGTTATGGCTATGATGAAGATTCTTGACTAGAACCTGGAAACAACTAGTGCAGTAGAACTGTGTTTTTAAATTTTGATCGTAGAATTCATAGTACAATAGATGGAAAAAGGAATTCAGCAGACACGTAAGATATTTTCGGATGGAAAGATGGTGGGAGTCAGCCAAGTGCCCAAGTGGGCAGTTGGGTACCACCAGACTGTTGCTGGATGAGTCAGCAGCTGTCGGATGTGTTCAACCAGGGTAGCTGCTAGCTTGGATAGTACATCTGCTGACCAGCCTTGCTGCATCATGTCTCAGAGAGGAGTACCTGCTCTGGAGTTCAACAGGAAGCCATGGGGTGGTCTCGGGTTTGGGAAGTGAAGATGGAGAGCAGAGAGAGAGAAGACCTCTGTGAAGATGAAGCTGTAGCAGTCATAGCACAGAGTGAACAATATTTGATTGATGTTTAAATGATCATTGTTAAGTGAGAAGCACACAGTAGCCTAGGCAAAAGCAAGTGCTGTCAGGTGGCTTTAGACCACATTCCTCACAGTCACCAATAACAAAGTGGCTGTCCTAAGCTACCCATGTAGTTTTCCTCCTGTGAGGTGAGCTTTCCTCAGGTAAGGTCACCCTTTGTCTGCCCCAGTATGGAGCAGGGAGCACTGGTGGGGTGGCTGATTCACACCTCTGCCCCAGCACATCCTTCTACAGACACCGAGGGTGTGAGCCAGGCTGCAAGCTGCAGTGACCTATAGCGGGGATGGTGATGGTAAGCACATTGTCTCAGCAGGATACTTTGGGTGTACCATAGGGGAAGAACACGCACCAGGAGTGTTGCAACACACTTGTGGGACTTCTGAGATCAAGTCCAGCCTATGACCTAACAACTACCACACTGATTAGACCATGTCGTTAAGTGCCACAACAAATCTTTCCTTAAACACTTCCAGGGACGGTGACTTCTTCACCTCCCTGGGCAGTCCTTTCCCATGTCTAATTACCCTTTCCATAAGGAAGTACTTCCTAATATCCAACCTAAACCTGCCCTGGTGCAGCTTCAGGCCATGTCCTCTTCTCTTGTCACAAGTTTCCTGGGAGAAGACCCTGACCCTCACCTTACTACAATTTCCCTTTAGGTAGTTGCAGAGTGTGATAAGGTCCTTCTTGAGTCTCCTTTTTTCTAGGCTAAACAACCCCAGCTCCCTCAGCCTCTCCTCATAAGGTTTTCCTTCCAGCTCTCTCACCAGTCTTCTCACTCTCCTCTGGACTTGCTCCAGCACTTCAATATCTTTCTTGAAGTGAGGGGCCCAGAACTACACCCAGTGCTGGAGGTGAGGCCTCACCAGTGCAGAGTACAGGAGCAGAATGACATGCCTCGTCCTGCTGGCCACACTATTCCTGATAGAGACCAAGATGCCATTGGCCTTCCATGCCACCTGGGCACACTGCTGGCTCATGTTCAGCTGGTTGCCAACCAGCACTCCCAGGTCCCTCTCTGCCAGGCTGCAATCCAGCAACTCATCCCCCAGTCTGTAGCACTGCATGAGGCTATTGTGGCTGAAGTGTAGGACCCTGCACTTGACCTTGTTAAACCTCATACCACTGACCTCAGCCCATTGACCCAACCTGAGTCTCTGTGAAGCATCTTCCTACTTTCCAGCAGATTAACAGTGCCCCCAGCTTGGTGTCATCCACAAATTTAATAACAGTGGACCTGATCCCTTCATCCAAGTTACCAATAAAGATCCTGAATAGAACAGGGGCCAGTACTGATCCCTGGGGGACATCACCAGACATCAGCTGGATGCTGCACTATTCACAATCACTCTGTGCCCAGTCATCCAACCAGTTTGTAACCAAGTGAAGGGTGCACTTCTCCAAGTCATGGGCTGGCTGTGTCAGAGGTTTTGCTGAAGTCTACGTAGACCACATCCACATCTTTGCTTACCTGATGGAAACTTACTCACCTGTCCAGATGCTTGGGATAGAATTTATTTCATTCATTTGTTTATTTATTTTATTTTTACCTCTCTGAATGAATGTTTACCTCACTTCCAGAGGCTGAATGAACAAGGACCAAAGAGCAACCTGAAGCAAGGACACCAGGTTTTAAATGTGATGTATTGGAGCTTGCTTTATTTTCCAAGGCAGTTCTCTTAAGGCCCTTATGGCAACCATCCCAAATCAAAAAGTAGTCTGAGTATTTCAACCCAAAGCTTGTTTAGTATAAAAGTTGTTGAAGGAGTCCATTTTTTTTCTTTTAGACTCCAAAAACAGAACTCAGCATTTCTTCAGAGTGACTTGAACTGTGTACCCCAAAATTATTAATCACACTGTAAAATTGTAGCTTCAACTTCCTTTTTATACACAAAAGGATTACCATGCAGGTTGCTAATATGTTATCTTACTGGCAGTACCTCAATTCATACTGATTCAATTCGTAAAGAGGGCTGTGAAGAACAGTGGTCCAGCAAAGAGCCTTTCTTCACTGGTCACAGGTTTGCTTTTGCCCCTGGGTAGATGGAACACAAATGTTCATATGTATTAATGATGGGCAGCCTGTGGTGTGTGACTTTGTACAGTGGCTACCACTTCAGGAGGAGACATGAGGGCAAATAGGAACTGCTGGCAGCATTCACAGCCACATTTATTTGTTTGTTTATTTACCTTTGTACTCTCATTGTCTTTCTTCAACTCCCATATTTAATAGATATATGTAGTGAATAACCATCCTGTCCTGAGAAAGGACTAAAGTGCGCATGAGTTGGGAGTACTTCTCTGAGGGAACCTATTCCTTCCCTGTCCTCTCTCTTTGTTATGCAATTCACTATATTTTGTCAGTGTAGAAGAAGAAATTAGAACTTTAATCTAGGAGGCATTGCAGAAGTTGACTTGAGACTCGGTCATTTCCTTCTTTCATTTTGCTGTACATGAGTTGTCCAGAGATAACAGAAAATCATGAGGTTGAGGGAGTCACCTCTGAAGATCATTGAACTTTAGATAAAATTCCTTTTAGGGTCCAAGATCAACATTGCCCTGCATGGTCTCAGTTCTGTTTCACATGTGCTCATACTTAGCTGCCACTTAATTCTTTCTTTATTTTTTTTGTTTAGTGGTAGGATTAGAATCATCTCTTGAAAGCCAAACTAAACCACCACTACTGTCCTGTTTAAATACACAAAGATATCTTTAACCTGAAGAGAAAACCCTGCAAAGAAAGCCCTTCATGAACCTAACCCTTGAATTCATCACATAGTTGAATGAAAACCGATTGCTGTGTTTGTTTGGACAAAGTAAAATATTTCCAAAAATTGAAGAAATGAGCAATGGCAGTGGTGTTGTGTGGGGGAGGGGAGCTGGAAAGGGAAATATTGCAAAACGACTTTTTGCTGATAGCAAATGAAAGCCCAGTGGGAGATTTCTGTCTTTAAAAATATGTGACTGTTGACATGAAGATGTTTGTTAGAATATTTGTAGTGCTGATAAAGGAAAGCAACATTCATTTACTAATCTTGAACAAAAACACATGTTAAGCTCTGTTCTGGGTGGTAGCATTAGGCTATGTGTAGGAAAGGTTTCTCTCAGCAGTTTTCTCTATTGTTTCTGCCTCTAAGCCTTTTATACTGTATTTAGAGGAGAGGGAATGAGTAGGAAAAAGAGATTTGGTTGTCAGGAGAATGCTGTTCTATACAAGTCTCTGGTAAGACTTCTGTGGTGGTGTTTGAAAGTTGAAAGGTTGCAGCTAAGCCTCAATAAAACAAAAATTGTGCTTATTTAATTGTGGTGTCCAGCATCAGAATTATAACATGAAAAGCACAAGTGATGCCTTGACTTGATAAAATAAGAATTTGTTTGTTGTAATGACTATTAACTTACTGATAGAATGATAAAGAGATTACAGGTTTCAGCTTCCCAGTTACGAAGAATCTTTTTGTGTATGTGCTATTCTGGTAGTCTCATCTCAACCTGTGTTGTGGAACAGTCTTGGAAAACATCTTTAATGTTTTTAATGTGCTACCTGACAGCATGATCTCTATAGTATACAATTTTCTCTTTCCCTGACCTCTTACACGCCGATTGTATTGGGAAAACATTAAGAGAACAGTGTATTTATTGTGACTTGATGTTGTTTTTATCACAGCCACTTACTGTTCAAGTTCCCAAACAGGAATGAAAGAACCTACTTAAAGATGCTCTGTTTAAGGATGGCTCTTTGTTTGTAACTACCAAAAAGGAACAGTAAACTATAAAAGGAAAAAAAAAATATCCCTTCTTTTCTATTTCAGTCCCTTGAGTCGTGATGGAAAGAAAGGTTTCTCTCAACTCCCTTCCAGATTTAGCTTAGTTTAATTATTAACTTCAGTCATCAGCTGTCAATGTGTTTTGCTCTTCAAGTGGACTAAGCATTCCATGGTAACACCTTGGAAAGACAGTAAATTTTGGTGTGATACAATGAAAGATGGGACCGTGTGGAAATTCAGTGGGAATCTTGTTTATAGGATAACCTGCCATCTTTAATTTTTTTCTTATGGTGTGGTACCTTGGCAAGGAATACCTCAGCACCCTAAGTAGAGACCAGCATCCATAGAAGTTGTAATGCTGGAGTGACCATCATCTAAAGATCATGAGGCAGATGGAATAGTTTGGAGGTGAGCAATTAGATTTTGAGTTCAGAGTCCAGAAAGTCATGTCCCTGTGAAAACTCTTGGAACCCCACTGCTTCCCTAATGGTGTAATTTTGCTTGTCAAAACTGATTCTGTCTCCTTGTAAGCCCTGCTTTTCTTACGGTGTGATATAGAGTGTCATCAGATAGGAGACAAATCAATTCTGTTTCCAAAATGAAAAAAAAATTTGTTTGTGTTAGCCATTATAGCTTCCAGAAAGTTGCATTGGGTCAAGTCCTAACCAGCAGAAATGTCCTCTGAAGTGCTCTATCTAATTCTTATTCATCGTATTTGTAACTTCTTACCATTCCTGACCTTCTGTTATGGAATGTTGTCTTCTGATGCTTCAGAGTAATGGATTATGTATCATGCAGAAGGGCAGTTTACTTTTCTTAAGTCTTCTGTCGTACTGTAACCAATTCCTCTGTAACCTTTCTAAATACTCTCCTGCCCTTTTTGAACATTGCTGCAGCATTCGTGTTGCTCCTAGTGGTATGTGAAATTTTCTCATTCCCTTTTTACCAACCCCTAGTTACATGCATTCTCATGAAGCAGGAATGTTGCCATAAGATATGAGACAGAGAGCATTGTGGTAGGAGAGTGACAACACCACCTTAAGCCTATTAATCAAAAAAGAACTTAAATTGTAAGATTTACAAGAGTGCAGTAAGTGATCCGAGGAGCTGGGTGCTGCCTGCTGCTTCAGAAAGCTGGGGGACCTGTTGAGATCCCACTAGTGCCAGAGAAGAATGTTTATTCTGAAACACAAGATGGGAGTAAGTAAACTCTTAGGTTAAGCATAAGCATTGCAGCTGCAGCTTGCTTTAACCAAGACTACTTGGAGTTGCATTAACCTGTGTTGCAGTCATGTATCCTGATAGCAGCTCAGTTACAGTCTCGATATTCAACCTGTTTTAAAGAACATAAATCCTAATGGCTGTTTTAATGTACCAGAGATTTTCATCTCCATCCATTGCCAAAATATCTATGGGAAAAAAAAATTTCTTATTTTTTTGTATGAAGAGCTTATCCTATCTGTTTCTTTTGTTGTTGTCCCTGCTCATTGTTTGTGATCTTACTTCCTTCTGGTGACAGACATTCTGAAATTTTACTTTAGGCTTTGCAATATACACAATTTGGGACAAAACTAATTGAATTCTTTCTATGTATGAAATACAGAATACAGAAATACAAGCCTGTAAATTGCTTTAAAAGCATTGCATGATTTAAAACTTATTTGTTACCCTGCATTTGTCTGTAAGGTCTGCCACTGATACAGTCACTTGTATCACTGCATTTTTCATATCTGGCATTAAAAAAAGTTTATTCTTTTATTTTCTTCCTGATGTGAAAGCCATTCTCAGACTATAATCTGTCAAGCTACTCTTTTATCATCACTGCTGCCTACTTGTGTTCTTTCACATGGAGTATCCTAAACCATGCTGGCCCAATGTGTTAAATTATTTGACTAGAATGTTCCAGTTTTGGAACACTGAGAATTTTTCTTATTTTTTCTTCATGAACAGAATGAAACACTTTTTGGTAATGCAAATGCATCAGAAACTGAAAAATTTAGCCTTGCTTTATGATCAATAGAGGAAAAATAGACACTCCTGGAGTGTTATCCACTGCAACCCTTGAGCTGTCCACCTTGGAAAAGATTAATTGCATTCTCCAAGTGCCTGCTTTTGTTGGCTGATAAGTAGAGGTTAGTTGGTCTGATGTGAGAGCTATTTCCACACTGTTGCTATGGAATTTTGGGAAAGATGTGTTCCAGCATTTCGATTTCAGCAATGAATGGCACAACTAAACAAGCATCTGTATCTCTACTGTGTTTCTATTTAAAAATAGAATTTTTAAAAAGACCCAAAAAGTATTTTGCTTGTGTCTCCAGTTCATGTGGCAAAGTCGATCTTTGAGGTCCTCTCTCCTCCCCTCTCTTCTTTTTCTTGGATGCAGGCTTGGCTAAAAAAGACTACTTTAAAGTTTGATTATTCAGACTGAAGCTGAATTTGGTGAAGTACTTTGAAAATAGGCTGTTCATATCCCTTTCCATAGAAGTATTCCACTGTGCTAATGGGAATGCTTTACCAAATACATTTGTAGTAAACAGATTGTTCTCTAACTTTAACCTTTTCCTTTCTGTGCTTGGGGAACTTGGTCCAAATGGACTTTTTGAAACAGTGCTGTGTTTTACTTTCTTATACTTTCAATAAAACAAAAATCACGCAGTATCTCACAGTATCACCAGGGTTGGAAGAGACCTCAAGGATCATCAAGTCCAACCCATCACCACAGACTTCAAGACTAGACCATGATGCCAAGTGCCCTGGGCAACCCATTCCAGTAGCCAATGACTCTCTCAGCGAAGAACTTTCTCCTCACCTCCAGCCTAAACTTCCCCTGGTGTAGCTTGAGACTGTGTCCTCTTGTTCTGGTGCTGGTTGCCTGACAGAAGAAAATAACTTCTCCCTGGCTACAACCACCCTTCAGGTAGTTGTAGACAGCAATAAGGTCCCCCCTGAGCCTCCTCTTCTCCAGGCTAAACAATCCCAGCTCCCTCAGCCTCTCTTCATAGGACTTGTGCTTGAGGCCTCTCACCAACCTCGTTGCCCTTCTCTGGACACGCTCAAGCACCTCAATGTCCTCCTTAACCTATGTTTGTGCTCAGAAAGCATGGCACACATTTGTATGAAAACACAGGATATTCTGTAGCATGGATTAGGGAATGGTGTGCACTTGGGCTACTCCATGAATAGCAGAGCTGCTAGAGGACATGGGTGTAGGCAGGCAGAGCTGACCAGGCAGAATGGCGGATATAGTGTTTATTATTTAATTGTATTAATTTTCCTTCGTAATTAAATGCTCTTAACTACTTCAATTCTGTTTCATATGGAAGCTTTCCAGAGCTGTATTGCATGTGTTTGTTTAATTATGCATCAACTAGTAATATATATACATATATATAAAATATGTTAATACCTAAAGCTAGCATCTTTATTCATTTACCACTGAAATGCACTTTTCTAAAGTGATAGGCCTATAATAGGTTATTTAAAGGGCTCTGACTCGTGATTGCAGGCAGATTTCTACTGATACAAGGGACAGAATAGCAAATGAAGCAGGCTTTGATCTGTTGCCTTTAACTTCAAAGAAACTGTTCCCTGGACTGTGTGTATCCCTTCTTTCTCTCAGGCTCTTGCTGGGTACTGCATAAGGTGAGCAATTTTGGCACCTCTCCTGGATCTATCCTCCAACGTAGCGTCCCTGAAGGCAAATCTTTATGGAGTGGAACTCCTTGGACTGTGCCCTAAGGGGTCTTAGCAACTCCATCAGTGTAGGCACCTGCTTGTACAGCTTTCCCCTTGAGAGTCACTGCAGTGAGTGGAAAAGTCCTTCCAAAGACTTTGCAGGTCCTTCACTTGCAAAAACGTGTTTTGCACTTAAGGAAAGCAGAAAGGGAGCTATATGCCTGTACTTCAGACCAATTTGACTTATGCATGGCCTTGTTATCAGGTGATGCAGCTTTTCCTAAACTGGTGCTTCCAGCTGTTCAGCTGGTCTCTCTGGAGGCACAGGGCAGTTTTTCTGAACTTGCTCAACACCTGCCTTGTCTCAGAGTGCCAGTGTCCTTTGATCTGCCTTCCCCAGGCTTGGCAAACAGTCCTGTCATCAGGATTGGTGTGAGGAGAGCTTCAAAGCTATAAACCTGGTTAATTTGTTGGAAGGGAGGTTTCTGAACACAGATTGTTGTTTCACCTTTCCTGTCTCACAAGCTTTGTATGACTTCCTCGTGTTTTTTGACTGTATGTTTGGACAGGCAGTGAAACAAAACAGAAGAAGATAGAGTGGTTGGAGGTTTGTTGGTTTATTAAAAAAAATAAAAAGAATAAAAATAGACACAAATGCTTCCTTAGTTCAACCCATACCGCTGTAGTTGTTTTCTTTCCTCTCAAAATCCATCTACATTAATATGCTAGGAAGATACCACTCAGCTTTATTTTAATGCTCTGCCCTACCTCAAAGTCCAGATCTGTTTGTTACTCTACCAAGTTACCTTTTGCCCATAGTTTCTGAACACCGCCCAGGCTTTTAAAAACAGAAATAGAAACAACAGTATAGAAACAACAAAGTCTGTTGCGTAATTCATTTTCATGTGTGTGTGTGCATTATCCGTGAGAAGGTATCTCCAAATGCAACACATTGTGGTTAAGTAGTTCTATTTTAATCTCCTCCTGCAAGAGGGAAGTCCCATGATCATGGCCAAGGAAAAACGCTCTCCCTTCTTTATGCATGGACTCCTTCCAGTTTAAACCACCCAGACATGATATTTAACTTCCTCTGAAGTTGATGGAAAGGATTTTTGCTCTGTAAATACTCAGTATGTGGCCTAAACGCGCTACTCTGGCTCGTGAAATAGTTTGCAGTAGTTAGGATTCCTGCATTTTTTTTGGACTTGGCTACACTTTTGATGTAAAGAAGTAGCTAGGCCCAGGCTGTGTATTTCAGATGTGTGTTCTCTGGACCCTGACACCACACAAGATCTTTTCCTCTGATGTTAATATCTGGATGCCAACATACTGGTGCTTCCAGAAGTTTTGTTTTCCTTGCATTCCTCAGAATGAAGTTAACCACAATGGAGACAAAGCTGTGCTTCAGTGAAACCTGTAATGGATGCTAAGAAAAGTGTATGAATGGTGTATCACTTCTAAGATACCAGATAAATAGCTTCTCCTCATCTTTTCCCTCATCACTTTTGCTATTAATAAGAAATTTTCATTGCTGTCTCCTCTGCCACTAATCTCATGGAAAAATTTCATCTGTGTCTTGGAGGGTAAAGATACCTTGCAGGTGACTCCAGACTGGCAAATAAGAGCTCAAGTTTTAGCTAAAACAAACAAAAAAATACCAACCCAAAGTAAGCACGGAGATTTTACCCTCACAAAAATCACATTGCCGTTACATTTACTAAAAATTAGCAGAAGGGTGGTGTGGGACAGTACAGGGGTGGTCACAGCTGCTGGCTCCTTCCATCGTTGCTCATTTTATACACAGTTGTGTTCTCACATATTCTTTGTTTTATCTGCCTAAGACAGTAGTTTATAATTCGGACAGCCAAGAGGCAACTTCTTTGAGGGCAGCAGTATTAAAAATACTGCTTCTTTTTTGGCACACTAGAAACATTCTTGTGTGTGTTTAAGAAAGATGGGCTGGATATTTTTGGATGCTCACTAATTCAGTTCAGCTGTCGTTATTGTTTTGTTTGCTTAGGTTTGGAAAAAGAGAGCAAGGGAGAATATATAGAATTACAAGAAAAGTAATTCTTTGTGGAGCTGCGGACCACCTCGTTCATATCTTCTCCACATACCAAGAAATCCATCATTTACTGTGTCTTTTAATTTGTGGTTTAAAACATATATCCATGTAAGGGACAGACCAGCTAGATTTTATCAAAGTAAGCATCCAAGGGTAATGTTCTTCTGCGTGGCTTCCGGCATACCAACTCTTGTATCATCAGTGTTTGTATCTTTGATGTGTTTGTGAATTTACTTACGCAGCAAAAGGTAAGAAAAAATGTGGAGGGGGAAAAATAATAACAAAAGAAAAAAAAAAAGAATTGTAACTTGACCTGTGGAAAACATTGCTGCAGAAACTCCCTTTAGGGACCGTGAAGCAACTGCACACTATAGAAGTAAAACCACATTATCACGAGCTGATGGATGAGTTTCTGTGTTTAAGAAAAGAAAATGAGGCTATCTGTGGGACAAGCTAGGACTACTTTTCATCTTCACCTAGAAGCAGCTGCTCGGTTTGCTTCATCCAGCAAGAAACAGAGGCAGGAGCAGACAGGATGCCAACCTTGTGCATGGTGACAAAAGGATGAAATACGGTGAGGGGGGAGAAAAGGGAAAATAAAAGTCAGGGAAACAAACAAAAGGCAGAAGGATAAAAATCTACTCAAGTTAGTGTGAAGCCCCAGAAAATCGTTAGGCCTCTGAAGATAAGCGGATGCTATTCTTCTTGGGTTCGTTTTTTTTCTCTGGCGGTGCTCAGCGTTTCACATCGTGCGTCTTTCTTTGTTACAAGTGAGTGAGAGAGGTTATCTCTGCTTTGAGAGGGATCCTTTTTTTTCCAACATGAGAAGGTGATTACTCAGGAGAAGGTTCTTAAAACCTCAATAAATCTTGGGATCACAAAAGATAATCCCAGTATATTTAATGCTTTAAGCTTTGCTTTAAGGCAGTACGTTTCTACTACTCCTTTACCACTAGCAAGGGACATACTTCTTTTTTTTATGTTGCATCTGTTAGCAGTCAATAGCTTAACCAATGATATTCCCAGAATTCTCCCAACATGATGAGTTTAGTGTGCTTATGGGCACCTTGAAGTTCTTAACAGAACTGGATTCTTTTAATTGACATAGTGAAGTAAATGTTTAACTGTACAAAGAGAAGACCTGTTCCAGGATGAGGCATGTTAGTTTGACAGTAGTAAAACCTAAAGTGAAGTATATTATTTAGGTATCCCTAGAAGATACAAGTTGGTAAGGTTGTGCAATACATCTCTGCTTAGAATGGCATGCTCCAGTTTATTATCTCGTCAAACCTGCTACTTCCCTCTGAGTACCTGGAGCTTCCAGAAAAGTTAGGGTACAGAACAGCAGGTTTTTTTTTTCTTCTTAATCTGGTTTACATTTTTAAAGAAGTAAGTACAAAGGGACCTGAGCTAAGTTTTTGGTGGTAGTTTAATGGCACATCCAGGATGCCTTAGATGGAGAGGGAAGTTAAGATGATCAAAACACTTTCTTTAAAAATTGCAGCCTGCCCTGACTTTTGAAGCTACGGAGCAAGTTCGTTTCTGCTGGATTCGTTTAGGCTGTGGCCTCATGATTGTGTGCGATAGATACAACTGGCATAACCTGCTGGTTATGCTTCTGGGGTGTTGGTTTTGAATACAGTTTTGTCGGGAGGAGTGTGTGGGTGAAGCATCGTGTGGGTGGCTGCGACTGAACACTTGCTCCATAGTTCTAAAACTGGAGCACAGCTGAGAGGCAGGAGGACTTTTAGGCATCTGTGGGATCTTGGCTGTTTTTAAGATGTATTTCTAAGGTTGTTAATGCACATAAATCACTTAGCCTTTCAAGGACAGCTGGACTGGTTTTAGACTTCCTAGGTATCATATAATGGCAGCATGGAATCAAGAGGCAAGGGAGCTGAGAGGACTCTCAGGCTTGGAGCAGAACAACCTTTGTGCAGAAGATGAAATCTACATCAACATTGAATTTTTATGTTTTGGGTTAACTGCAGAGGAAGAACAACAGCAAAAAATAAAAGCACCTGGCTGGTAAGAAAGGCACTCCAGGGAGTGCTACTTGGGCAGGGTCAAGCAGACCCGGTGGGGTATCTATGCCAGCCACAGCATGGACTTAGTGCTGGACCGGGGATGATCCTGACTGTCCACAGTTTCTCTCTGGTGTTGCAGAACATGGAGGGAGAGAGATGAGGAGGGGAGCCCCGATGTGACTAGGGATGGAGGAACAGCCTGCATGACTGCTGGGGAGGGTACCAGGGACATCCTGCAGCTTGAATGGAGATTTCCCCTTGCCAGACTATTTTGCTTTTCCTCAACATCTCTTCTTATGGCATCTTGTTACACTGTCTCCCTCTGCTCCGTTCTCTCTGTTTGTATTTACCTCTCGATCTGATCCTGACCTAACTATCCACCACCTTTGGTTTAGGAGGTTTGCTGCCTTCACACCAGGTTCACTGGTGCATCGGTCCCTTGATCTTTGCAGTTCAGTAACCACATCTGTAATGGATGTATATGCAACCTTACTTTGATTTTTATGTGGAGAGATCAACCTCATGTTGATAATAATTAATCACAGCCCTTTCTAGCTTCAGAACTACACCCATAGTTGGGTGTGTTGAGAAGTTGTTGGTTTGTTGGGGTTTTTTTAAATGGTTACATTTTAACTAGATGAAAGGACAAGAAATGGTTAAAAACAGCTTCAGGTCACTGGCTTGCAAGAGCTTAAATAGTATAAATATGCAGGAATAATTTGAAAGGTGTCTCAGGTAATATGGCGAGGTATATATCTGCTAAGTGGTTTGGCAAATTAGAGAATTAGTTGAAAGCCAATGTTAGCTTGTTAGCTGAGCAAGCTAATGTCAGAAAACTGCCATTTTCTTTTAAGAATTACAGTGGGTTTTTTTCCAAAATAACAGATTAGTGAGATGGTGCTCTGGTGTCCTCAGATTCGAGGCAAGTGTTCAGATAAATTACTGGTTTCCATGTGATTTTTTTGCATACTGGGGTTAAATCTTACACCATAATGTGAAGCTCCTGCTGCCTCCCTGCTGTGCCATGTTAGAGATTAAACAGTATGCTTTAAAACGCATTTTTGCATATTAAAAAAAACCCAAAAACCAACCATTTTCACTAGTCCATAAATATGTGCAAGTGTTTATGTATTTTTATATCTTCTATGAAATTACTAAAATTTATTCAATGACAATCTATATGCTTATGGTCAAAAGGAGTACTCAAAAATGCTCAAAACAGAAAGGGCACACTCAAATATACTCCTATAAAGGAAAGGTGGGCATCTTTTGGCTGTCACACTGTGTGAGAAGGAAGAAAGCTGGGACTTCAGTAAGCATTCATAAGACTGAATTAGTGTTTCTGTTTTTGAGACCTTGGGGATTATTTTTCACCTCTTCTGAAAACCACAAAGTGCCTTCAGCAGAGAGAGAGGAGGGTTTCAGAAGGAGGGTGAAATGCTTGACATTCCCATGATCCTGTTGCTCCTGGAGCTGGGAATTTGCAAGAAGGTGGTAAGGAAACCAGGAAACAGTATGGTTGTTTCAAGTGTTTTTGGGTTTAGAATGGTAATCTGAACTCATATTCAACTCGAACTGAGTGCATACCATGGAATTAGCACTTTTCAACAACAATTTTTGCTTTGCTAGGAGAACAGAATAAAACAGCAAGTCAATGGCCTAACTGTGCTTTCAGGTGCCTTTAAGTTATAGTTTGTCTTCTAGGGACTGATAGAAAACCTGTGGCTGATGTGTAACATAAGAACAGATTTTAGGTGGTGCTGTGGTGTTAGGTTATAGGCTGGATGTGATGATCTTAGAGGTCTTTTCTAGCCGGGATGATTCTGTGATTATCTTTAACGGTGTGAGAAAGAGAAATGACAGACTTCAAAGCCAGCCTCATGATCACAGATTTATGATTAAGTTAGAACATCTGGGTTTGGTTGTTTTGGGGTTTTTTTTGTGGTTTTTTTGGGTTTTTTTTTTGTTTTGTTGTTTTGTTGTTTTTTTTTTTTTGTTTTGTTTTTTGTTTTTTGTTATTAAATGTTATTATATTCCTGGAGGTGCAAATAGTGAAAGCTAACACACTGTGGTTTGATCATTGCGAGTTGACTATAAATGTGCAACCTTCTTGAACTGTAAACTGCAGGTGGTGAAAGTGTTTTGGAATAAAATGTTTGTGCACTTGGTGTTCAGCACTGTTGCTAATTTAGACAAGTCATGGGAAAACTATATTCACTTTATTGCCTATTATTAAAACTTAAGTGTTGCCATTTGATTTTCTAAGGCTAATTTTAAAAGAGTGGCTTGAATTCTTTTTATTAAAAAAAAAATGCTAAAGCACTTATCAGTCTCTGCTATGATTTGCAGCTCTGGATGAAGGTGCATTTTGATTTAAATAAAGATTACTCTCAAATTAAACTTCTGACTTAAGTAGCCAATAGGAAACTTGGAAGACTTAGAAATCAAATAGAGCAGGATATGTTGGGTTAGGGGGGGTTGGTGGATTTTGTTGGGGGATGTCTGGAGTACTGTGTGCAGTTCTGGAGCCCTCACCACAGGAAGGACATGGAAGTGTTGGAGCGGGTCCAGAGGAGGGCCACAAAGAAGATCAGAGGGCTGGAGCAGCTCTCTTATGAGGACAGGCTGAGAGAGCTGGGGCTCTGCAGCCTGGAGAAGAGAAGGCTTCCAGGAGACCTTAGAGTAGCCTTCCAGTATCTGAAAGAGGCCTACTGGAAGGCTGGGGAGGGACTATTTACAAGGTCTTGGCAATGACAGGACAAGGGGCAATGGGTTTAAATTGGCAGAGGGGAGATTTAGACTGGATGTTAGGAGGAAGTTCTTTGCAGCAAGGGTGGTGAGGCACTGGAACAGGTTGCCCAGGGAGGTTGTGGCTACTTCCTCCCTAGAGGTGGATGAGGCCTTGAGTGAGCTGTACTAGTGGAAGGTGTCCCTGCCTATGGCAGGGGGTTGGAACTAGGTGATCCTTGAGATCCCTTCTGACCTTACCATTCTATGATTCTATGTGTGTGTGTTTGTTTTCTTAAATGGGCATTTTTGAAAAGTAAAGGTTTGGGAAATTGAAGGTAAAAACAATAATGTTTTGCCTCAGGATAGTAAACTAATTTTGTGATGGTAAATGATGTATTTGAACAGCACCTTCATTTTGCCTATTTATTAAACGAAATGTACAGTATTATTAGACTACCCCTTGAGGGAGGACGCCTTTTTAGTTTTAAAAAATATTAGGGTTTTATGCAGCATCTTAATGCATTACTTATTTCTATTTAGTCTTTTATTAATGCCTTTGGAGAGCAGGGGTCTTTTTCCTTAAAACTTGCTAACCGTTAGCTCTCAGTATCAATCCCCTGTATTTTCCACAACTGCCTCAGATCTCAGTGCTACCAGGGGATTTCCAACTAGTTTTTGCCTATGCAAAATCATCATTTCCCTCTTTACCGGTCTGTTAACAAGAATGCTGAATGTTGGGAGAGTACTTCCTGTCAGCTCTTTTGCTGGTCAGTGGCGGGGGGGGGAGGGGGGGGGGGAATGGGGGGTTTCTTAAAGGAGAGGTGATACAAAAACTGATCAATCCTCTCTAAAGGGAATCTAATTTAACATCTGAACGTTGCTTGACCAGATATTATTGGCTTGATGGATGACAGTTCCTCTAGAGCGTATACCGATAAGCCACCTTCATTATTTATGGGCATTCATTAAAGTAAGTAGCAAAAACCTTATTGATCCTCCCAGATTCACCTCTGTGGAATTAGACAAGTCTATTGTACTAGGTGACAGTCTAGAAACACTTAGGTGGTTTTTATGAGGATTTAATAGCAAAATATTGTAGCAGTATATGTTGTAGTATTATTGCCTAAATGAGCAGTCTTTTTCAAAGTATGCTTTCTCAAAGTGCGAATTTTTAATTTTAAGGAAAATGAGGGGAAAAAAATAGCAATCCAGGCTATAAGCTAGTCAGAAGTGAACATTTTACTTCAACAATTTTATGCCTACAATCCTCACCATATCACTTTGGGAAATTAAATTAAGCTATGATGAAGAGTTGTGAGTTGCTTTACCCAGATGAGAACAACCAGTGCCAGTTTATGGTGCAACCAAAAGCTTGTTTGCTAACTCCAGGCACACAATTTGTGGAACAGTAAGTCTATGAGAGTTTAGGGGTGGAAAATGAGCAAAAGCATTTTGTCTGCTGTTTTTCTGTCAGTGTACAGTACGCTAGGGAAAAATGGGAAATCTTTTTCCTGCAAGAGAAATGAGCCTCACTTCCTTAGAGTTATGTCTAATAGCTAGATTGTAGATGCCAACTAGCTCTTTAGAAGGACCATTTCCAGTAAAATGCATGGTGTGACGGGGAGGCTGCCAGAAGGCTGGAGCAAATTTTGGCAAATGCCAAGCCATGTGGCTCCCATCCTGTTTCCTTCTCCTGAATTCCTTAGCTAACTCTTGTATTTCATTGAAAGTGGAAATAAACTAGTAAGTAAACAATACTCTAAACAGAGAATTTTGTTCAATTTCCATCTAAAATAGATAAAACATATCAGATCTGATTGGGAAGGGAATGGGAAGTGTAGGTATTGATTTCATTAAGTAAGTTAGATTTTTACTTTCTGACTTAAAGTAGCTTTTGATATATTTTTTTTCATTGCCATATGTACTGACTTTTTTTAATTGACACTCATATGCTCATCATTATTCTGCTGTTCAAGTAACTCTTGTTCTTCATCTTCCTTCATCCTTCTATTGTATATTTTCTATCTTTATGCTCTTTTTTTGAGACCACATATCCTGCTGGATAACATGTTGGCATAAACAAGCCACACCGTCCTCACTCCTTTCAGAGAAGTGGCGTCACAATGTTCCAGATAGGAATGTTCTATTTTATTTTCCTTTAGCAGGAAAAGCACAGCTCTTACATATTCACCTTGATTCAAGAGTGAGAACATGGAGATACTGGGTCATGATGGCAGTACCAACCCTACTTGTCCGTGCCTCTTTGATCACTGGGTGAAAATGAAACTGCTCAGTGCTTTGCAGTTCCCAGGGAGGAGCCTCCTGTGTGAAGGTTTGGGAGTTCCCCACCCCCCCACACTTTGTAAAATGACCCAGACTAGCACTCAGTCGGCTGGAAGTTAAATGATGAAGCTCTATTTACAGCTTTGCACAATGTACAGCAGATATATACACTATATACAGAATATTTACAGAAATATACAAGTAAAAGGTAATACAGCAACACAACTCCCCTCCCAGAAATCAGAGACCCCAGGAGGGGCTCCCAACCACCCTTCCACCTTCTCCCCACCCCTGTACCTTTCCCCAAGGTTTGCCTTACGTGTAAGGTAAATTAGGAGGATCAGCCAGGAGGGTTAGAAGAAAAGTGGTTAGTGAGGATTAATCAGCAGAGGAGCCAGAGCCCAGAAGCTGCTAGATTGCCCCAGCAGCTCCTGTTCCAGCAAGCGACAGAGAGAGACTGACTTATCTCATGTTTTGGTTAGTATTCCCAAACAATTCTCCAGCAAGCGTATGAGTGAAGTAGACATCATGATGTTTTCCTTTCACAGCCTATAGTGTAATTTTCTCCATTAAAATATTCTAATTAGCCTCAAACCAGCACATCCTGTCATATTAACTGATCCTATTTTGTTTGGCTCCACCTTTTGCTGGAGTGTGACCATATTTTCTCAGTCAACATAGCATTATTAATTGCTAATGTTGAAATGGATATACTCTAAGTCAAGTTAAATACCTTTAATGCTTAATACTGAACACTGTAAAATGCCTTACCAGCAGAAATGTGCTGATCTGGTTTTTTTGTAAGAGGCAGTGTTGCTTTCTTAGGTTGTACTGAACATGCTACTGCTTAAATGATACTGTAGGGGGTCCAGGAGCCTGGCCAGCTTTGGGTAGGGCTGAGGTTAGGACATCCTGATTCCTGGAATAAAGTACCTTATGGAAGGAAAACAGGTTAATTCATGTAGGTCTAAAGCACACAATGCCCAAATTTCAAACTCTCATCACTAGGCCTCTCCATAGCAGATGTGACACATGAGTACGATGTAACAATATACAGCACCATATGTTGTTTGTTTACAGTTTTAGATGCTACTTTTGGATGACTTGGAAACGTCTGTCTCTGCTGGAACATCCTGTGCAAGGATGGGCTTCACACTCTTCTGTCTGCTCATCTCCCTATTTAGCAGTTAACAGGAATTCTTCCCTATTTCTGAATCTGCCACTGGAAAAGTGCACAACCAGCTGTGGTGTTCTCATCCTGCTTGGCACGCTTCTGCCATGCAGCTGTGGCTTTTGCTTCTCTGCTGGGTGAGCAAGCAAGAACTGCAGCTCCAAGTTTAGTCATCTCTTATGCATAAGAGATGTAGCCAACATCTTATTGGGATTCCCACTCCCGTACCCTTCCATAACCAGTTCTGGCACCAGTTTCTTAAAGAGTGTGATGGATGGGAATCCCTGGTAGAAGAAACCGCACTGGCTATAGAATCATAGAATGGTAAGGTTGGAAAGGGACCTCAAGGATCATCTAGTTTCAACCTCCTGCCATAGGCAGGGACACCTCCCACTAGTATAGGTCACTCAAGGCCTCATCCAACCTGGCCTTGAACACCTCCAGGGAGGGAGCAGCCACAACCTCCCTGGACAACCTGTTCCAGTGTCTCACTACCCTCACTGGAAAGAACTTCCTCCTGACATCCAGTCTAAATCTCCCCTCTGCCAGTTTAAACCCATTGCCCCTAGTCCTGTCGTTGCAGGACCTTGTAAATAATCCTTCCCCAGCCTTCCAGTAGGCCCCCTTCAGATACTGGAAGGCTACTCTAAGGTCTCCTCGAAGCCTTCTCTTCTCCAAGTTGCAGAGCCCCAGCTCTCTCAGCCTGTCTATTATCTAGTTATAATTATATAGTAGCAGAGAATACAGGTTGCATTGCACCTGTAGATTGTGAAGCAAAATACACCACAAAATTTAAAATAAACTGGATCTCATTTCAATCAATTTGATCAACTTCTTTAAAAAAAAAAAACACGTTATTTTGATGACTGCAAGATGCATGAAGCATTGCAGTCATTCATCATACATATTTTTGGTTTCTTCTCAATCCTTTCTTCTTTTGTAGTTATTGGCTGTGTGAAAACTTCATTAGCAGAAAGGTGACGCATTGAAGTTCTTCTGCTGGTGTTGCATTGAAGTTCTTCAGCTGGAAGTGTGTGTTCTGCTTATCACCTCCATGAAAACGTTTAAATGGTCTATGAGTTTGTGATTAGATATCAAATTGCATTAATCAGTCACTGATTCCAGAATGCAGACTGATCTGTAGTTTTTGTGGAGAGCTTGAGTAGCTGCTGAAAACTTATTTCCCAGACATTCCAAGAGGAAAAGTTTATGTAGCACAATGTCTGCATCTCATAGGGGGCTAGTTTTGCTGGAGGACACAAGTCTGGGTTTTGTTTTTAAAAAGGTTGAGTGAATCAAGATGTCTCTTGATAAATGATTCTCTTATAAGTCTTAGATCTTACATGTCTTGTATCTTAAAGTGACGTTGGGTATTTCTTACCGTGTGGCTCTTTTGAGGTTTGTCGATGGTTTATTTTTAATTCTCTCTGTTTTTACAAATACACAGCTACACTTATTTCATGCCAGGGCACCATGGAGAATAAAAATCATGGAGAGCTACCCTCTAATCAGAGCAGCTATGCAATATGCTGGGGGGATTGCAAGGAGAGGCTAAAATCTGGTGGGAAATCTCAGCCACCCATGAAATCACAAAACCTCTGCCTGCACCCTGTATTTCCTCATTCCACCTCTTACATTAACTTGTGACCTTGCCTGTGCAGAGTTGCTACTTGTTTCCACATCCAGCTGGAGTGGTGGGGGTGGTTAATCTTGTTCTCCTCACTGGAGAACATGAGATTGTGAGGGAAGTTGCTCTTGCTCACATTCTTGGTGACAGACTATGTTCTCATTCAACTATCTGGTCACATCTGATTTAGTACTGGGTTTTCATTTGGAAAGGGAAAGGGCTGACAGATGTTTTATGCCACATACTTTTCAGATCCCTGGTTCTCTCTTTCACCCTAGCAAGTTTTCTTGGGTTTTTGTTGGTCAGTTTGTCAGATTTGTTTCTTTCTTCACTTCTAAATTATATTTGCTAATGGTCTAATGTAATCTGCTTGTATTGTGCATAATAGATAGGAAAGGAACCGTATTCCAGAAGTAGAAGATCCCTATTGTTGAATATCTAATTAAAGTTTAAAATTTCAACTCACAGAATAAATTGGTGCATTGGATTTATTCCCTTTAAACCACACTGAGAGACTTGGATCAGTGATGGAATCTCTGTACATTTAAACAGCACTATTGTGTCTAAATCTGTAAAATGGGCTTCTGGTAACTTTTGCACTTTCTAAGTAATGCTTCTAATTTTTACTCCTACAAGGCAGTAAGACTTTGCAGAATTATGTGAGGTAATTGCACGGATGGGTTGATTCAGAGCTAGATAATTTCATGGTTTGTTCACTTGGTTAGAAAGCAGGAGAGTTGAGGGTAAGAAAAACAAAGAGAAGGTGCTTTAAGCTTTAGAAGTGCGTTTTTTCTTTTATTTCCTGCCTAATAGTGACTGGTGCTGGTGTTCGAGTAAAGATGCATAATTTAAACTTGTATAACTTGACTGCAGTGTTTTTGTAGTTGCTTCTGTTCTGGAAGATATTCGTGTTTGGTAGGTGTTTTCTGGCAGTTTTCCTGACTGTCTTCTGATACAGCTTCATTTGGAAGTTCCTTGTTTTCATTTTGGGCCCTAAAAATACCATGGCAAGTAGTAACCACAAAAAAAAAAAAATTATTTGAAAATCTTCTCTTTTAAGAGCTTGAGTAATATTGTTTAGCACTTAGACAAACTGGATGATGGAAGGCGAGATGGAAATTATGTATTTTGCTCAAGGATTTTTTCAGGGCTTTTTTTTTTTTTTTTAACAACAGTTTGCTACAGATGTTAATAAATCTGCTACCCTTTTCAAATCGGGCAATAAACATTCAATTTTCACTTGGTCAGGAACTCAATTGTTTTGATTCGTTCTGACCATGAAAACTCATGATAGGAAAGTTTCCTGTTTGAAATAGGCTTAGGTTAGCAAAAGGTCTTTAAGGCAACGCTTAAAAATGTTTCAGTGTAGTTGTTGGTCAGGACAGAGGGAGATAAACATAACTTCAACCAGCTACACAGTGTTTCTCTAACACAGTTTTAGAGATCTTAAAGAATGAAGTTGGAAAGAGCTTCTGGGCTTGTCAAAACTGACAAGCACAGCACAGCAGGCTGGGGTGGTGAGCTTGTGCAGGGATTTTTCATGCCATTGAGCACTTACACTCGTGTGAGCAAGCTCACCCTGAGGAATGAGAGCGACAGATGCCAGAGCAAGGGGCAGCTGCAGCAGTGCAGGAAGCCTCAAGCTGCAGGAACTGAGCACAGACAATGCTTTTTCTGCAGCTAATGTTCTTAGAGCTCTAAAATAACTACCTGGAGATGCATTTAGGTAGGCCAGATTTGATCATGTGTGTTGCATAGGCTGTGTGAATGGCCAGCACTGCATTCCACTTATTTTACAGTTCAGGCTCTCTGACCCATGATGGCAGAGGGAAGGAACTGGTCCTTCTGTCATGACAGTCGAATTTCATTTTATTTTCCCCTCACAGTTCTGTGTAGCTTTATGTAGTATTACAGAGCAAAACCCTTTTCCCAGCATCCTTTCTTCTGCCTTCCTGCTACTCAAACTATATTATAGAATCATAGGAGGGTAGGGATTGGAAGGGATCTCTGGAGATCATAGAGTCCAACTTCCCTGCCAAAACAGGATTGCCTGAGGCAGGCCACACAGGAACACATCCAGTTAAGTTTTGAAAGTGTCTGGAGAAGGAGACGCTATTGCTACTACTGCTCTAGGTAGCCTGTTCCAGTGCTTCATCACTGGTAAAGAGGTTTTTCCTGATACTGAGGTGGAACTTTCTGTGTTCCAGTTCGTACCTACCCATTGCCCCATGTCCTATTACAGGGCACAACTGAAAAGAGACTGGCCCCTTCTTGAGACTCACCCTTTAGCTATTTTTAAACATTGATAAGATCCCCTGTCAGTCATCTGCAGGCTAAACAGCTCCAGGTTTCTCAACCTTTCCTCAGAAGACAGATGTTCCAATCACTTAATCATCCTTGTAGCTCTTTCATTGGACTCTCTCTAGTATTTCCATGGCTCTCTCTAAGTGAGGAGCCCAGAACTGGACACAGGAGTAGAAAAAAATTAAAAGGGACTTTATAGTTTACCTTAAAGTCTTCAATAATAACTTGATCTGAGAGGAAAAGATCTGAATCAGACGGATTTCCAAATGCTCTGAACAAACTCATTTGTCAGACTGAGAAAAAGTTGAGTACCCCTATGGCTGAGGGAAAAGTCAACAAGTTAGTTCCTTATGCAAGACAGGTTTGGGTATTATGTTGTTTTCCTTCATAAAAGACCTGTGCTACCTACATTTATCCTCCAGCCGTGGGCTGAATTCCTTTGTAATGAAGTGGAACTGTTCAGGTCCTGTTTTACCTGTTCAACTTCCTATANTTTTTTTTTTAATGCATGTTTTACTCTTGTTCAGAACATGATAGTCACATAAGCAAATAAATCCCCTCAGGAAAAAAAAAAAAGTGCACATGGTTTTTAGTTGTTGATTTTATGAGAAATATACTGCCCTGAATTTCTACTGGTGCTTACTTACTGTCTAGCTGTCCACGCAGTCCAAATTGTGTTTAGACTTAAAACTACATGCAAAATGTTTCCATTAAATGCTGTGTTACCAAAATTATTTGAAATTAGCTGGAAAGATGTGACCATTCAGGATCGTCAGATAAGCATTGTTGACACCTGTGTCATTTGTTTGTGTTTTGTGTTTTGGTGTTTCCGACTCCCTGGCTGGAGGGGTTCAAGTCACAAAGATGCACAGTCTTGGAATATGTCCTTGTATCTGTCTGTCCATATGTCTGTGTGTGTATTTCAGGTTTCCAGTACCAGGATGCTATAACTGATCCATAATTGTAGTATTTCTTTAGGCTTGCTGCAATATTTCTTTAATGTAATCCTTTGCAGAGTTTGGAAAGATGAGTGCCAAAGTGGTCCCATCTCCTACTCTGTACAGCAGCACAAACTCTCAGGACAGGTTTTTTACTTTGGCTTAGCAAAACCTTATAATCTGTACCAGGATACAGAGCAGGAGGAAGAGAAATGGCAGTATTGGGAAGAAAGGGAGTTTCAGTCAAAGCTCTGAGCCCTGCTGAGTGTAAGATCAAAAGTAATTTTCATTTATTATTCATGTTGTTTTAGTTTTACTTCAAGCCTTGTTGATAAGAAACTTCGAATTTGTGCACTTACAAGTTAGTTGGGAAGTTTGTTATTTTCCCAAATAGCCAGTAGCTAAGAGTGTCTCTTGCCTGGTTGAGCTGATAGTTTAGGAATACATTTCTCAGAAACGACCTCAGAAGTGGGTCTTCCAGAAGATGTCACCATCATTTGCCCACAGACAGGACACCTACGATATATCTGTCTGAACAGCAAAGTCATCCATAAATGACTTCAAAACACATGTAATATAGGGGGAGGGGGAGCAGAGAGATGACTTCCCTGGTGCTTTCATTCACCCTTGCTCCCTGCTCTTTGGGTTGCATTGGTGACATGAAAAAGAGTTTTTCTCCTCCTGATTCCTGGGAGCATCCAGTACTGTCACTTCCCTCCTTCCACTCTCTTGCCCCCAGCATAAGGTGGGAGTGTGGATATCCCAACTACGGTGCCTGACCTGTGCAAGGAGAGGTTACAGAACCTAACAACAAAACTGCTCCAAAAGTGCTTCTGCTCACTTAGCCCACATGCTCCAGAACATTTCCTTTCACTCATCTTTCAGTGTGCATTGAGGTAATATTTTTCAAATAAATTGAAGCCACAAGGAATACAATTTAGTCCTTGCTGAGTTAGCCCTGTGGGCTGCTCAGCATGCATGCCGGGGAGCAAATATGGCCCTCAAGAAATGCATGAAATATCCCTGTGCACCTGACAGTGCCAAACCATTCAGCCTCTGTCTCTGGTTTGCCTCCCAATAAATAGCTTCCTTGACACAGAAAAACAATGAAGTTAGCTTGAAGATTGACTTGGGGTCAAACTATATGTACCAGTCTGTGTCTGACACTGGTGGGGCATGTGAGTTGCTGCGCTACTAATTCCCAGAACCTACAGTTTGGAGAGTGTCAACACCATTGCCTATTGCCAATACCCCAGCACAGGTCCTGGCTGCCATTCTCAGACCTGTAATTCCTCCTCCATCCACCATACCCATATAGCTGCTCCCCTGCCCTGGGCTGTCTCCAACATCTGCAGCCTGGACCAAGTCAGGCTGGTCTCACTTCTTGGGGAAGTAACAGGTAAGGAATGATACACTCACTTGAGTCTCTCCTCCTGGCAGGCAGACTCTCCTTGCTGTTTGCTGCTTGCCTACCAATTACCTGGCAGATCTATACCTCCTTTTTTTTTTTTTTTTTTTTTTTTTTTTTTTTTTTTTTTTTTTAAAAACTCTGACTATAACCACATGAACTCTCGTACATTTTTACAACTTTCTGCAGACTGAGTCAGCTGAGGGATCCTGGCCAGCAGCAGAGGACTGCTCAAGCTTATACTACAACTGCTGCCATTACTGCAGTGCATAGAAACCTCACAGGCTGGCTGAGGACTTCGAGGGGAACCACAGCTCTCTCCTACAAACATCCGGCATCCCTCTAACATTTATACAATCTTCCCTCTTATGCAAAAAAGAAGTAGGACGATGGGTAATGCTGAGCCCATAGGCACATCTGGGGCAAGAAAGTCAGGTTCAGCCTGCAGCTCAGCAGTGATGGTTTGCACTTGGCATCTTCACTGGCATTATTGTAACTGTGTATTTACATTGTACGACAGTGGGATTTTGAATATACTTGCCTTCAGACAGCCTTTTGCTAATTGCCTGATCTCCATGTTTTGGGCCTGAAATGTCTGCAAAGACTTTTTGGCAGAAGAGATTGCCCTGCTACAGGTGGATCCATGTGCTTATTGCACTGTCTGGAAAGAGAGCTCATTTGAGTGTTATTTTGAAATTCAAAACTGGTGGGTGGATGGAGGAGAAAATTTTGTTTCTTCCTGCTCTCCTCTTCTCTCTTTCCTAACATCTTGGGTTTGAGTGTTGCTGCTATTCTGATTTTCTTTATTTTTTATTCTGTTCCATTTTACAAGTAATTTTCCCTCCATGTTCTTCCTTCTACATCACCTAACAAAAGTAATTGTTGTGGGCTGATGTATGCAGAGACTCTCAAGTTTTTTCTGCTGTGCAGCATCATGCCTATGCTCTTTCACTACAAAAGGTAGGAAAAAAAGTGAGCTAAGCTACAGGGAGGCTTGTAGCTGAGAGACCAGAATCTAGATTTGCAAACTAATGACTAATTTCCCCAAGTACTTGTGCCTACTTCTAATTATGTCTAGATGAGATTCTTGTGATTGCTTGAGGCAGGCGTATATTCTTTAAGTGCCTTTCACGTCTACATCATAAAAGAATAATTCTGAGTTATGTGTATCTAGATAAAAGCATCTACCCAGTATTAAATTTGGCCTCTATATTATGGTTTTGAGGAGCCCCCACAACAACTTGGAGATCATAGTCAACCTGAGGATGCTCCAGATTTTCCTAGCAAAATCATAATGTACTTTATCGCACTTGCCCTTGTAGAAAAGCTTCCAGGTCTGTGGACTGCACTGTTCTGAAAGTATATGGCAGTCACATGAAGTCCATAGTGACTGGAAGAAGTGACCTGGAAATTATTGACCTGTCAGACTCAACTCTGTGCCCAGGACAGTCATGGAACCTTCTAGAACCTATACCGGAGCATATGGAGGACAGAGACATGGTTGAAGACAGCCAGCATGGCTTCACCAAGGGCAAATCCTGCCTGACAACCTTAGTGGCTTTCTGTAATGGTGTAACTACATCAGTGGACAAGGGAAGACCAACTTCCTGGACTTTTGTAAAGCCTTTGATGCAGTCCCTCACAACATCCTTCTCTCTAGCTTAGAGAGACACAGGTTTAATGAGTGGACTGTTCAGTGAGTACGAAATTGGTTGTGTGATTGCACACAAAGCGTAGTGGTCAGCAGCTTAATGTCCAGTTGGAGATGGTGACAAGCGGCATTCCTCAAGGGTCCATATTCGGACCAGTGCTGTTCGATATCTTCATCACTGTTATAGACAGTGAAATTGAGTGCACCCTTAGCAAGTTTGCAGATGATACCAAGCCAAGCGATGCAGATGATAGGACTGAAGGACAGGATGCCACCCAGAGGGACCTGGACAGGCTGAAGAGATGGGCTGAGGAGAATCTCATGAACTTCAATAAACTTGGCCTGCACCTAGGTTGAGGCAATCCTCAATATCTATATGGGCTAGGAGATTATAAAATTGAGAGCAGCCCTGCAGAAAAGGACTTAGGGGTACTGGTGGATGAGAAAGAGAACGTGAACTAGTAGTATCTAACTAACTAGCAGCCCCAAAGGCCAATTGCATCCTGGACTGAATAAAAAGAAGCATGGCCAGCATATTGAAAGAGGTGATTTTGCCACTCTCCTCTGCTTTGGTGAGACCTCATCTGAAGTATTGTGTCCAGCTATGGGACTCAACATAAGCTAGACCTGGAACAGGTGCAGAGGAGGACCACAGAGATGATCATCAAAGGCTGGAGCACCTCTCCTGTGAGACAGGCTGAAAGAACTGAGGCTCTTCAGCCTGGAGAAGAGAAGGCTATGGGGGAAGGCTTACAGCTGCATTTCTATATTTGAAGGTGACCTGCAGGAATTCGGGGAAATAACTGTTTAGAAGGACTTATAATGATAGGACAAGGGGCAATGACTTTAAACTAGGGCGGGGTAAATTTAGGTTGGGCGTAAGGAAGAAGTCCTTTAGAAAGAGAGTGGTAAAATACTGGAACAGGTTGCCCAGAGATGTGATTGAGGCCCCGTTCCTGAAGACATTCAAAATCAGACTTGATCTGACCCAGGGTAACCTGATCTAGCTGGAAATGTTCCTGTGTAATGCAGGGGGGTTTGGACAAGATGGCCTCTGAGGATCCCTTCCAACATAACGCAATCTGTGAATTTGTATTTATTTAACACAAACTAAATGTGAATCTGATCAGGGCCCTGCTAAAGTATTGAAGAATGAATGATGCTGGTGCTTTAAAGAAAGTCAACATCACTCCTTCTGTTGGCAAGATTTTGCTTAGCCTATTCCTGCATTCCTTAATTGTTACTACATCCGCATTTTAAGAGGGAGCCCCTCCTGAGCACTCTCATACCCAGAGCGAACGCATTTCTCCACCCAGAACTTGTTGTGACACATCTGGTTTATATTGAGACTGCTGGGTTTCTGCTAAGCCCTCCAGCACAGAGAAGTCTTTGAGACATTTATTCTGCATTCCAGCTTAGAGCTATTTGCTAGGGGAAGAGAAAGCAATGCTATGTCTTTCACTCGGAAAAAGGGGGGGGAAAAAAATAATACCATCTTTTGGAACGCAACTTGCCTTTTGTTGTAACCCACATGGCAGTGAAGGTTGTAAAGACAACAGCCAGGGCTCAGCCTACAGGATGGAGTAGCTGTATTGCTGCGGTCAGCACGGGATCTTGCTGTTTCTTCTACATCGTCCAAGGTGGTTTGTTTGCTAGTTAATGCTCCCTACTATTTGCTGGTGTTGCTTTTGCTTTGGTCGTTTTGGGTTTTGAGGGTTTATTTTTAATTTATTTTTAACTTCTCTGCAAGCCTTGCCTTTGGCTCTGGTGGACTGTCTCTTAGAGTATAGATTTCCTATAATATCACTGCAATATACAGTTCGTACCTAACTCCTGAGGAGAGATCTAATGCATCTTTGTCACTCACAAGGGCATTCTTACTTTGCAAAATAATTTTCTGGAGTTAATGAGGGGTGATGTGGACACTGGCACTGCTCTTGGCTCTCCTAATGAAAAATGGATATTTTGAGTGGTGAGACAAATTCTAAAGAGGTGTTCCCTTTCAAGTTCGTTTATTTTTTTTCTTCAGTCTTACACTTACAGATAAGTGCTGTTGAAGATTTAAGATACTTATCCTTCTGTTAAAGAAACAGACCATTAAAGGAGTTCCAGTGATAACTGGTATTCATAGAGCGTGGTTTGTCTTAAATATTTTGTTGCAGACTACAAACACTAAAATACTTCCTGTTGAAATTTGTTACTAAGTTAATGTTCTCTTTAATGTTTAGGAATGCATTTCTTGGTAGCTAGCGTCTGACTTAACTAGGGCTAATTATCCTTCCTGCCAAACACATTTTTTTCAGTCCTTTCTGTCCTGCTTTTAGATGATATGTCAGCAAAAACCTAGTAATGGCATTTGAATTAAACTTGCTGGAGGGGAATAGAATGAGAAAGCCAATTTTTCGTTCTGTTTGATAGGGATTTTTTTCAGGATTCCTATTATGTGCAAAGTAATAAAATCACTAGCTTTTAATTAAATTAAAACAATAGTTTGCCTAAATCATAACTACATAAAGTAGCTGTATGCATTAAGCTTCCATTTTAATTACAAATCAATCCAGAACACTTCCTGTAACATGACGAACACAGACGTATTTTTTTTTTCCCCATAAACACAGCTGAAGCAAATGGACTGTTTCTTGATTTCTTGTTGTGTGCACTTCAGTTATGTTTAATTCATTATATTCTTAGATTCCTACTGTCTCTCAGCCCCTTCTGACTCATTTGAACAATATCTAAAAAATTTATTTAGTTGTCTCTTTCAAACACAAGCAGCAGCTTCCATGAGGCATGGCAATGTTCCAGCTAGGAAAATCTGTCATAGGTGAGGTCTAAGCACCAAACTGAACTGTTCTCACTAGACCTTCTTGATTGTAGCCCTAATTCCTCAGTGTCTTTTCTTAATCAGTGTTAAACAGATACCTGCTCAGTCTTAACTAGACCCCTGTTCACTTGTACCTGTTCACTTGTCCTTTGAGCTCTTTTTTCTTCACTGTTTGCCTGAACTGGTTCTGCATAAGGTTCAGATGAAACATGCCATGCCACATTTGCCTTGCATGAATTTACTACTTGCAATATTTTTTTCACACAGATATACATAAGCTTGTAAATGCAGAAAAAAAGTAGTCTTGAAAATTCTTTTTGTCAGGTATTCTGTTCTTTGTGTCCCATAATGCATAACTGCCAGTTCGGCACGGCCTGGTGGGTGAACCCAGCTTGCTGGCTGGCCTGGCACACAAGGCAAAAGTGTCAGACACTATGTAAAACAGGGAGAAACACCTGCTCTGTGAATGCCCACCAAAGGAGCAGCCCAAAGACACTGGTCATTAATGAATGAGCTTGTTAAACCTCTTCCACCACTACAGCTACACTTCATGAAATGTTTATAGTCCTTCCTTTTTGAGAACACTGTTAAACTAAACTGAGTAAACTCTGTGCAGTTTAATCTGAATGTCCTTGCTGAAAATGGTATGTATCTGCAGTTCTCTTTCTTTCAGAGAGAGTGCTTTGTTACTCTTTGTCAAAGAAATTTCCATTAAAAAAAAAAAAGAGAGAGAGAGAGAAAAAGAGAATATCTTTAATCTACTGGTGGTTGTTTATAGATATGAAAATAATATAGGGGACTTACATCCTAAATTCAGGAGGAAGCACAACAAATAAGAAGCTAAGTTATTCCTTCTGCATGAGAGTAAAAACCTAAATCACTTTGTGCTCTTTCAGAATCCTGGAGATAACTTTTATTTTAATGAGAACCATATAGGCTTTTGTGTGTGCTCAAATGTGCAGAATAAATTGAAACTCGTTTTCTATGTGCTGTCACACATCGCGCCTGGAATGTGGTTGTGCTTCTGGCCTGGTGAGATCAGGTTGGGGTTTTTTTTGTTCAAACATAAGGGTAATTCATTCTTCATCGTCAATTGATCTTGAGCATTTTCAAGCCAGCTGCCAATTGTGATACATGTGCTACTGGCTTTGTGGTATATTCTTTTGTCCCTTTGGTAAGAAATGGTGAGCTCTAATCTGGTGACCTTAACCTTTTTGGATGCAAAAATGCGTTCCTTGTTTGTCCAGACCAGAGTTTTTACTGAAGTCTTAAATTTCCATTCTTGCTTTCCTCCCTTTATTTTTTCTTTTTATTTTTTTTTCCCTTTGGTATCTGAGAGTAATGTCATCCTTCTTCTAAGTTTATGAACTTTGCATAGCTTAGCAAAAGCGAGGAAATGAATTTATAGGTCTTGGTACCAGACACTTACATTTTTGTGTTTCCTTTCACCAGGGAAAGGTCACCTTGCCGTGCAATACAGTGATGTGCTTATAGCAGCTTTCAGAGAGGAGTGTGAAAAGGAATGTGTCAGTACTCAAGCCAAAAAAAAGTCACTGTTAAAATGTATTTGTGGGTTTCAGTTTTGTTCAGTGCCATCCTTCTTTTAGGACATTTTTCCCCTCCCTTACAAATTATGATAGTGAGGAGGATACTGCATTATCCTAAATGAGTAAGTGTGAGGTCTCTGTGTCTTTTTAAGAACTTTAAAATGTCAAAAATGAGTATTTTGATATATGGCTTATGGCTTAAATTGGTTCCATATTGACACTCCCTAAGAGTGAATCACCCTTATAATCCGTGTTACATACTTTGAGGATAACAAGTCCATTCCTGGGACTGTGAAATGTTTTGTCTTCTGCATGTTTTGGTGTGTTCCACTTGTTAAAAAAGCATTTTCAGCTTCAGGCTGAGTTAGAGAAAGTGACTTGTGTCTGTGTACTGAACCAATTCAAAAAATACTTGGAAATGAAGTGTTTTCTTTCATTGACAAATGTTTTGAGATAGAATAGTGGAGAGAGAGTGGATGTACCCACCATTACTTGACTGGGTTTTCTTTCTTACAAAGTGGGCCGAAGTTATTTTTGGTTTGCTTAAAATTTGGGTCTTTTGGTATGAGGTGTATTCCTCATATCTTAGAAAGGTCATGGCAGGATGAAGGTGTTTGTCTGCTTCCCTCCTTTGCTTTGTGGAATGCTGGAGTGACCCACTTGGGTATGATACAGTCAGTTGCAGACCCCGGTAACTGGTGTTTATGCTTGAACAATGTGAAACAAATGAGTATTGACCTGGAGTTGGTCTCACAGGAAGGGCCTGCAATACCAGCCAGGACTTGAAGTTGTTGGTGAAGGCTTCATCTATAAGTTTGTCTGCCTTACATATTTCAAAAATAGGGAGGAGTTGGCAAGATTTTTTTTTTCCTTACAGTTCAAGAGAGGGGCTAGTATAATATTCCAGCATTATTGTTTAGCTGTTACTGTTGTAATGCTGGATATACCTAAAGAAAGACAATCTGAAACATAGGAAAATTGTTCATAGAGCAGTTTGTCAGTGTGCCTACCAAAATATTTTGAAATAGACATCTGAAATTTATTATATGCTATTTCTAGGTATCAAATATAGAAAGTTATCAGTGTTTCAGGTGTTAAAAGAATAAAACTGATGCGTCCCAGGAATCTGAAGTGTTGTAGCACCAACAATCTAGCCCAAATAGTGAGGGTTTTATGTGATTATCAAATATTTTTGTGATCCATGTTTTTATAACTCTTGCTTCCTTCTTCCATGTTATTCATTGTAGATTTTGGAGTGTGGATTTTTTTTTTTTTTAATGGAAGTTGGACTTGCATGTACTTTTGAATTCTTTTTCTTTCTTTTCCCTCTGTGACCTCTGCTTTGGTCACAAGATGTAAATGGAAGAGATGCTCTTGTTAGTCTAGCGTGGAAGTTGGCATCTGTTGTGCTTTAAAGTAGATTTCCAAGTAAACTATAGAAAATCACTAATCCTAATAAAAGGATAGATTTGAGATAATCAGTACTTTTAATAAAATAATTTTTCTAATTTCTTGGATGACAATATACTAGAACATGACAAAAAAAAAATCTAAGGGAAATGTAGTGGCTATGTTAATGAAACAGGTGAGCATAGCCAGCTTTGTTATTCCAGTGTGAACAGGTTTTGCAAATCCGTAGTGTAAAATATGTGATATGTGAGTGATACTGAAGTACAGGATTTTACTGGAATAAAATATGGAGAGAGCTTTCTTTCTTCCATTCCAGTATTTAGAAGGAATAATAATCTGAACACCTCTGGGAATCTAGATGAAGAGTCGGAAGAAGGAAGTGTTGAGAGGAAAAGTGCAGAGAATACAGAAAATACGTGATCATCTTGAGAGGATGGTCCGTAGGCAGTGCTGTGCTTCTCATCCACAAATGTGGGCCCCTCCTCATGAAATGACACAGTCAGAAGACACTCTCATGAAGACTGTCAGTGAGATTTTAAACTTCCTACCTCTGATTTTTTCCTTTTTCATGGTTCGCTTTTAACATATTTCCTTCCTAGGAGCTTTATGGTAAGTGTATGAATGCGTAAGCAGCGTCTTTCATTTCACCTCCTTGAGTCTCTCCTTACAGCAACATCTGGGAAATTCTTTTAATTTACTTCAATGAGAAATTACATTCAATTAGTCAGACATCAGCTTTTACTTTATGTGTCTGTCTCCCAAGTGAAGCACGTATCATTAGCTGATATTATTTCAAAAGTTAAAGTTTGTGTAGCTAGTACTTAAAATCTCAGCCAAATCCAAATATTTTAGTGACCATGCTGCAACAGCTCCTCTGATCACTTTTATGTTAAAGAGAGATAATTAGATAACATATAACAGTGTTAATTTTAACAGCAACATTTCCTTCTCAGTCAGAAAAACACTGTTGTAATAAAACTCAGGGAAAAAGAAACTAGGCCGATCTGTTCTGTTTGCTTTGTGTTTTCTACTGGCAGGTTCCTAGTGCCTTGGAATGGGTTATAGGAGAAGTATAACAGCAGGATGTGATCTGTAATTCCTGAACATTTTGGGTGGGGGTAATGTAAACACCCATATAAAGTCCTCTCAGGAAACAATCTGTCTTAATTTTATAGTATGCAATTTGGTCTTCTGCTTCCTCTATTGTTCCGTGGTTGTTTTTTTTTCCCCCTATTATGCACATCACCATGGTACATGAGTATCTACTGCATAATCTTTTCTCCACCTGTCCTGGAAGTATGCATGTGTAGATTGGGAATTCATTTGCTGTGAAATGCAAATAGTAAATAAGAATGAATGTTTTGGCTTACCTAAGCAGTGGAAAGTATGTACAACATAAAGTAGTTCTGTCACCCTGCATGCAGCAATGAGTATTACCCTAGTAGCCAAATAACTACTTGTGCGCTACTCTTCACCAGCCAGCTGTAGTTCGCTTGCACCCTATAATACTGCAATTCTTTACATAGGGTTTGGCCATTGCCAATTAGCATCTGAGAGAGGGAATGGTTGGGAGATGATGAGATACTGCTTTTTCCTCCCCTGGTTTTCATCTCCCCCATCCATGCAAAGGAATGCAGAGCAGGGCACTGGAGCGAAGCAGTAATATGTAGAAGGATGTGTGATTCCGAGGAAGGCAGGAAGCGGATGGGGTTATACTTGATTACGTGGTCGCATGTCCAAGGAGAGCAGTGAAAAAGAAGAAGATACAAATGCCCTAGTTTTCACTGTGTTGCTATATTTCTACTATATATGTGACAGACTGAAAACTCTTGTGGACATTTAATCCCCATCCATAGGCCCCTGAAATAACACTTCTGTTCAAGGGGTTTAGTGCTACATGGCGTCACAATACCTATTTTCTTGATAATGATATCAGTAACAGATTATCCACAGCCTTCATCCTGGTACTGTTTCCAGGTTTTTACCTTCTCTAACAGCTCAACCAATATCTTGAGTTTTCACTCCAAAGAACCTCTCCTCTCTCTCTTCCAAACCAGAGCACTGTAAGCCTCTTTACCCAGACAGTGGATTAAAGCCACTTAAACCTTTGCTGGCCTATCAGAGTACTAAGGAAGTTAGATTAAGATTGTCAATTTACATAAAATTATTATATATATATATATATATATACACACATATATGCTTATGCATAGGTGAGAGGCAGATAGGAAGGAGCTGTATAACAAGGGTGTCAGTGATTTGCTGAATCTGTGCAGTGAAAAAGGAGTACTTTAAACATGCCTGGAATTTGGAAAGTATATATCCATGCAGGAGCATTAGTTGCATCGTTGTGGTTAGATGACACGTTTAATTGAGAGTTAATTATTGAATTCATGTTGAAAAACAGCCTGCTCATTTGCTGCTACTCCAAAGTCCCAGGGTTGCTGTGTAAGTACAAAACAGCCATTTTAAGGAATGATACTGAAGTAAAGGTAATTTTCTTACCTTTTAGCTCCTTCATTGTAAGTAGTGCTTATTCTTCAGGCAGGTGCACTGGAAGGTACTGCCAGCAAACCCCAGTAAGTTCTTCAAGAAGGGAATTGATGAATGGAAGATGTGGTTATAATTACATAGCCATTTGAAAATCTCTTTCTTCCAATTATGTTATGTGCAACAAGGACTGTAAGCATCCACAGAAGAGACAATTTTCTGAGCTGCAAGGATTTATTGATTTATTATATTTTTCTCATCTCCATGGAATTAGTGGGGAGAATTAACTTCCACTTAGACTCAACCATCATTTTTCACCAGTGTGATCACCTCCATTCTCTATCGAAATGTGTTGCTGAAATGTGGCAGGTGGATGTGCCAGTAATTGCATGCTACTTCATTCCACTTAGAGTAGAGTGGCTTTCTTTTCTCATCACTGGCATACTTCATAGCCATGCCATATTGACTGAGGAAAGGCAGAAGACTGGGCTCCCCTTTAAATTGCAAAGATGTGTTTATCTTGCCATATGTCCCCTTAAGAACCAGGAACTTAATTTCTGGCTGAAGAGTTTCTGATTCCAGCATTTTAATTTTTTTATTAAAACAAGCAAACAAACAAAAAACCAAACCTCCAACCCAACAACCATTTTTTAAATGTCTTTTTTTTTTTTAAAATATTTAAAGAAACTGAGCGTGGTCTTGAGTATTTAAAATTGGAAGTGGCTATTCTGTGGGTCATAGGCAAATTTCTATTAAAGTATAAATACACTTGATCTCCTTCTGTGGCCAGTAACCACGCTCTAGTAGAAGGTGGCTTTTCCTCGGCCCCAGCTGTGCTAAACGCTGTAGTAATTAGCAGGATGGTTAAACTTAATCAGAGTACTTGGCTTGGAATAGAGGTGCTACAGAGTGCACTTTAATTAGCATTTTTATTCCTTTGATCCTTAACATGCTCTTTATTGACAGAAGTCTCAAGATCTGGTTTGTTTTTTCTTTTAACACTTTGGGAGGCAGAAATATATGTGGCTGGTGAGATTATGGATTTATTAATGAGGTGAGGTGGTTTTTTTTAAATACGACCCTCCCAAAGGAAGTAGATGGAAGATAATTTGCATGTGGGGGGAAAAAAAGGTGGTATTGGGCCTCAGTTATCAGCAGTGCAGCATTTGTGTAGGTATACAACCAGGAAACACCTCCTGAGGTGGCTGCAACCCTTTGTAGATGTATGGATAATGGTACTAACTGCTTTCAGCATGCTGCTCTAAACCACGTGGCTGTTGTTTGGATCTGTAGAAAAGGTGCTGCTGTCTTCTTAAAGTGAGGAAAAGGAAGCTGCAAGTGTGATTTGTTTGGCAAAATAAAACCCAAAGGTTTGGATAATGCCATAGCAGCTAAAGCTTTACATTCATGCCAGCTCTGGTCATTGAAACATGAACATCTCATCTTGCATGCCCAATATAAGCAGGTGGCAAAAGCAAGCAGCAGAGCAGACGACTGATTGGGTTCATGAAAAAGCATAACATTTATGCTGTTAGATGAAGTGCTGAAGATTCCAAACTTGCAAATGGCACCACTGCCCCTGATTGCAGAGGAGGAGAGTTGAAATGCCTGGGAGGCTCTTGTCATTACACACCACCGAGTGGAGTGTTTGTTCACACTGCCAACAAACCCAGAATGTTAAAGATTGAGGACTTTTAGTAGATTAAACTACTGTCTGCTTTCCTGGGATAGCCTTTATTAGACTTGATAAATATGCTGTCCCCTTTGCCCACATTGCAGTGGATGCCTTTAATGCATTGTAGCTGTGGCACATCCATGCTGAATTGGGTTTAATTAGTCTCAGCTGGTTTGGAGCATTTTTTCAGTGATCTGGAGGACGTGCTTTTATGCACTATGACTTTGAGATGACATTAGCTCAGGTATTGCTAGACATATCCTCTGTATTCAACTTTCATATGGCTTCTATAATTTTTAATGTTGGTTTTGAAAAGAAAGTATAACAATGTTTATAAAGGAAAAATCAAGGAGGAAAATATAGTCACAGTTCCCCTTACAAGAGCTGTTTTCAGGTTTTCACTCTTCCTTTATGTGTATCTCTCTCTTTCCAGTCCTTCAAAAAAGAGGAAGCTCTATATTTTTGAAGTTCATTCGTATCCGCTTCGCCAGCAAAAAAATCATGTGCTAATAGACACTGCAGAGAATGTAGCTGTCATTAAGGGACTTCCTATGTTATCCTTGACTTCACTAGATTACTTTTATCTACTCAAGATGGATAAGTAATTTTTTAAACATTTATGTAACTAGGTTTTAGGTCAATAGCAGGTTAAACGGTTTATTTAAGTAATCTTCCCTGGCAGAAAGTATGTGAAAGACCCTCTCAGTACTTTTACAAGATTATTTTCATATCAGCATAAAAACAGCAAGCAGTCTCCTTGACAGTAGGCTTGGAAGATACCCATTATTTAAGAGACATGATAAAAACAGTATAATCTTTTCCAGTACTAGTACAAAGCCAGCAGTTGTCTGTTTCTGCCATTCCAGTTATTTATGTAATTATACTTAATGCCACACAGATTTGGGAAGAAAAAGAAACTGTTGCTGCTGTTTCTGATTAGTATTTTTCCATCTTGAGATCATAAACCCAGTAAATGCCTCTTACGGTGATAGAGAGAAGAAAAGACTATGGATTTGCAAACAATTCAGCATAGGAGCTGAATCAGAAGGGGGAGTGTGTCCTTTTTTGAGTCTGTCTCCTGTCCACGTAAAGGCTCATGGATGACTGAAAAAAAAATGCTGTCATCACATAATATCACTCTTGAGATGTTAATGTGTTTACCAAACTAAAGTGTGCAGTAGGTTTGCAGTGGATTTCAGAGATAAAGAATTTAACTAACTTTCACCTGTATATATCCAAGCTATCCTGGTTTGCCCAGTTCTTCCATGTCACAGTCTTAGTGAAACTGTTTACCTGTTCAGTGACCAACAGCTATTTAAATACCAAGACACCTCTCGTACAGTCCTGCTTATCATGACTGGGTTGGCCAGGGTCAAAGGCTAGTAAGCTTTTGCACTTCATCTAATCCCACATACTAGAATGTTGCTTGAAAACGATGCTGAAAAGCAAGCCAGTGCTTTCAGGCTTTTGGATTAGGGAAGCTGCTTCAAAGTTTAGAGATGTCTTTCTGTCTTCAAATTCACTGCGTTCACTTGTGCCTACCTCTCAGGTATTTGGGTTGCTTCTTCACCATGTATGAAAAGAAAAAGTCTGGGCACATATCACTTCTACAGTAGAAGGCTCAACTTAGAAGTTCAGATTGGGTACAGCAAAGCTAAAACAGATAGAGGAAAAAAAAGAGTTTTATAGGCCCACTCAAGAAATAAATATGTATTCATAGGTTTTAATACATTATTTAGGTCATTCGTATATAGTATTATACAAATTCACCACTTTCCTCAGCCTGCAATTTCTGCTGGAGCTAGATAATATCCTTTTAGAAAGACATCCAATCTCAATTTTTTTTTTAAAAGGCTTTAGGTGATGGCAAATATACTGTATGCAAATGTAAAAAGTTCCAGTAACTTAATTGCAGTCATTTCTAACATTTCATCCTGATCTTTAGCCTGAATTTTGCCTCAAAGTTTCACTTTTTAGCTCTGTATCATGTTAATGCTCTTTGTTAAACATCTCTCACTAATATAAGTTTTTATGGACCATGATTAAGCCATTCTGAGCTTTTTTTCTTTGTGGAAATAGCTAGACAGATTACTTCTGGCTATTGCTTTAGGTCATCTTTTCCTGATTCTGAATCCTTCCTGCAGCTTCATCCTGATTTTTTCCCAGTTTGTCAGTATCTTTTCTGGAATATGGATGCCAAACGTGGCTATGTGTGCTTGTAATGGTTTTAATGTTGTATGAAGTGACAGAAGCAGTCACAGGCATCTCAGCAATGTAAGAGAAACTGTTTTTTTGCCATTCCAGAACTGAGGGTAGAAAGAGTTCACCCTAAAGATCTGGGCATGCTGCCACAACTGTGGAAGAGGGAAGGAAGAGAGAGCATGGCCAGGGCTAGGAGAAGCTGGTTCCTGCATCTTCTCCCACAGTAACTGGAGGAAACTAATCTCCAGCATAGGCAAAGCAGAAGGCAGATCCACGACTACCACTTAGAATTGTTTTGCTTACTGCCCCGTTGCCAGTGGGGCAAGGATAATCTCAACTACACTTGCTCCTTATAATGCTCCTCTGAAGTGCTACAATGCTGTTTTTCACTTACTGTTTTTCCCCAGCTCATGTATTGAAAGATCTCCTTAATTGTCTTAGCTGCCACATGCCTGCCAGAGTTTTAGTTGTGGCTTACAGTGGCCCTGAAGTCATTCTTCAAGTCACTGCTTTCCAGATTAGTTCACTGCCTTACAAGTTTAACCTGTGTTTGAAGAACATGGCCTTGTGTTCTGTGGCTGCTGTAAGTGATGTCATTCAAAGAACCCCATAGAGCATATTTTTTCAGCTCACTCTGAACTGACTTGCCCTTAGTCTGGCTGCTATACCATTAGTTATATCACCTTCACCTCAACTGCCACAGTGCTATTTTCTTCCATGTTATTTAAGACTGTAGATTAGAGAAGGACTTAGGTCTGTCTGTACACAAATGATCCAGAAGTTTCATTTGGTTCTGGAAGTCCCATTTTTCTGAAGTCTCTCCTGTTTAATTGCAACCCTTCTGTTTTGTGGGATGCATGCCTCCACTTTGCGCTCCTTTCTGAGTGGAAGAATTAAAAAGGCAAATCATCTTTCATCTTATGGTTCTTGTGTTGTGCGTGGGGTTCCTACTACTGCAATGCAGTCGAAGATACTGCAGAGGGATATTTAAATTCAAGGGGGGGAAAAAAAAAAGCCTAATTAAAATCAGGAAAAAATTATGAATGCATTTCTATTTTTAGGATTGATGAAATTTGCCTTAACAGAACCTTTGGGCTTAAATTAGTAGACATTCCATTTTTAATTGGAGCATTTTGCTGCATATGATGGTTTAAAATAAAGGGTGAGTTAATTAAGCATTTATTTGAGAAGTAAAACATTTAAGGAAGCTAGTGTGCAGTTTTGTGTTTGATACTGACTGCATAGATAAAGGAGGCAGAGGAACAGCAGACAAATGACACTGTTGGGCATCTTAGTTAGCTATGCTTTCTGGGTGCTGTCCTTAAGCAACCAGAGCAAGACATAGATTTTGCAAAACATGCAAAAAAATATAATTAAAGATATTTTTTTTCTTCCCTGTAAGCTGTATATCCACATGTGTGTCAGGAGTTCCAGAATATCTTAAGAATTTTGCTTTGCTTATATCCCTTCCCATAGGTGAGCTTCAGGGTTGTTGTATTGGTGCTCATTGATGCTACCCACTAAAATAAATAGGGGTTTGCTGCCCAGTAATGTCAGCTAGCTGAGGGGGGTTGTGTCAACCAGCAAAAATAATGATGGAAAGAAGGAAGTCATGGAAGGCTCTGTGGTAGCTGGTGCTCAGTGGGCAGTATCCTGCTGACTGAAGGAACATAGCTCCAGAGACAGTTCTGGCAGAACAGGTCTGCTGCTGAGTCCAGGTGATTTTGATTCAAAAACTATTCTTTTTCTCAGTATGCTGGGTCTCAAAGGAGCTACATCTGCACATTGCTAGTGGTGACTGTGCTAGAGGTTGTTTTAAGGGGAGGGGAAAGAAGCATTTGAGTTTTCAGAACTTGTGTATTTTAAAGTAACTGATGCACAGCAACCTCTGCTCTTACTGCTGCTTTGTCATACCACCCTAAAAACTGCAAAAACAGTTTTAAAAGTTCAAAGATCAGCAGATTGTGCTTCTGTTTTCTGTGTGAGAGTGTCTGCTTAGAAAACTTGAATTGTACTTTTTCAGAAAGGGAGTGACCGGTCATAATGCAGTGCTCTGTTCCTGGTTTGGGTGTTACCTTCAGCCTTGGGAGCAGGGCTATTACTTAGCATTTCATGTACTGCAGTATCTCCCCGCTGAGTGCCAGAACCATCAGAGAACTATTATTGTCTCCCGTACATGCTGGCAATTTTAATTACCACATCAGCCCCAGAATAATTATACAGCTAATAAAATATGACGATGAGGAGGAGAGTCATAGGCAGACTGGCAAGACTATGGTGAAAACACCTGCTGGGTAAAGCTTTCCTGGCACATTGCTGGGAACTAAGCAAAGTCTCTTCCAGAGATTGTATAGCCATTTAGGTCAGATTCAGCCCTGTTGTGTTTAGAAAGCATGTTCATCTATCCAAATGACCTTTTCCCTGAGTGATTTCCTGGAGATTAAATTATGCTTTCAGTTGGGATAGAAAGCTGGAGGAAAATTGTCCCATTTTTTTTTACCCCCATAATGAGTCTTCAAAGCATGTTCTGCCTATTGCATCAATGCAAAGGGATGTTTTCTTATTTACTAAGCGCAAGCATGTATTTGAGCTTGATAGCTGCAAAAATCGCATACCAAGGTTAGTGACTAGAGTTAACTCAGCAAGGATACGGTATTTTGCTGAGAACATTAGCATTAAAAGAGTGAATACATGGATCATGGGATTGTAGAGTTTGGACAGAATGCCTTTTTTTTTTTTTTCTTCTTCTATTCAGTCTGAACATACTACTTTCAAGTTTTACTGGATTCCACATTCTCTTAAAAATAGGCAGGTTCTACTTGTTACAATGTCAGTTGTACTAAAACATCTTACTTCTCAGAGAACTCGCTGCCCTTGCTAGGTTTCTAGTCTTCCTAAAACATTAGAACAGGCTGACTTTATCCTTGAAGTGACGACATAGAAACAATGATATGATGTTACAAGCCACTTTTTACTATTGTTCTTAATGGTGGTATTTGAAATCCAAGTGGCAGTGCCTTAACAGTCCAGTACAAAGAGCAAAGAGGCTTGGATGTCTTGAGCCTAATGCTCTGATCTTTTAAATAAAAATACTGAGGTGTTAGTCTTCATAGAGATGTGGTATAGTGCAACAGCACAAGCTTCTCTGGTTTGAGGGAGACTCCTTGTTTCAATCAAACACTAGTTGAGTTTCTTTTCTCAATTCGTTTTTGCTTGCTTGCTTGTTTTTCTTTTTGTATATCTGTCCTTGTTATTACTATATTGTAAGCATATTTTGAAAACAGATAAGCATCTCCTTCTCCCCCTTTTCCTTTAAAAAAAAAAAAACAACCAAAAAAACCAAAACAACTTATTTTGAACTACTCGATCATTTTAGAGATACCATCACAATGACCTTTCCTTTCCTAACAACTCTGCCAGGAGGAAATCAAACGGAATGTTTCATTATTAGCCCTGTACCATTCAGACTATCAAGGAGTGATTTATTTTTTTAATAATTTCGAGTTCAAGAGTGAAATCTTGGAAAATTATTAAAATTACTCATGTTTTAAAAATGAGAACTTTTAAATGCAAATTGATATGATAATGCTGAAATTTAGAGGTATAATTTATTCTTAAGATATGCAAAAATCCCCGAATTTTAAGTACGTATTTTTTGAAAAGTTCAGACTTACATTGCAACTCTTGCAGATTTGAAATACATTGTCTTTGTGGTGTGCTCTTATGAAAAATTAAACGTTATGTTGGCTAAATGGTAACAAATGAGCCAGTGTTTACCGTGGTAAGGAGTACATTGGGGACATAACCATTAGACAAGGGCAATTTAGTTTTAGCATTATCAGTTAGAAATACTGCAGTTGAGTGGAATATTTTATTACATGAAAACATCTGTAACCAATATATCCCTTGGGAAGCTTACGTGACCTGTGATCTGTTTGGAAAAAAATGTGTATCGATTTTACGGGACTGCTCAAAAGCAAATATGTTCGACAGGCCATGTCCCAACCAATCTGGAAAGGGTTTCTCTGTACCTCCTGGAAATTCCTGGGAGCTGTAGCAACGTTTCTGCGTTCCAGGCTGTAGTTTTCAAACTCCCTTCATAACCTGTGGCCCTGAAAAAGGTCTGGGAAATGTGTGCAACCGTGCCTGCTGCCTTTATCTGTACCATACATCGTTTACACAAAATTATCCTTGCTGTGAGGTAGCTTAAAATTACTGCAGTCATAATAAGGTTTGGATCCAAAAGTGTCATCTCAACATCTGAAAATATATTTATGTTCTGTTAAAGCGTGCCAGTGATACAGGGTAAATAATGTCCTTAATATACTTATTTCTCAGACCTGAACCTTTTCATGGCTGCTTGTTTTCTTTTCTTTTTCCCTCTCTCCTTCAGTGAAGCCAAAATATGTCATCCCAACTTAAATTTGCAAAGCAGTCGCCTGTGCTCAGGCCTTCCTAGCACTTTGGCAGGAAAACAAAGTATCCAGATGCCGAGGACCGTCAGTCAAGGCCGGGGAACTTGGGGAGGTGGAAGACGGGCAGATAGACAGACAGAACTTGACAGCTCATTAGGTACCTGACCTTCTGCTTAAATGACTATTGAATTCTTGAAGATGTGGATTAATGCTTTCTTTTGTTCCATGAGTTCAGAGGTGAGCTCTGGCAGATAGGCGTGCCAGTTAGGGAGGGCTTTGCCATGGGGACTGTCCCCTAGCGCAGGGTCGCAGCGTGTTGTTTCTACAGAGAAGAACCGCTGACAAAACCCGCAGCTTCCTTACGGTGGGGGGAACCTATCATGTTCACTCGGGATCTCATTGCATTGTAACACTCCATCATTAGAGGCAAAACTCCTTATTTCTATTTACTTGGTTACTGCCTATGCCCAGCAATCACAATTGGCCAGTTTATGACCAGAGGCTGTAGAGGCCTGTTTCTGAACAAAACATCATAGGTGCCTTTTCAGCATCGCCCTTGCCTTTCTGGCCGTCACCCTTGCCTTTCTGGCCGTCACCCTTGCCTTTCTGGCGTCACCCTTGCCTTTCTGGCGTCACCCTTGCCTTTCTGGCGTCGCCTTCAATTCACACTTCTTACACCCCACTCTGCGGTCACTGAGGGCAGAGAAGAGTAGAGGACATTTCTAAGTCAAAAGATCACTTTTCTCTTAAGGTAGAGTGATGACCTAGTGCTCCTTTTGAAAAAGTCTGCCTTCTTTGGGGAATATTTCAGCCACAATGGTGTCCATTAAGTACTTTCTCAGTGCAAACCTTTATGGCCATATGATGGGGATCTGTGGGCTCTTTCATCTGTGGTGATAAACACTTCACTTGGGATTGGGCTGACTGTAAAACCAAGTGTAATTCATCTCAAAACTTCCATCTGTTTGAAAGATATGAAAAGTATGTGCTAACGAGTTGGTGGCAGTGCATGTTGGTGAAAGGCATGGAATCGGGAAGAGTGCAGACGTCTGTTTTGACCCAGCAAGGGAAAGGTGCTCTGTGGAAGACCGTTTATTCCCAGGATGGAAAATCGTTCCTCTTCAGTACCCTAAGAGGTACTTCCTGTCCTGCAAAGTGAATTCCTCTGAGACAATGTTCCTTTTATGTAAGGAGAGAAACAAGTGTAAAGATCCAGAGACTGAGATTGTATTCATCTCAGGATTTTGCCTCTTATGTGAAAAAAATATGAGGGTTTTATCCCTGTCCTGCAAATGGCATGTCTGGCATGACTCGTATGTTATTTCACATTCTCAACAAAACAAATTAAACTAACAACCTGCGAGGCTCGACCTGTAGGAATGTGACTATTTGGTTTTAAATGTTGCAAATAATAAGCCTGTTCTTGGTAGCTGGTGAGTGACTGGTCTCAAGAAATGGCCACCGTGCCTTGGTGCTGTAATCAACAGGATAGGTACATCAGGGCAGAATGGGTCTGGCTGCTCATGCTGGGTAAGAACAGGATCCCTGGTTTCCTACAGATATCCACACTGTGCCCTGTGGCGTAAGGCAGATAATTCCAGGTTAGCAGTGGCAGAACACTTCTGTAAACCTTAACTGCTTTAGTATTAGCGGAGAGGCAGGGATGATTAGCCATAAAAAAATCATTAGGCAAAAGGTGTTCTTCTGGGACTCTTTGTGCTCTCTGAACTGAAGATGAGTTTTACAGCGATGCTTTATGCATGTACAAGACAGTCCCAGGGAAGGCAAAGCTGAGCTTTGTTTGTAGAAAGTTGCATCATTTATCATGCAGAAAGTCACATCATTTGTCATTCATGACCGCAAAGGGTTTCAGTTCTGAGATCACTGCACAGACAATGTCTAGAAATGGGACAGCATGTTTTGTCTAGTTGTTTGAGAGCACTAGTGTTAGGAGGTAAATAGTTCAGGTCTAATGTTATAATGTTATTAGCTCCACTCTGTTTTCAGCAGACAGGACATAGAAAAAACCATGGGGAAAAGCACCAAAAAAAAAAAAAAAAAAAAAGGTCAGCAAGAGTAATGTAATGATGGAAGGAGAAGAGGAGAAGGCATGTTGTCTATTGAGGGAGGCAGATGAGCCTCCCATTTGGAGCAGAAATGTGTTGCAGTCACATTGTTGTGTTGTTTTGGCAGTGTGAAAATATCCCTATTGTTGCCTCAGAGCATGCAGGAAGCTCTTTGATAAAACACCTACTTCATTTTTTACCTTCTGTGCTGTAATTCAGCATTTAAAAGATAATGAATGTTCTCCTACCACGGGTATTTTTTAGGTCTCTGACATTTTTTTGGGAGGTGCTCTGAGTACTTTTGTAAGTAAAACCAAACGTGTGTGTATATATATGTATATATAACATATAAAAAACCTTTTCTCTGAAAAGGTGTAAAGGTCTAACTGGAAAGAAATAGTTAAGTAGGATGAAAGCAAAGCAGCATCATTCCAGTGACATGACACTAACTGCTTGCTTTTGTTTTAGTCCTCTGATTCCAAGACAAATAAGTGAGTTAAGGAATGGTATAAATTAACACATGCTAAGTCTTCAGTTGCACTTAGTGAATAATTTGCACTGTTCTTCTATTGACATCATCTTATGTCACTGGAGCACTGTTAAACAAGAGGTATGTAGTTCTGGTAATCCCCAGGAAGTCTGCACATTGTTTACCAAAACCCACTGTTTTTTAAAGAATAAATGGGCTTTGCCAAGGAGTCTGTACGATGTCGGAATAGAAGAATGTTTCTATGGCTGAGAGGACAAAGGGCATGTAGGAATATATAAGCACAAACCTTCATGGTAAGCATATGGAGGTAATTGGGCAAACCATAGTGTTTTGCCTCCAGAAACAGGAGGGCAGTCAGGCCAGCTACTTTCATGAATCTTGCTCACAGGTCTGAAACAGAGGTTTCAAAGGAACACCTCGTTTCTTAACAGCTGATGACAGGTCTTGCTACTTAACCTACAGCAAACAAGCTTAAGAGGCAGCTCTGCTTTGCTTTGCTTTTCTGTTTTGTCCAGATGGACAAAATTGTAGGGTGTAGTTTGTTCTGAACCTCATATTGCAGAGTGGGGTTTTTTTGCCTTGCAAACTTTCCACTTAAACAGTTTAGTGATTATAAATGTGTAAAGATCTCTGTTAGCTCTGCAATCCACTCGTATTAATGACTTTTCCTTTGTTCTACTTGGCACATGAGGTTAAACAAATGAGGAGCTGTATTAATTATTCATCGACTGATGAATTTCTTTCTCTGTAGTGATGTTTTTGGTTTGTAGATTTCTTTGCATAAACTAATTGATTTTAATTATAATATTCCAAGTGGCTTTAATTAATAATTTAAATATAATTGGTTTGGGAAGTTCTTTAGTTTTATTCTGGGCAGCTGGCACTTGGAAACAGAATTTGGCAAAGACTTAACTTCAAAAATACGGAGTTCATTTTCTGCGGCTTGTTATCAAATGAAATTAGTAACTCAAAGGTGTGGGATTTTCTTTGGATGAAAGGTTAACCAAGTCCAAATCCAATTGTGTTCTAATCTAAAATTAAACATTCAAAAAAATGCAGAGTAGGGACAGGGAGTTTCCTAAGCCTTTCACACCTCAGCATGGCTGAGGAAGGGCGCACAGGAGGAGGGAGAAGTTAGTAATTGCCAAAGCAGTCATACTTTATCTTAAGAACTATTTCCAGCAGGTATGATGATTTTACTTTCCATCCTCCCACACTTTGGATAGGAGTTTCAGGGAAACTGCATTCTTTGCTAGGTATGGATCTAATCAGGTTTCAATATTAGGGAACTACTGACCTTTCAGGCAGACTAGGGGTTTAACTCACTACAGAAGAAATCAAGGTGTGTCGGTTCAAATAGGAAGCTGATTTGCCATGAATTTCCAGAAAAGTGCCTTGGTTTCCTATGCTAGTGTTGCAGACTTTCAGCTGTTGTGTGCAGAGAGCATTACTGCTTGGCAGTTACAGTTTTGCCATGGATAAGATATTTTTAATGCTGCAGTATTACAAACATGTGGGCTTGCAGCGTCACAGCTTTATAATCCAGAGAGCATGGTGTAGGATGGAAACAGGGCAAGAGCAAATACTCCTCCAAACTGGAGCAGCATCCTCGCCACATAGATCCTGCACTGGGTTGTGCCAGTCACTGTCATTGTGCTGTGGCAAGAATGAGGACAAGGATGAAGATAAGGATGAGGACAAGGTTTCCTGGCGTCACTGCTGCCGTGCCCAGCCTGCGCCGTGGTGGCTGCCCTCAGACAGGGCATGGGGTGCTTCTCAGCCTTTCATGGAGCCAGTTTCAGCAGCTTTAATTACTTCTGCGGTTTGGATCGCTTTGCTTGGCCATTAAAACCCATTTCACAAAGAGTAGTATTGAAACGAGCAAGAAATATTTGTGGTGGTTGTGGATTTCCTTCAGGCCTACCGGAAGAGTAAATTAGTTACTGAAAACTTGACAGTTTGTCCCAAGTGCTTAACTCTTTCTTCCCTGGAGGCTGCCTTTTCAGAGGCAAACAACTTTAAAAGGAGATAATATACTCGATGCTTTTTTACCACCCCTCCTCCCTCCTTTTTACGGTAGGGCTGTAATTGCAAAACCAGCCAAGAGTGATTTGTTTGAAGAGGAAGTGTGGGAACTTCCTTTATAAATATTGCTTTTCCCTTCGTGTGGATCCAAATGTGGTTTCCTCTGCTAGTGGGGGAGGAAAAAAAAATATTTAAACGGAACAACAAGCACTTTTTCCCGTAGCTCATGTCCCATGCTANAGGACAGAAGTTGATCAGCTGGCTATTCCCTGCCGATGCCAACGGCTGTGAACACAGGTGTCCTCTGCTCAGGAGCACCCCGCGAGTTAAGGTCCTGCGGAGTGTTTGCAGAACCTGCCATTACAGAACATGCTGTGACTTGCTCTGCAAGGTAGGGCAGTAGCAGCCTGAGCCCAGCTCCTGTTGCAGTTTGGAGTGGTTTCTTTTTTAAAACAAAACAACCAACATATGTGTCTTTCCTGCTGAAGTAGCAACAGTAAGCATGCACCCTTCTCCCGGCCTAGAAATACCTTTGAAATTTTTGCACATGAGGAGTTTACTCACCAGAGGCTCAGCTACACCTGGGGGAAGTATCTGTGTTCAGCAGCAGCAGCAGCAGCAGGCAGGTTAAGCTCACAGTGCAGTTTTAACCTGGCAGGCAAAGCTCTGCTGGACTGTGGCACTTTCCTGAGTTTGGTTTTGTGGTTTACTTAAAAACGGCACAGTGTCGGAGCGCATGGGTGTGCAAGTGGCCAGCTGGCCTGGCCTGCTAACGTGAATCGGTGCAGATGATGGGAATCAAGGCAGGGGGTCGGTTTCCCAGCTCTGAAGGATTCCAGATTAGGAAGACAGCTCATGGAGGAAGCAACGGGGGGATGGGGAGGGATCAGGCTGATTCTCTGAGAGGCACTGAAGACGAGAAGAGCCGTTCTGCCTGATTTGAAGGAAGGCAGTGTTCTTATATTGCTGATAATTAGGCAGAGTCGCCGTGTTCCCCGATTTTGATGAACAAATGAGGCATCCCTGTTATTTAAATTTGAATTTCTGTGATGTTTTCTGACGTGGCCAGCAAGAGGCACAGACAGGCCACTGTTGTGTTAATGAGAAGGTTCTGATTTTTACACATTTCTCCGTGGAAAAAATGAAATTTTGCTCAGACTTCAAACCAGGCTTTGCAGTGATTCATCTTTGCAGTTTTAGAAACAAACAAAAGAAAGAAAAATTTCAGTGCAATGGACTTTCCTGGGTAAAATTGGCTGCAAAGGAGACACCAGAAACTTCACGGATGTCTGGGCTCTGGCAAGGCTTGCTGGGCTCACTATGCCAGGAATGTTCACCTCATCTCATAGTCTGCTCCAGAGGAATTAGCATCCCAGATGGAAAAGGACTTGAAAGTGATCCGTGGGTAATTTTTACTTTTTAAATAAAAGTTAAAAATAAATCTCTCAGCTCTCCAATCCAGTTTACTGTGTGTAACTATTTCTCATGCACTTTCTTCTATGTTCAATGTCTTGCAAATGCCTATAAAGCCCTATACTGTTCAGGATAAGCTCTCCATCTTTTTATGCTTTCCCTCCTGTTTTCCACACCAACATTGCTTCTATCTCTTTATGTCATTTTTCTCTAATCCATGGTGCATTTTCCAGTTAACAATCTTTTTTCCTTTTTACCTTCCTACATTAAGTGGTTTCTCCTCTCATTTTTCACACTTCTACGGTCATGCCTGCTCCTTTTTCTGGTAAGGCAGGCTGCATTTTGTAGTCTAGGAGTAAGCTTTCAAATTCTTGTGCAAGTATTCCCACTGACTGTGATGAAGAGACTGCAGGACTGGGCGGTAGCTTGGCAGATGGATGGGGAAAGGTAGTGAAGCCAGTTTTAAAGTGGTCTTAATTACCTTGGTGGTTTGGATCGCTTTGGTTGACTGTTAAAATGGGTATTTCTTGTGTGTATTTCTGGCAAGAGTTTGATATAAAAGACTTCATAGAGGTAATGTATTACTTCCAGTCGAGAGAAATGGAGGGCACTTTAAAATGAGTTTTACTAGCACCCTGTGCTTAAAAAAACCTTCTTTTTACTTTTGTTTAACCTTCCATGCAAGTCTGGACATGTTTGAGCCTCTCAGGATCCAATTTCATGTAGTATCCTATTTCAAATGCAGACCAGAGCAGATCGATCAAAAATCAGTGCTCTCAGAAATAAAACTGCCCGTGAAATGCCTTCAACGCCGTGAAGATGAAAGGAGGAATGTAACATAGCAGATACTGATTTTCTTTCTTGAGGTGGGAGGCTCTGAAGCAGTGTCTTTGGATGTTGCACAATTTACCTCTATTGAGCAGTAATGGTCGTTGGGCAGCTTTGGTGGTTTTGTGGGTTTTTTGGGGGTTTTTGTTGGGTTTTTTGTTTGTTTGGGTTTGTTTTTTTTTTTTTGTGTGTTCTTCAGGCTTAACAGCTGGGTTTTTTTGTGAAGGGGTAGGTGATTGCTGTTGCTGGGGTTGTTTTAAACCAAATCAACAGCTGTACGATATTTCAAGTGCAAAACTGCCTGTAACGCTTCATGTTGTTCTCAAAACGTTTTCTTTACTTGGTGTGCAAAAACCAATTGACACCACAGAGATGAGGTACTTATTTTACCTAGCACCCTTTATTGTGCAAAACTGAAGTAAAACAAATGCCTTGATTCTCTGTGTTGATTGGGTTTGCACACAGGGTAAAGAACCCAGTTTTAGGACATCACCAAAATAACACAAGATTCCTAATAATTCTTGTCAGTGAATTGGTATTTTGAAATGATTGAGCTACTCCAGTACTTGGGAAGCTGCTGGTGAAGGCGAACTAGTCTAACTGATCTGTGCTTATATTGTCTTTTAAGGTCAGCACAAACATAGATGACAGTCTTCCCCATTTGTCAACATACCTCTCTCTATGCCTCTTCTGTTCCTGGGCAGAACAGAAACCAAGTTCTCAGAACCCAAGGCAGAAAAGAAAAGAGAATTAGATAATCCTCTTGAATTGACAACAGAGGGAATTGCAATACCATTCTATGACTTTGAAGTAGTAGGAAAGTGAAGAGAAAACTGAACTCGTAAGCTTTGGGTAATTTTGGGTAATTTAAAAACATGGCTGTGCCAGTATGATGTTGAATTCCTGGAAAAATAAGAATGAACTTTTGCTCTGCTGTGTAGTGGTGGTCGCTCCCCTGTCACCTGCAGTAGATAATGCTCATGATGTGGGGTGCATTTTTCACTGCTGAGAGACCCACCAGGTTGTACAAACACAGGCCCCTTGCACGGAGGCAGTGTGTTGTGGTGGCTGACCTTGGCCTCATGTATTATCAGAGCAAGACTAGAGACTTCAGAGAAAAAAAATCATTGTCCCCACATGCTGAAAAAGTGCTGTCTAAAGCCAGCTGGGAGAGAAACAGCAAGCACAAAGAATGTTTGAAGTTCTTTTACAGTCTGCCCCAATAAAGGCTTGTCTACCTGGGACCTTGAGCATGGTGTACTCGTCACAGGTAGACATATAGAAATGTATTTTAACTGACTGAGGCTGATTAAATGCCAAGGCTCACCAAAGTGGAAGTGTGAATATTTTCTGCCTTTGCGTAGGAGCGTGTTGGTTGCTCATGTAGCCTTTCCTTATGTGGACATGTTAATGGATACATGCACATTCAGGACAGCAATTTTGGCCTTGCAGAAACTCACACTTCAGTGGCCACAGGATTTCACCTTTGGTCTCCAAATTAGCATGTTTTGTAAACTGCTTGATGATTAATCTTCAGCTGGAATATAAGTGGTAAGTGTTTACTTAATAATCAGAGACTGGGTTCCTGCTTGCAGGCAGTCTTTGTTACTCCGGAAGCTGTGTGAGTTAGAAATGAAAGATCTGCCTTGTCAACTTTCCAAGAAGTCCACTCTAGTCTCCTGACAGATGTAGTGAAAGCAAAGCGCCTGCCTCACAGTTGAGGATCTCTCTGAAACAGCTTTTTCCACAAAGGCTTATAACTTAACAAATGTGAGCTGAAGGTGAGGGAAAATGCAGCACTGGCCAGATATTGGGGTGCAGTAGTGAGAGTTAGAGTTGTAAATACACTGCAGTGTTTTGGAGTTTTAAGCTGACATTTTATATCACCATAAAGTTTTAAGTAGTAAATTATATATCCTATTTGGTCTTAATGTTGTAACGTAACTTTCCAAGCGCTGAAATGTGAGGATCCATTTTTCGAGTTAAGCTCAGAAAGGCAGTATGTGTTGTTAACCTTTGTGCTCCATCCTATCGAGTGCACTGTGCTTGTTAGCTCAACAGCCAGAGAAACATTCCAGGGGTGTATAGAAGTCTGTATCTACTCCATATGTTGTATGCAGCTGAAAACTCAGGAAATAAGGTCTGTGTCTGGGAACCGGATAGTGCAACTTTCTATCCCTGACCTTCTGCCTGCCCTTTCTAACAAACAAACAAAAGCTTCCATCAAAGAAATGTGGTTTATGATCCATTTTTTAGCTCTCGAAGCAAACAAACAAAACAAAGGCATTCAGTGCATTCTTTCTTGTACTTACAACAAAGCTGGCTTTAGGCACTGCCATGCTTTGTTTCTTGCGGATTCTGGAAGCCATGATCAGCTCAGCAGCCACAGTGCCAGGACAGTGTCTTATCCAGTTGGAAAATTTTGATTTTGGACACATCTGATCAACCTAAGTTTGTAGTCTTTTTTTAAATTAAGGTGTCTGAGACATTGACCCTACCTACAGAGATGCAGCTGCCTGATGTGTGAGAGGGTGTTTGCTGGATGGGGAGGTTGTTTACAGTTTTCTTATCTCTGCTAGGTTATTGTCCTGTCCTGATGGTCTTAACAGTGTGACACATCTGTGGTGGCCTTTGTCCTTTTGTTTTAAAGGAGTATTTTGATTTGAAAGGCAGAAATGGTGTCATATAAAAGGTGAGAGCAGTTAAGTGTGTGCAAACTGGAGTTGGATGGGATAAGAGCTAAATGCAGACTACTGGCTGTAATTTCCCTGCTGTCCTCCGTGGATTATGAGTGGAGGAGGTCTGTCCTTTGAAAAGCAACTCAGGGAAGTTTGATTCCCTCTCTAGAAGGTGATACATGGCAGTCAAACCAGTGCAGAGAGGAGAAACTACCTTGTTACTCTGAAGTTAGCTTGTATAAACATCTCCTATCCTCTTGCTTTGTTTGTGCTCATATTTTCTGTCAGTTTTAAAGAACAACTCCTCTATGTCATCTAGGCACTTTTAACTTAGGTCAGTCTGCAAAAGCCTCCACCTGCCAGGGAAACTGTGATAGAAATGTGTACCTCAGTTCCTGTAGTTCAAGCAATCCATTTTTAATGGTCAGCTGGCCTAAGTCATCCCATGAAAGACTAACTCTTCATGGTGTTCCAACATAAGATACTGAAAAAGAGCTGTTGTGCTGCAAGCAGGAGGTAGAAGGGAAAAACAAAACCAAACAAAACCAGGAACCATTGCAGCAGATGGTACCACTTGTGTCCATCTAAACCTAGCCAAAGCAATGTGCCATTTGAGTGGAGAAACCTGGAAAATCTGATGACTCAGTCTGAATCAAAAGGGAGACAGTGAGTGAGATTTCTGGCTTGCATCCCAAGCTTCTTATGAAAAAGGCTTCGTATGTTGTAACAGAGAAAATTGAGTACTGTTTAGTAGCATCGTTCTCTGACACAGCTGATTACCAACTACAGACTAAAATGCCAGGTGTGCCCGTGTGAAAACTGATATAGAAGAATTCTAGTAACTCTCTGCCAGTTCCAGGCTTATGGTTGCAACTGTTTTCTCAAATAAATACATTTCTGATCGTATTAGCAGAGGGCATACCTTTATTACTGAGGTATAACTAGATGGACACTACAGTCAGGGCCGACAGCATCCAATTCCTTTTCCAGGCCCACGAAACACTGATTTCCACACGCTTCAGATGTTGCATCTGCAAAGTTGAGATGTGAACCAACTGTGCAAGGCATGCCTACTAAGTCACTGTTCAGCAATGCTTGCAAAAATGCTCTAAACAAGAGACAACATGGACATATAAAGGGAATGCCTCAGTGGAATGAAGTCTTGTTTCCTTGCTGACTACCTTCACCTTCTTTCTTTATGGCTGTTGTTGACAGTATCATGATCTTTCATATCCTTTGTACTTCCCTTTAGTTCTGTATTTTCTTTTCCTTTATATGCTTAAGTTGCACCAGGTCTGCTTTTTCCTTCATCAGTAAGACACAGAAATTTGCCCTTTCTCTTGGTAAAATGTCTTAAGGTTTTCACCCATCTGTCTCTCTTGTTGTCTGTTTCATTTACACTCCTACTCTCAATCATTGGGATTTCCCTCACTCCCAGTTCAAGTCTGCACTCTCTGGTTAAGCCATATCCTGCAGCTATGGTCTAAATGTCCTACCCAGCTCTTCTCTCACGTCCCTCATCTCATGATTTTGCTGAGTTACCCATGTTCATCCTGCACCCAGTAAAGAAGCAGATTCCCTCAAAATGCTTTTCCTTGGGAAAAGACAAATGTACAAAGTCTTAAAGAATGTGTTACCACAGCAACTAGATACGGAAAATGCAAACAAGAAGTTAAATCCCACTGAACATTAACAAAATAAACTTGTTTTAGTACTGGACAACCTCAAGCAACACAAAGAGAAAATAAAAACCCTGCTGATATTTCTGTTGTACCTCCCTGGGGGGCCAGTGATACACAAGTCTCAAAGTCAGGTTCAACTGAGATGAGATGTCTTTGGAGAAAAGATGGAAGATTTTGCCAGGTGTTTGAGTCTGTGTCCCCAGGGCACTGCCCTGCGACGGTCTTTTAGTGTGTGCATTGTCCTCTGCTGCAAACTGTTTCAACAGGCATCACATGCATTGCTAAAAAGTAACTGAGAAATAATGGTGAGAAATAGGCTGGGGCATTCAGCGCTTGCTGCATCTATTGACTGGGGTATTTCTTCAAGAACAGTTATCAGTGTTGAACAATCTGCATGCACTCTTTTTTAATCACTTTTTGGCATATACAGTGATGTTAAAGAATATCAGATAGTATTTTAAATTTCTTTAGAGGGACAGACACCGTTTCTTTTCCATCCTTAAATGTTTGATCGTGGGAGGTGCTGAGTACTGCCATTGATAAGAGCATGTTCAAGCTCTGACTAGAGGAGTGCCAAGTTGTACAATACTCCATCTGTAATGCCAGGCATTCTTTCTGGTAATATATCAGTTGAGCTTTCAGTTCTTCAGTAATTAGTTGTACATCTGTGAGCAGCTGTCCATCTGATTTATTACCCAAGCAACTATTTGAAATACAAAACATTGTCCCATTTAGCCTCAGGATTGAAAGTTATGGTGTGCTCAAGTTGATTTTAAAATGTAATAAAATGGACTATATATAAACAGTTTACAAGTTTATGGGACTCTATAGATTATTTTAAATCATTATTTTGAAGTTCATAAGTCTAAGTCTATTGAACATAGCTTAATGCTTATGAATATATTTTTAATTGTTGCCTTCTTTTATTCAGTAAGAAGATTGAACACTGTCCTGGAAAATAACTTGATTGTAGTGAAGAAGACTTAGTGGAAAAGTGAATGTAAGTATTTAATGGCATGTGTCAATTATTTATGTCTGCATGCCACTGATGGTGGTAATGTTATAAATCATGCTAAACTGGCAGTCAAATTTGCCCAAAAAGCCCAATTTTGGCATGGCAGGAATGCTGGATCTGATCATTGTGCATATGGGTGTGAGATATAAAATGTCTGTGTTGTGTGGTTTTCAGTATGGGTCTGTAGGCTGTACATAATCAATGTTTTTAATGGGGGCATGTCCTGTTAGTTATTTATATGCTTATGAAATGTTCAGAGGAAAAATGTCAACATGAAGTTGTGTCCTTAAAAGGGGAAAAAACTCTCAAAACCACTAACCTTGTAAAAATACCCATGGGAATCTTTAAATTATGTAACGTATTTTCCATTTCCAGGGGAGTATAGTCTAACTTGGAGTAATGCAGCCAGTATATAGTATTTTTTTGTATACTTGCTCCAAAGATGTAAGTTTATTGTAGAAGAATATTGCACTATGGATTGGCAGTTTAATTTAAAGTGAAATACAGTGGCTCAAAGTTGCAGGCTAAGTGCATCACTGCTCACTTGAGGTCACTTTTTCAAACCAGGAGTCAGTAGTTCTCTAAAAATAAGAACTTTGGTTCATTTTCTAGATTCTTTTGAAACTATTACTTTGCTGCTGAATAATCCATTAATTTTCTTAAAGTAATTGCTTTTCTTAGCAATTATTATTTTCATAATAATGTGAGCCCCTACTTGTGTACATACACATTTGTACGTGAAGCAAAACTATATCTCCGCAAGTTACACCCCAGGCGGCTATGAGTGGCTTTGGTATGCAGGGCAGTGATAGTCATGGACTTTTAACTGCCAGAGATTCGTTCCAGGATTTTTTCATGTTACTTTTTCCCCACAATCTCTCCTTACATTTCCCAGAGCCTTCCTGATGAGTTTAGAAGCAGCCAACTAAGCCTTTCAAAACGTTGGATAAAGTACAGAATTCATGACTTAGATGTCTAATAGAATGGTTATCCTGTCTTAAATATGTAATAAGTTGCAACAGTTTTAATTTTACTTTAGCATTTGGGCTTTTATAAACCTGTCTTCTAAAACTGCTAACTGAGCATTAATAGTTAAGCACTGAGATATTACAGGAACATTGTGAAATACTGTGTGGTTTATATGGAGTTGACTACTGATAAGAGGTTACTTGAAATTAAGATCCTCAGATCTGACAACAGCGTACCTAAGACAAAGAGCAGCTCTCCTATGAGGACAGGCTACAAGAGTTTTGAGCTCTTCAGCCTGGAGAAGACTTCAAGGAGACCTGATAGTAGCCTTTCAGTATCTGAAGGGGGCCTTCAGGAAGGCTGGGGAGGGACTGTTGACAAGGTCTTGTAACGACAGGACAAGGGGCAATGGGTTTAAACTGGCAGAGGGGAGATTTAGACTGGATGTTAGGAGGAAGTTCTTTGCAGTGAGGGTGGTGAGACACTGGAACAGGTTGCCCAGGGAGGTTGTGGCTACTCCCTCCCTGGAGGTGTTAAAGGCCAGATTGGATGAGGCCTTGAGTGAGCTGTACTAGTGGGAGGTGTCCCTGCCTATGGCAGGAGGTTGGAACTAGATGATCCTTGAGGTCACGTCCAATCTTACCATTCTATGATTTACAAAGTAGGCTGTTCATTGACTCTCTACTGATACCTGGCCCAGTTTGAAACCTATATAGGCTTATAAGATATAATGTCAAATCCCTAAAACCTCCCAGTGTTTACTGATCAAAACAAAACAAAGTTTGAAGACATTTACTGGCACCAGTTACTTTAGTTGCTTCGTGCTCCTAAAAGTACATCTTGGACGACCTTATTGAGGCCAATGGCACTTCTTGAACAATGCCACGTGTGTGTGTGTGACAAGTTTGTACATGTAAAAGGTTTTCATTAGTTGCTTTCATTTTATCCTCATTAACTTGATCTTAAGCTGTTTCTCCTGGGAAACTTGGGAAGAAGTATGGCTATTTTCATTTTCCATTTTTTGTGAACTAAGCAGAATATTGGGGATTTGTTTGCTTGTTTGTAGTTTCTGAAGTACCTGTTTAGCAGGAAAGTGCCATTTGAGTATGTGTTGATTTGTAAAAGATATCTGCCCAGTTAAAATGTCATTTAATGTAAGTATGTGTGCAAAAATAAGTAAAAGTCATGAAGTGGAGCTGTATTTCAGGAAGTCAAGTAGTAGACTACTGACAACATGATTATTATATGGTTGTGAAGCTGACAGGAATACACACCTCCTTGTGGAGAGAGGAATACTTGCATGTTGTCCTTGATGTAAATACAAATATGATCTCAAATAGATATTATTTTTATTATATTTTCATTTTCTGCATTTAGCTAACGCAGAGATGTTTATTCAAAAAATTTGGTGCAGTCAAAATTGAAAAATAAATCTGAAACTTGGATTTGAATACATTATGATGGTGTGGTAAGATAGCTGGTAGGATTGTGGCTTTGGTTACATAAACCTAGAAAGTGTAACAAAGTTGCAGCAACTTCCGCATTCTCTTCCAATAAACATCTGGACTGACTTTTCATATTGCTGAAAGTTGGGATGCTGGAGGAATGCAGTGAAATGTTAATTTGCTGTCTTTCTTCACCTGGTGAATGGGAGAGAGGAGATAGAGAGAACAAGAGGTCTTTTTCTCCTTTAAAAAAAATCAATGAACGACTAGGGAAAATGTAGACTGGACTGGAGGGGCTGTTAAAATGAAAATTGCCTTGTGTTATACTAATGATAAATCAAAATAAACTTGAGGCAGTGACTGCAAGTTGTGTACCAGGCAGCAACAGAACACAGGAAGGAAAGTGCACAGGGTGGGCGGAAAGAACACCCAGGCCTAATTAGATACCAGCATTAGGGTTTTGGTGCACATCTTGTAATTTGAGATCTCTGGAACAAGTTCTTCATGTAGCATTGAGTGTTTTCTTCACTATTCTCAACAGTATTTCTTATGTAAAACGTATGCATTGGCACCGTAAGTAGCTTGATTCAAACAGGGTGAAGGGTAAAGACTACCTCATGTGATGTGCTGTCATTAAGCTCTCATTGTTGGTAGGCAGGTTCTTTCTGTGAAGACTGTGAGATGCTTTTTAGACTTTCAGGCTTATGAAGTAGGTGCTCAGAAACAGTCAGTGCCCATTCAAAAAAAGTATCCACCTTCGTTTCAGGATCCAACTGGGTATTTTAAAATTAATTATTGTTTATAAGAAGTTGGCTCCTGTATTGTGAATGCTATAAATAATTCTCTGCAGCATTTGAATAACACAGTAATAAGGCATAAAGCCATACTGGATAATGAGGAGAAAAATAAATATTGAAGAGTTGCTAGTTCATTAAGTAATGTCTATGCTGTGCATGAAATGAGACAGGGGCACAAGGGAAAAAGTCTCCCATCATAGAGATTGTCATGAAGGATTTGCACAAGAAACCTAAAATTTTAGTGTTTTTTAGATGTGGCAATCAATCAGATTTTAGTCCCAAGAATTGCCTCTTAAGACTACTCATCTTTAGATATGCAGGACTTAAGTCCCCAGAACGTTGGGTAACATTATTAGTATCTTCTGCATGTCTTGGGCGGGGGGCAAATATTCTCAGAGCTATTTCTGCTGTCATCACCCTGAGACCCTAATGGATGTTTTACAGGAACTATGCAGGGGTTGCAACTCTCTTCCTGCATTTGCTTTCTGGTATATCTTCCAGTATCTCTATCCTGTCTATTTTTCTTTCTCTTCAACTCTGACCTGTGTTACCTGGATGACAATAGAGAAAATACTGTGGCTCCAGGAGAGTTGGTGTCTCTGCACTACTAGCACAAGTAGCGTGAGGCACTGGGTCAGACCGTAACCACCAGCAGTAGCTACCAGGAAAGCCCTGTGTAATGAGTTCTCTGGGGCATGCAGCTTGTCTGGAGTCTTATGTTGCTGTTTTCCCATATGCTATCAAGTACAGCCTTTCATTTTTCTCTAATCTGAGTTTATATTCACTGGGCCATGTAAAGGACAAATGTCATGCCTTCGCTACTAGATCTTGTTGAAAAGAGTGCCCAGGGTGAAGGTTCTGCCCTTATCAAGTGTGGAATGATTGGGAGAGAGCTCCACAGCAAGCCTTGTCTCTCCGTCTTTCCCTGGGAGCAACCAACGTGGGTGACCCATCTAAGAAAAGCATGGTGCAGCTTTGAACACATTCTGTAGCAGCAGCTACAGACAGAACTGTAACAGTTTTGCCCATATGTTGACACCTTTCCCTTTATGGAGAAATGAAGCCACACTTTACCAGGAGATGCAGAACTTGAGTATCTGTAACACGTTCTGAACTTTTCGTACTTCACTTTGAGACCTGTCTTGTGAAAAGTGCTAGTAGTCTAGTTATAAAAAGATAGTTTACTGAGAGATTGGGGTGTCCTATCACCCTGCATTCAGTAACATTTGACCTAAGTCTACAGATCTGGCTACAAGACCCACAGGAGAGAAGATTCTTGCAACAGAACGCAGCATTTTATTTGGAGGTATCTGTTTGTCCTCCTTTCAACATAGATCTGCATGTCAGTCTTTCTTTCAACATAGATCTGCATGTCAGTCTTTCTTTCTCATGTTTTTCTAAATAACCTCCTAGGGAATAAGTAGAAGAACAAACAGTAGACTCTTTACCATTTTAGGAGAGGGATGGAGACAAATTCAGCTCCAAAATACTAGCTACTTTAAATGCAAAGTGAACCTTCCTTAATTAATACTTGGCAAAGCATTTTAAAGATCAAAGTGTCAATATTAGCTAATTCTCATGACACACCTGTCAGGTAAGTAAAAATTATACCCATTTATAGACCAGGAAACTGAAATACTAACATCAGCATTTTCACAGTTGCTACCTAGTTAATTTACTGAAATAACTACTCTAATTCTCCAAGGTTCTGCATATTCTTAGTTGTCCTAAATTACACTTGGAGCTCAAGAGTGTTCACACTTTTGAAACCGTACAGAAAAATGGGTATGGCAGCTGAATCTGAGGTATCCACAAGTAAGTTTTTTTCCAAACTTAAGTACCCCTAAAAAAATCTAGAGTTGGAACTTGCATGTCGTCAGTTCCTAGGCTGGACTTGGGCTCATGCGCTGCCCAGCTCTCGTACCCAAAGGCAAAGAACTGTTTCTCAGTGGAGCTGTACAAGGTGTGAGCTATATAGGTGGGCATGGGAGGGTGAATGTTTAGATTTTTTTTTTTTCCACAGGAAGGTGCATATAGAAGGAGTGTTTAGAGATGGAAAGGGTGCTTGAAGTGGGAAGAAAAATGGTGTATGATGGCAGTTAATTTCGCTACCTCCTGTTGTTGCTTCTGTAGGAGGTTACCTTGTTATTTCTGTCATGGCTCTCTGTTCTTTCGTTACAGCGTCAACAGAGTAGTATAATTGGGCTGAAGGACAGATTTTTCACTGACATGTTGAGCACTGACCAAAGGAGATTTTGAACAAGTGCCATCTCTCCTTCAGTATGCAGTGTGACTTGTTTCCAAGTGGTGTTTTAGTTGGAGCAGTGGTGGTGTTCAAGTGCCTTGCTTTGTCTGTGCAAACAGTTTTTGTAACCTGTTTGCCCCATTTGGTGTGGCAATGCCCAGCTCTGAATACGGCACAAAATTTAAGGCTGGCGTCACTCCATCCCACTCTGTTCTCCCTCTTGCAGGAGCAGGTGGGGATGGAGAAAGCCCCAGCCAAAGGCCGTGGATCGGTTGGCATTTAAAGGAGGGAAAAGCTTAGGCTACAAAAAAGGGATCTCGAGGGACTGAACAGCCTGGAGCAGGCGTGCATCACTGAATGATAAGTTGGAATTGTTTGTCTTTCAAATTCAGATAACTTGTTTGCTGTCTTGGTCCTGCTCAAACTGAATAACTGCTACTACTAATAACAAAGCCCAAAACAGAGGAGCAGTGAAGGATTAAAACCAGAAAATGATGACTCACCCTCCCCTCTTCCCCCTCCCCATTTTTAGTCCCCACTAAACAGCTTTACATCACCAAAGCCCTGGTGGCTTTTTGTTTATAAATAATCATGTGTTTGAAATGTTAAAATGCGTAGGCAGGGATTAAAAGGATATGTGATGCTACAGCATTAAAGCAGTGCAAGAGAATTATGAAGGAAAATTAAAACATAGTTATTTTTGGCAAGGGCTGTTGCATCCTGGGGAGATCAAGAGAAAACAAAAAACATAGAATCCTAGAATCGTAGAATAGTAAGGTTGGAAGGGACCTCAAGGGTCATCTAGTTCCAACCCCCTACCGTAGGCACGGACACCTCCCACTAGTACAGCTCACTCAAGGCCTCCTCCAACCTCTCCTTGAACACCTCCAGGGAGGGAGCAGCCACAACCTCCCTGGGCAACCTGTTCCAGTGTCTCACCACCCTCACTGCAAAGAACTTCCTCCTAACATCCAGTCTAAATCTCTCCTCTGCCAGATTAAACCTATTGCTCCTTGTCCTCTCATTGCAAGACCTTGTCAATAGTCCCTCCCTAGCCTTTCTGTAGGCCCCCTTCAGATACTGGAAGGCTACTATCAGGTCTCCTCAAAACCTTCTCTTCTCCAGGCAGTTTACTCAAGCCTAGTAAAGCCTGGTAGAAAAGTTGGGGGCAGTAAAATAGAGGTTTACATCAGTTATTTGTCCTGCTAAAGCCAGATTTTAAGTTTTGGCATTTTCTCAATGTTGGAGAAATGCAGGGAAGGACATCCACTGAGAACTCTCTCATATGTACCAGCCTAAACTCTGTTCCTTTTAGTCCTGTGAAGGTTGGTGAATGTAACTACTTGATTATCACTCAAACTAAGAGGTTTCTTCCTTCTAATCCATGATGAGACTGAGAAATGGATGGAGACCTGTAGCACATTCAATTCAATGTGACATCTCATGGGATTTTATAGAATAAGCAGGTTCTGATGCTGTTTATTGTACTGTTGTGTGTTCTCATAGAACAGTATTGGCACCAAATTTCTGGTGTTTAGCAATGAAAATTAGAAATTTCCCCCTCTTAGAAAAATAAATGCATTACAGCATAACATGGAACTGTTGTAAATCAGTTGTTAACATTGACTGTAGTATTGATTCAGGAGTTTGAATATCATTTTTAGTGTCATTCTCAGATGCTGCTTTAGCTTTGTCTCTGTAAACCTTTGATTTCTTAGCCAAAGCAAGCCCTTTCATGGGACTGCCAATGTCAGAGTTGGTAAAATCAGTCTCCTCACACCCTTCTTTTTAATTCTAGGCGAGTAAATGATACCAGTGTGAACAAGACCAATATGAACAGGCACAGATAAGGGCATTATTTTGCTGCTTTTCTTGCTCATGATCTTTCTGCTGTCGATATAAGGGAAGCTTCTCAATGCTGTGCTTGTAGCAACTGTGAAGTTAAAAATAAATTAACAATTTTAGGAGACCCTGTTCATTTTAGATGTAATTAATTTTTGACACAACTTTGAACCTGTAACACCCAGGGAGCAGGGCTCTGGAGGAGATCATCTTGAGAGATGCGTGGCAGTGCCATCTCCCTCCCCTCTGCTCTTTTCTGCTCCACAAGCTGGAAGCCCTGTTGCTCCCAGCTCCCTGCACAGCACTTTAACTTCGTGGCTTCTGCAAAAGCCCATCTGAAGCCTTCATGCTGTTAATACTGCTGGGTTTGGTGCTGGAATACCCTGGCTGCAGGGCTGTTACAAGTGGCTTCATAGCTAACAGTTTTGCTTCTACTCCATTCACACCCTACATCCTCTTTATTTATGACAGGGATGATGGTTAAGCAGTTATCTTAGGTTAACTGTTATGTTTCTTTTCGAAGCAGAAATAGTTTGCATTAACATGTTAATTTGCATAGAATAGGCCACCTCCACTGTTTTTAACCTTAGCTGCTACTTTTGTGCTAGCACGCATGAAAAAACGTCCTATGCTCTCAGGGTGTTACTTTTTAATGCTATTTATATGAATCTGTTTACAGACCAGGGTTGGGTTCTTGTTTTGTTTTTCTCTCTGATTTAACTCATTTAAATCATTTAAATATATTAGCTGAGAAACAAAATCTCTGTGATAATATTTAGTTTAATGATGAATGTTAGATTTAATCAAAGGGTTTATCAAGGATAAAGGAACTAAATACTTCCCTGCTTAATATTTTTGTAGGGCTACATTCAAGGCAAACCTCAACCTTATTTGATTCAGTTGATGCAGTGTTGTGCAAAAGACATTAAAAATAACTGTTCGTTTGGACAACTAGACAATATTCTGGTGTCCTCTTACTGCAGCACTCAATTTGATCAAGCACAATGTCATGAAGTAATGTCAAGACATAAAAGCACCTTAGTTTTCAGTAGGAAATTTCTCACTGTCAGTCAGTAAGCCAGTGACTCTGTAAACAGCATTTTTCCAGGAATAGAAAAAAATAACCTTATTTATCCTTGCTGGTTTTCCTTAAAATTGCATCAGTTTAATTTGTGGCTAGTTAAATGAATCTTGCTAAATTACGGTTCCTGGGAACATCTGAGTTTGTGAAACATTATGACTCTTGTGCTTATACACAGCTACTATTTTCTTAAAAATGTGTCTGGAAATTTCCAGACAACTGAAGGGACCTGTCATGATTTTCATCAAAGCTAGACCTATGTTTTCAAAAAGAATAGGTTTTTTAGGGCTTGTTTTTTATTTTGTTTTTCTGTTTTAACTTGGAGGAAGAATGATGGCCCTGACTGTACTGAGGATGTACAAGGGGTGTGTTGCTTTGAGAGCTCTGACTGTTTGGGTTTTTATAAATAGGCACAGAGTTGTGTTGAACTTTATTTCTGGAAAAAAAAAAAAAAAAAGAAGTATTTCTCTGCTCTTGTAGAAACAATGACTTCACAAATCATGGTACCTGTTATGGGCAATGTTATGGTGATTTATACCCTGTCACCCTCCTCTTACCTCCTTTTTCTTAAGGTGTTTTCTGCTAAGATCCTCTTAGTACATGTCAGAGAAATCCTAAGGACACCACAGGGAATACTGGAAGACCCTCACTAAGAACACAGATCTGGGTCATAGTTTGGACTGCGGCATCTACTGTGTCAGTTCCACATCCCAGAGTTTCCACATTAGACTACTAGCCATTTGGCCCTTCGTGGAGGGGAAAAAAGTGGGTAACAATATGGTTTCCATTGTAACAAAAAGAAACATAGGGTACAGCTAACATCAGGAGTGGTGGAGCAGATTCCTGATATCCTTTAGCACTCCTTACAGCCAGTATCTTTAGAAAGCATGAACTATATTGTTCTGTATCAGAGAAACTGGACTAGTTTCGTGGGTTTGGACGTGGCACTTGGTGCCATAGTCTAGTCTTGAGGTCTGTGGTAACAGGTTGGACTTGATGATCTTTGAGGTCTCTTCCAACCTTGGTGATACTGTGATAGTTTGTTCTCTGCTCCACAGTAGCATTGATTGCCAGTGCTTCATCAGAAGTTCTAGAAGTGGAATGACTGTAGAGAGAGGTTTGCTTGGTGACAAAGTCAAGGAGATCCTGTTCAAAGGCCAGGATAGTGCCAGGAAGGGAAGGTGTTTGTGGTCAGTAACTCAAGAATGAGCTGATTCTTGAGTTTCATTACATTGCTGGGATTTACATGACTGAACTCAAATAAGGCCATCCATCCATATGGCAATTTTTCAGTTGATTGACTTGAGAAATTTCTTGAATAGTGTTCATTTGTAGCGGTCTAAGCTGCAAGGAGTTTATCTGGCATATAAATATTTGTGGTGCCACCCTGGGTTTGTTTTGCAGGATGTGTATTCTTCCTTCTTGAGTTGTGGCACATGGGAACATTCTACCTGTTTGCATGGTTACAGTTGTTGCCTAAAGGAGTTCTATGCAAAGAAGTTATTTCTTGTAAGGGAAGTATATGTGAGCAAAGCTTTTGCATCTAGAGGGTAAGCTATGCTGAGAGAAATTGTTCTTTGAAAATGCATCTTTGAAGTTTATATAGGACCAGGAGGAAAAGAGTAAGTACATGATGCAGATAGGGAATAGAAACAAACAAACAAACAAAAACCCCAAAACTAAACAAAACCAAAAACTGACAACCAAAAAACTAAAGAAAGGAAAATGTTCCTAACACATCTGTTTTGCATGGCTTCAACAAAACTGAATATGCTGACATTGCAAGCAAATGTGGTACCTTGAAAATAGTTGTCTTTAAAATAAGCAGGTGTTTATCCCCACAAGTGCATGAGCAGTGATAATATCCTCTCCTAGTAAGTTTCTCTGTTATCTTTGACAAGATGAGAGGTCATGTTTCTTTCTCCAGTTGAAGGAAATGTACTGAAGGTGTTTGACTTCAGTCATGTCAGGACATGTTTATATAGTCACTTTATTTGGTACCAGTTCACAGTGTTAGCAAACAAGGTAGGTTGGTTCTCTTGTCTCCACTTGTTTCTGCTCCTGCCATAGGTGGCAGAAGTAAGGGTGCAAGCAAACCTGGAGCCTAAACAAGAACTGAAAACTCATCTGTCCTAGAGCTGAAAAATGCTGGACCAGCTCCATAAATGTCTTCTCATCACCTTTTGCATATCAGTGCTACCTCAATGCAGAAACTTTCCTTTCAGAGCAAGGGACTAGTGCAGCTAGAGGTAGCATAGTTTCTCTCTAGTGATGAACTAGGCATCAACTGTTCTGCCTAGATGTTAGGCAAAGTGTAACATTTATCCAAGATCATTCTTTGAAATGAGCGGCAGGGCAACCTGTGAAGAGAGGGGCAAGCTGCTTACTGTTAGATTCACTAGATAAAACTGCAACTCTGACCTTGTGGGACAGTAGAGGAAAAGGAAGGTGTCCCAAGTGGGGTATTAGACATGCTGTGATCTTCCTCATGTCTGTTAAGCAGCAGACAGGAGCCTTGACTGTGACCCCAACTGCTGAATAACTATGCAGAGGAAAGGGAAGGGGTGAGAGGGCACATTTGATGTTTTGTGACACATGATTTTGAGGCAAGCATTGCGACGGTGATGCTTTATGTCTTGTTCTGCCAACTTCTGTACTGAAGTTGAAGTACGTTTGTTGTCTTTGGCGTTAATCTAATACATCTAACATTCTTGGGCAAGGTAAGTATCTGACAGCCCCTGTGTACTTAACTCATCCCCATGTTTTGAAGATTTGCAATATCCTGGTAAAATATTGTCATACAAGTAGTGGGAGGTAGAGTGCCTGCTGTTACAGTAAGGAAAGTAGAGCCTTTTAAGTCAATTCCCTAAGCAGATGCACATTACAACATACAACTATGTTTTCTGGAAGTGGTTGAATTCGCACTAGGGTCTCAATTTTCCATTCACTGGCCCTGAAAAAGGCAGAAGCATCTAAGCAACAGAAATTAGTACAAATTGATCTCGTAAGTTAAATTCCATTAAAATCCTTTTCTGTCACTCTGCGAGCGATCTTGATGTATTAGATTACCAAATAATTTTCTTCACAATAAGTTTGCTTTCATTATGGGTGGAATATGCAAAATAATATCTAAATAAAGACTAAGTTAAGCTGTTAAATGCTACTTCCAGGAGCAATCAGACGTTTTCTGCCTTGTGCTTTGATTTGAAGGCTGTCTGTCAGCCTTCGTCTTTATTCGCGATAAATAAAACCTCTTCCCTGAAGGGATCAAGGTATGAGTACATAAGAACCATAATATTATGCCTACTGCAATCAGTGATTTTGTAGGGATCTTGTTAAAGTTCAAGTTCTTTCCCAGCAATTGGGCAGAAATACCAGTATATGCTGGAAGTAAACCAGTCACTGTTAAATGGGCTCAAGATAACTTAAAGTACAGGGCAGCTGCTCAAGGTGAATGTCAGAACCCCTTAGGGGAGAGGAGGAACTTAAGATAAAATGATAAATACTGAAGACTATAGTCAGGTGTCTCCCCAGTAGTTGTTGGTCTTGCACTAATTTGGAAACCTGGGAGGTGACAGGCTGGGTAAAAAAGAATCCACTTGGTGAACAGATAGCAAAGAAAGTATAACCAAAGAACCCAAGCGAGGAGAGGCAGATGTACTAAGTACACTCTTTTGCATTGTACAATTGGATGCTTGGGCAATTAACTCCACACAACCCTTTCAGTATCCATTGTAAACTGGACTGTGAGAAGTTGAATATGCAGAAGAAAACAGACCTCTGTGAACATCCTTTTGGTAAGTGACTCTCCATAGTGATGAGCATCAGGCAGTAGTCCAAAGGCAACAGGTAAAGCACTGTCCACAACCATTAGCAACAGACCGAATATCAATTTTTGTGAGTGGTGATAGAGCAAGACTCTGAATTAGTTAGTGCTGTACCAACCTAGAAAGGAAATTAAAGCAGACAAGATTGAAAAACTCCATGCTCATTCAGAAAAAGGCAGGGTTTTGTGGCAAGGTTAAGTATTTACATGGGCATTTAATAGATGATGGTATGGAGAGGACTAATAAAGTCTGTTGTTAACAGTAATAAGAAGCCCAGGTAGGAACACAAAGAATATCGTGTATTTTGGGAAAAGAAACTACCAGCCACAAGCAACTGAGCATCAGACTATGTAGGATTAACTGATTTCGGAGCTCTTCTAGGCACAAGAGACCCTAGTGGTATCTGGTAATGAGCTCAGACTGAAACATGCTGCCTAATGGCAAAACATTGATTGATTCTCATTTAGCATTATTTCTGGACTGTATCTAACATGGCCTAGATTTCAAGTTTTGGTGTCTCTTCTTACTGATTTATTTCTGCGTGTATGGCCACTAGAGCAGAGTGCTTTCATAGGGCAGGAGCGAAAACACCACACAACAAGTTTCTCAACTGTGTATCAAGATTGCACATTGCTTGACAGAGTGTTGCTTTCATGTTCACACAAATATAATTCCCTTTTGTTGAGAATACAGTAAGAAAGTATAACTGCCATAAGGACCAACAGATGATGTAAAGTATTTGGTGAAAATTTAAATTGCTCAGATACTTAAGAATTGTTGTGTTACCATTTTAATGGAATAAAGAAATGTCATGTTCTAAAAAGTAAATATCAAGTTTTGGTTATCTAGCGATCTCACTCTACAGTGTTACATTAGTATAAGTATATCTACTCTTTTACCTGATTAGTTATCCCTCATCCTCTGTCCTTAATGCACAAATTAAAGACCTTGGAGTTCTGGTGGACAGCAAGTTCACCATGGGCCAGCAATATGCATTTGTGGCCAAGGAGTCCAACAGTATCATGAAAAGTGTGTCAAGCAGGTCGAGGGAGGTTCTTCTCCTCTGCTCTGTCCTGGTGAGACCACACTTGGAGTATTGTGTGCAGTTTTGGGCTCCCCAGTTCAAGACTGACAGGGATCTGCTAGAGAGAGTCCAATAGAAAGCCACTAGGATGGCTAGGGGACTTGAGCATCTCCCCTGTGAAGAGAGACAGAGAGACCTGGGGCTGCTTAGTCTTGAGAAGACTGAGATAGGATCTGATCAATGTCTGTGAATATCTGAGGGATGGGTAACAAGTGGATGGGGCCAATCTCTTTTTGGTGGTGCACAGTAATAAGACAAGGAACAATGAATGCAAACTTGATCATAGAAGGTTTCACCTCAACATGAGGAGACACTTCTTTACAGTGAGGATGACAGAGCACTGGAACAGGCTGCCCGGGGTGGGGTTATGGAGTCTTTTCTTTGGAGGCTTTCAAGACCTACCTGAATACATTCTCATGTGAACTACCGTAGGTGATCCTGCTGGGCAGGGGGGGTTGCACTCGATGAGCGGGTTCAGAGGAGGGCCACAAAGATGATCAGAGGGGTGGAGCAGCTCTCCTATGAGGACAGGCTGAGAGGGTTGGGGCTCTTCAGCATAGAGAAGAGGAGGCTTCGAGGGGACCTGATAGTAGCATTCCAGTATCTGAAGGGGGCCTACAGGAAGGCTGGGGAAGGATTATTTACAAGGTCCTGCAACGACAGGACAAGGGGCAATGGGTTTAAACTGGCAGAGGGGAGATTTAGACTGGATGTTAGGAGGAAGTTCTTTGCAGTTGAGGGTGGTGAGGCACTGGCACAGGTTGCCCAGGGAGGTCGTGGATGCTCCCTCCCTGGAGGTGTTCAAGGCCAGACTGGATGAGGCCTTGAGTGAGCTGTACTAGTGGGAGGTGTCCCTGCCTATGGCAGGGGCTTGGAACTAGATGATCCTTGAAGTCCCTTCCAACCTTACCATTCTATGATTCTATGATCTCTAGAGGTCCCTTCCAACCTCTAAGTTTCTGTGATTCTGTGAAATTATAGTTTATGCAGCACAGAGGCTAAGAATTTACCCTGTGCCAGACAGTGATCTACAATCCAAGACAGGGTCAGATATTCTTGATTTTATTTCATAGACCATCCTGGTTCAGAGTTGGAACTATGAAGACTGCTTTTCTTTCCTAAGATCGTTCAATTCTAAAAGTAACTATTTTCCAAAAGCTTCCCTATGAAAATGTGTATGTATGCTTATTACATGTAATTTCCCTGTTGCTTTTGCTTGGGTGTCATTTCTTTGTCCTGCTTTGGTTCCTTCTGAATTTTGAGCTGAACTCTCAAGGGAATGAACGTGCTGGAGATCACCATGGCAACACTCTGAAAAATGCACACTGCAGGCGCCAGGCTTTGCTGCCCTTATCCCTGAGAGAGCTCTCATGATCTGTGGGTTTGCAGACTTACTCAGAAGCTGTGAGAGTTGATGTCTGAGAGCTGGGGATACCGTGCCTATTAAAAACATTTGCTATGTAAATTGAGGAGCTCTTGATATTGTTTGCCGATGTACAGCACTAGCATGCATCATCTTTGTAACTTACCATTGATATTTCCCTTAGCAGACTGTAAACCCTCTTATGTTGTTTCACATAATTGTACTGTTAGCTTCTTACATCTTTGCTCTCTCAGTTTTCACTCAAGACTACTCTGGTAGCCATTGCAAAGGGAAAGTTGTCATCCTGGTAAAAGCTTAAAGATGGGTGATGATAAATCATGTCATAAAGATTATGAAACAGAGTTTAAAAGAGATGAGTGCTCATGTCCCTGCTGTTCCCCAATCCTTTTTCAGGAGAAAAAGAAAACATTCAAAGAAGAGCTATTTTATAGATCAGTATTTCTTGGCAGTGGTTGGGAGAAAATGAGTTCTCTCTAAGAGCATTGAAATAAGTACAACATATCCCAGTACGTGGCAGGGTATTTAAAATATATACTACCTCAACCCACTGGCCATAAGGTTGGATCCTCAGAAGGATGTGGGCTTGTAATGTTCAGAGCTGTGACTAATGGAAGCGTGATCAGCGGCCTTGAATAAGGTGCTACTGCCTTTACTTTTAACATGGGGAATGCTAAGCCCATGAGAGCAAATTTTAGAAAACTGCAAGATGCAGAGCAAGAGTGCCCAAATCAACTGTCAAGAAATGCTTAGGAGAAAAATGTATCTGAAACCTTACTAGGGGTTTTCCCAGTCCCGTTTGTAGATGTGTAGAGGTCAGTACCCACGTTAAACTGACAGAAGCTCAGATTCCCACTCTGAAAATGGATTACACACTTCACAGTCATCACTCTATAAAATATACAAGCTGGTCCTGTGTCAGGAGCCCAGATCACCCATCCAACTCAGCACCCTAGAAGTCAGGTTTACCTCAATCAATTTCTATAAACGTAGAAGCATTTCTTGTACAGCACAGGAGTTTGTTTTAGGCAAAGGCATCTGGTAACAAAACATCAGAGATGGGTGCGGATACCCCCCCCAGAAAAGCATTCTCACTACAGAACCGCTGTACAAGCCCACACCATTATTTGCATGATCTCATCCTCCACTCCCTCCAGTGTGCATTTCTTCTTAAATTTAAGTGGCTCTGACACCTAACTGCAGAGATCCCTGTTACTGTGTTTAAGTGCTTGAAATCTTTGTTGAGTCTCTACTGGAGATAAGTATAATAATGTTTAGTCTGAGGTTCTCAGACAGGCTTGAGTGTGAGAAAATTTACAGTCACTGAGTAGGTGACAAGGTAAAGGTAGTTCAACTTCTGTAGGATTGAGAGGTTTGGAAAGTTTGGGGGGAAAAAGTAAAACACTAGTGGTCAGAAGCTACAAGAATGACACTATGATCCAACAAATAAACCTTAGGAATGCTACTTTCATTTTTTGCTATAGAACTAAGAATGATTTATTTAAATGTGTATCTTCTAAGATGAAATAAATTGGCCAGGGTCCTTCTCACACAAATCAATTAAACTCAGACATACCTCTTTGAAAGAAGCAGTGAAATTTTACGTGATGCCACATATTTTAACCGATTTACAGAGACCAGAACTCCAGCAGATTGAGAGGTGTTGAAACAATCCTGTAAATTCTGGCCAAAGAGTACAGCACTCTAAGAGACTGACTGAAGAGAAGCAAAGTTCATGAGTTATTTTAATTTCCTGTTTAAAGTCCATAGCCACTATGGACTCTCCAGCCATTCACCACCCAGCCTGGATTTGTGCTTGGGATTGTGCCTACCCAGGTGTAAGGTCCTGCACCTGGGTGGGTACAATCCCAAGCACAAATCCAGGCTGGGTGGTGAATGACTGGAGAGCAGCCCTGAGGAAAAGGACCTTGGGGTCTGGGTTGATGAAAAGCTCAACATGAGCCTGCAGTGAGCCAGACAGCAACCGAGTCCTGGGCTGCATCAAGAGCAGCATGGCCAGCAGGGCAAAGGAGGTGATTCTGCCCCTTTACTCTCATCAGACCCCACCTGGAGTACTGTGTGCAGTTCTGGAGCCCTCAGCACAGGAAGGACATGGAAGTGTTGGAGCGGGTCCAGAGGAGGGCCACAAAGATGATCAAAGGGCTGGAGCAGCTCTGCTATGAGGACAGGCTGAGAGAGTTGGGGCTCTTCAGCCTGGAGAAGAGAAGGCTTCAAGGAAACCTTAGAGTAGCCTTCCAGTATCTGAAGGGGGCCTGCAGGAAGGCTGGGAAGGGACTATTTGCAAGGTCTTGCGATGACAGGACAAGGAGTAATGGGTTTAAACTGGCAGAGGGAAAATTTAGACTAGATGTCAGGAGGAAATTCTTTGCAGTTGAGGGTGGTGAGGCACTGGAACAGGTTGTCCAGGGAGGTTGTGGCTGCTCCCTCCCTGGAGGTGTTTAAAGCCAGGTTGGATGAGGCCTTGAGTGAGCTGTACTAGTGGGAGGTGTCCCTGCCTATGGCAGAGGGTTGGAACTAGATGATCCTTGAGGTCCCTTCCAACCTTACCATTCTTTGATTCTATATTTTAAAAATAAGGGTGAAAAAGAGTATTTGTACATTTTTCAAGGACATAATTCCTGAAATTTCATAAAGATTAAAGTATTTTTTAAGTTACTGTTAAGAAAAGTGCTTACTGGTGGTGATGTGGTTCCAGGTAAACCAAATGCAGTTGACAAGCATGCCATAAGTTAAAAAAACCATGTTGTACCTGAACCCTATCTTTGAACTGTAACTCTTAAGAGAAAAATGTGGAGATTATGTGGGTTGCTGCTCTGTCAGAATGTATAATGTAAACAGGATAAATTGACTGGGAGCTCATGGAATCTCAGCATGAACAATGTTTTAAGAAGTGCTGACTTCCTCCTACAACTTCCAACATCAGCATTAATTGAATCCAGTGTATTTATCTTCCTTTGCCATTCTCACTAAAATTAGGTAGTTTACATTTTTGAGCAGGCTAATAGCTCAGTTATTTAGTCCTTACCTCTACTACCAAGAAAAAGAAGCTTAGAGAATCAACCTATTTCTTTCTCCTCTAAAACACAATTACTAGAATAATTGTGAAACTACTGGTGCTTTATAGAAAAGTTTCTCCTAGAGGAGGTAGTAGGAGATTTAACTTGAAAGCTTCTGGTTCCTGAGGTATGCAGTATTTGAAGTATGCCAGTTTCTGAGGGCTCTTGCAGAGAAAGGAGAGCAGAGACATCTTCAGCAGCTTCCCCAGAAAACCATGTTCTGCTACTGACCAGGATTAATAGCCGGTATTGTTTGTTACTAATCAGTTTATTCCTGAAAATGTAAATATCTTATCTTGGAGGTTCTTAAACATGTCTTGACTTTGATGTGGAAAAGAAGCTTCTTCATATATGAAAAGTTATTGGGAAAAATGCATTTTGCTGATCGTATAGTGAAATAATTATTTTATTTGGCCCTGTTTCCCTGCCTCAGCCCTGCTGTTTCTAATGATGCTTTCATCTAGCAAATTCAAGCTGTGAAAAGAATAATACAGTAGGTAGCACTTCCAATCAGTACAGGAAATATGAAGCAGCAAGGAACAAATTTCCAACCATACAAACAAGAAAAAAAGAATTAAAAACGTGAAAGCTGTTTGGGTTGGGGTTTTTTTCCATCTCTTTCTAGATACATTGGTCTTACCTATGGAGCTTTTATGGTGCCACAGTTACACACTTATCAATAATTGTTTCCTAATTTTTACACTGTTTCTGCACTGAAGTAGTACCAAATGTTGAGCTCCACTCAGCCAGTCAAATTTCAAGAGTGCATGTGGACAACAGAAACTAGTGTGCTGTTAGTAATCTTTTAAAAGGATAATTTTCTTCTTGTATTGGTGTTTAATTGGATGGAATCTCAAATATTAATAGTACCTATATTGCTTAAATACCATTCTCATCAAGGTATAACAATGGAAGGGAAGGGCTACTTGTTTGAACAGAAAGCATGCACAGGCATGCTGTGCTTGCAGCAGCTTCCATCTTTGCTTTGATTTTTGTTGTTGTTGTTTCCCCCAGCGTGAGCCAGAAAAATTCAAAATCTTGCATGTTTCTGTTTGGTATACAAGGAGGAATGTTCTCAGAGGGACCAGAGAAAGTTAAACCCTTGGAGCAACTGGAAGGCTGGAAGCACAGGGGTCAGCGAGTGGTTTTTTGAACAACCAGGGGAGGGAAGGACAGGTAGAATATCTGTGCTGTGGGTTAGGGAGGCTCTTAGAAATGAGGAAACACCATCAAAGTGCACCTCTTCTGGAGTCCTGTGTCCAGCTCTAGGGTCTCCAGTACAGAAAGATATGGACCTGTTAATTACAGGTGCCGAGGAGGGCTGCAAAAATGGCCAAAGTACCAGGAACAACTCTCCTATGGAGTGAAACTGAGAGTAGGGGTTGTTCAGCATGAGCAAAAGAAGGTTCTTGGGAGACCTTACTACTGGCCTTGGCAGTTTTTCGATATATTAAGAGAGGGTATAGAAAAGACAGAGAAAAACTTTTTGCCAAGGCTAGTAGTGCTAGGACAAGGGACAACAGTTTTAAAGTGAAAGAGCGTAGGTTTAAATTTGCCATACAGGTTTGTTTTGTTTTTTTCTGAGAGCGCTGAAACACATGAACAGATTGCCCTGGGATGTTGTGCATGCTTCATCCCTGGCAGTGTCCTAGGTAAGGTTGGACAGGACTTTGAGCAACCTGGTCTAGTGAAAGATGTCCCTGACTTTGGCAAGGGAATTGGGCTTAGATGATCTTGGAATGTGTCTTCCAACCCAAACCATTTCATGTTTCTATAAAGTTGGTATCCTATCCAAATAAAGTCAGAGGCTGAGAGAGTTTGGGCTCTTCAGCCTGGAGAAGAGAAGGCTTAGAGGAGACCTTAGAGTAGCCTTCCAGTATCTGAAGGGGGCCTACAGGAAGGCTGCGGAGGGACTATTTACAAGGTCTTGAAATGACAGGACAAGGGGCAATGGGTTTAATCTGGCAGATGGAAGATTTAGACTGGATGTCAGGAGGAATTTCTTTCCAGTGAGGGTGGTGAGGCACTGGAACAGGTTGCCCAGGGAGGTTGTGGCTGCTCCCTCTCTGGAGGTGTTCAAGGCCAGGTTGGAAGAGGCCTTGAGTGAGCTGTACTAGTGGGAGGTGTCCCTGCTTATGGGCAGGGGGTTGGAACTAGATGATCCTTGAGGTCCCTTCCAACCTTACTGTTCTTTGATTCTATGAATATAAAAGTTTCAGTGCAATTAGGTAGACTGAAAAGGTGCTTGAAGAGTGACTTACTAGAGTAGGCTACACTAGTACTTAAATATGCTAGGAACAAAGCAGAGCCAGCCAGTGGCTGGGATTTGATAGGACATTCAGAAAGGTTGATGTTTTGACAAATATTTCAGCCATTTTTTGCTGCATCCAGTTCCCTTTAGAAGAGGTCAGGGATTTTTCATGAAGTCCTTTGGGTGAGTGGGACAAGAGAGAAATAGCACAGGCTCACTTGAGAACCCATCTCAGTGGGAAATGACCATGTTGAGAGATATGCTTATACAGAAAAAAAAATTTAAAATAAACAAAAAGTAAATGTCTTTGGGTATCCATGCCCACACAGAAGAGCTAAGACCTTTTTCTTTTCTCTGACATCAGTGCTTTTACCAAATGAGAATGTAGTTTTTTCTAGTAATTGTCATGTAGCCATTAGGAAGTTATTTGTTCCTAAGTTCTCTCTCACTATTGTTTGCTGTCCTCTTTCTTCCCATTCCGTCTTTCTTTTTTAAAAAAAAAAAAAACTCAAAACCCTGGCAAATAAGTGAGGGATGGTGAAAAACAATTAAAGTCTTTCCATAAGAAATGGGGTTTGGCAGTTCCCCAGGATGAAGGGGAAAAAAAAGATGGTATGAAAGAAGCGGCATAGTCCTGATTCCTTATTTATTCTGGTTCACATAAATAGGATCTAGTTAAGAAACAGGCAATTAGGGCTGAAAAGGGAGTGGGTTAGAAAGCCATTTATTTTTCAAATATCTTTTGAAGGAAGTAGTCTTGCCCAATACGTCACAACTGTCACCCGCTGTGGTATGAAGGGAGCTCCATACACTTGAATGTTTCATTACTGGATGCAGTATAGTGTAAAGCTCTTGAAAGCTTCCAGTCATTAAACTCTGCTAAACAACATAAAGCTTTTTTCAAGGAATGGTGCTCTTGCTTCAGTGATCTGGCCACCATCCAGCCCTAATAATTGCCTTCTGCCTATCTAAATTGCTCTGTTTATTTAATTGGACATGGGTATATGTCAAAAGATGTTGTTGGGTACAGTTGGTGATGCTAGACAATAGGTACTGTATCACCTGACACATTCAGGGCTGGGTGAAACAGTTCTTATGTGCAGGCCATAATGATTTTGTGCAAATCACTCTGAAGCTTGTAAAAGACTTCATAAATCAAACAGCAGTTCCAATAAGTTTAAACAAAGTGTTATTAATAAAAGTGGTGATCCCTATCATGCTACCTAGACCACTGTGAAAATTTTAAATGAGTATTGTTTTAGTGCTTCAGAACATATGAAAGAGAGGCCTGGCTTCTACTAGAAATGTTTTTCCATATGCATCTACCACAGGTATGACCTTAATGATGCAGTGATGGAGGGACTAAGGAATATTGATTCTTCTAGACAGAGGTGGTTGTCTCTTCCAAGTAGTTGATTGTTTTTCCTGTCCCATTGCTTCTCAAAGGCTGGAACCTTAATAACAGGTTACATTTGTGTCACCAGTAAGACTCTGAGTGCACTTCCTCCAGCTCTGTTAACTGTGCTTGCTGTACAGGAAGGACCACGAACGCCGCCATCAGGTTGAGACACTGGTGTTTCAGGTGCCTCATGCAGTGAAATCAGATGTCTAACACAAAGTATGGCAGACAGCTTTGTCAGCAGTTCTTAAACTTCTTAGACTGGAAGGATATGAGAAAGACATTACAAATTAAGGAAGTTTTTCAAGTAAGCAAACAATGATCCTGCTGATCTGAGCTATTTTTGAGGTGGGGAGCTATATGTTTAGTCGCCTACTGGAGCTGGTACATTTTTTCCAGATGTGTTCAGATCAAACAGTGGCCTTTAAAACAGTACTGTAGTTGTCCTGTTGATTTCTTTCTTTCCTTTTTCTTTCTTTCCCCCCCCCCCCCATTTTTTATATGGAGGTAGGGGTCTGTCCCAAGCTCTTTCTATGGCAGTGAGCTTGCTTTACATACTGGTGATAGTGAGCAAGGTGACCTTGCTTTGTTCTTTGAATCATAACCTCCTCACTCTTTTAATGTTAACCTACTGCCTCTCTTGATGAAGGCACTGTGCAGTGAGAGTACAGACAATTTTAAATCCTTTGCCAGAGAATGAAAAAGACTTCATTAGTATCTGGAGTATTTGTATCTCAACAATGTTAGTATCTTTAGCATCGGAGATCAATTATTTCAGTGTAATAACAAATAACAAAGATAATTCGTATTCCCATTTTACCTCACAAGCAGTTTCTCCATAGCTGTGTCTTCTGGGTGGTTGTACTGGGAGGAGAGATGTCCAAGAGGTTGGCCAGTTACTCAAGAGCAGGTTAAAAAAACAAATTACATCTCTCCATGTCTACCTTTCATTCTTTTCTGCAAGTCTTAGTGCACTATTAATGCATTTACTTTCCAAAGGCATGTCTGAATTCCCAAGATGGTTTAATGTTACTGAATTATTATATCAATTTAGCTGAACACTCTTGTTTGACATAAGCCTAACTGTGTCTAAATAAATATTTATACCCCATCTAAACAAATCTAAATGTTAAGTATTCACTTAAAAGTATTTAAGTGCCTTATTTCAAAACCTTATTTAAAAAACAAATGAGACAAATTAAGTATAGGTAAAGTTGAAACCTAAGCAAGCATGCTCATTTAACTGTGTGCTTTTACAGCCTGCTAGGTACTGCACTGTACAAAAGCAATACAAATCTATGAATGTTGGGGATAAAAATGTGTTGTCTTTTTTTGTCTAAAGGCAGTTTAGTGCTTTTGGTGATATCAGTGGATGAGACTACATGAGAATTTCTTGGCATTTTGGTGACAGAAGGTACTTTAAAACATCAGGTTAGCAGGGAAAGTAGGGTAGTGTAGTGGAAGGGGTAATTACTGCAAGATCTTATTTTTTAAAATACTAATATAGTTTATGAATATGAAATATTCAGAACTCGCAGCACCCCAATCACCAAAATAATAATAATAACAGCTTCTTGCATCATTATGGAAACTATATACAGGTCATAATAGGATCTAGAAATAACTATTAAATATATCTATTAATTGAACTCGACTAAACTGGAAGAGAAAGTTTTGCAGTCAGTACCGCTTGCGGTCAGTGTACCGAGTGCTCGCTAGATGGACACAAGGAACTCCTTTCTGCTTATGGCAGAAGGCAATTAATAATTATTAGAGGCTTTTGATATTTACTCACAAAAATATTATCTGACAGTACCCAAGGCTCATGGCGGGGTTGCTGTCGGTAGCTGTCAGAGGCTTTAGAGTTTCCCCAGGTTTCTGGGCACTGCAAAAAGGAGACAGACGATCTCTGACCTGTTCCTGGCTTTCTTGATGATCTCTGTCATCTCCAGGGCTTCTGTCTGGGCAGAAGGCTTTCAGGTGCAGGCAGATGTCTTGCAGTGTGCAGTCTGGGCACGGTGTCACGCTGGCTGTGCAGGCTGAACGCATGGAGGTATCAGAGGCTGATTTGACTTTGCTGCAATCCCACACAGTTCAGGATCAATGAGGCAGCAGGCATGGATGCAATAGCAATAGCAGACACACCTTGTAAAGGCAAAACGTGCACTGTGCTCCCTGCTGATCTCCTTTTTATCCATACAACCTGAGACTAATGGGCCTCTGGACACAGGATAGCCAATCAAATGGCAGTTATCCAAGATTTGACTATATTGGGTGAAGCCATAGGCTTGCTTTACCCTTTTTGGGGCAGAACATGGGCCTTGCACAAGGCAACCCTGTGCACCTTGCTTACCACAGTTGTTGGGCAGACCACAGGCCCTAGTCTTAGTGGCTCCAGCTTCTTTGCCCTTTTTTCCCTGTGGTTACTCTCCCCAAAACAGAAGAAGGGGGAGCAGGAAAAACATGCCTGGGTAAGCCAGGACATGTACAAACCTAATTTGGCCTGCTTAGGCCTACCACGACAGGTAGCTAGGCATATACTGGGCAATGTGGACAGACTTGCACAACTGCTTCCCTACTGCACAACTCTATTCTTCCTAAATGCGTGGAAGTCATCCTCTTGCCTGCTATTTTTAATGGCCTTCTATAGTTAGACCTGAAACTAAGAGATTATTGTTAAAACCCCGTGTTTTGCCTGCATAAGAATCCGTGAAGCAAACATGGTAGCAGTGGACACCAGAGTGAGCGACAGCATCTCAACTCCATCTTCCTCCTTTTGAGGCAGCAAGAGTTGGAGACCCAGAGGTGGACTGCAGGCCTTCCCTTAGTCACTGTGAGCAGGAACCAGCAAAAAAAACAGTGGCTGTCCTTTACAGACACTCTAATTTGAGATGTGTTTCTTTCTCAAATGCACATGAATTTTTCTGCCTGAAGATGTTTACCCAAAACTTGAGGAAAGTTTTATACTGCAGTTAAATTTAGCAATATATTGGAACTGTCTCGGTGCTTGTTTTGGTTTTTAGAATCTTGTCATAAGTTTTCATTTTATATAATGTTTTTCATTTACATGTCTCACATATTTTGCAAAGAAATAAAGCACCGCACTCCAGTGTTGCAGCCTGGAATCTGAAGCATTGAGACTTTAACTTGCTGAGATTCATGTTGGAGCAGCCTCCTCGCCTGAGCCTCTTGTCTGTCTTTTGGCATCGAAGCTTTTCTATGCCATCTTTCCTTGAATCAATGTTAGAAGTTCACTTACCATCATGTTAATTTTATTAAGTTGCAGTGTACTCAGCCTGCAATGGAATCCCAGCTTTTTATGGATGCCGATGCAGAACTAGTTCAGAGATAAGGCCTTGGTGAGTTTCTGTTACTTGTGTTCTCAGAGCAAGCAAACCCAGGTTTCAGAAATATTCAAAGAATGATCTTCATTATCTCAAGGCATCCCCACAGTTCAGTACTGTAACTTTTTTTTTTATATCTATATCTCTGTCAGTTATAATTAATGCCTGCTCTTCTCTCATCATATAGCTGGAGAATAGTAAGTTTGAGCTTCCTGCTGTCTTTGCTCTATGTCATCATTTAAATCCTACAGAAAGTGAGTGAGATAGTTTTTGTACTCAGGTATACAAATGCAACTCCTGTTCTTTTCTGTCAAAGATAGTCCATATTTGTCCCATAGTCAGAAACAGTCCCATGGTTTGATGGCAGGTGGTATTTACAAAGTTATTTACAAAGCACTGTATACAGTTTATCTGTGGCTTGGACTGAAGCTTCCTAATACAATTCCACAGGCTCTGTACACATGCAGCAAAACCATGTCAGGAATTCATCTCCTGCTGAGGACTCAGTCTGCTGTGATTTCCAGGTTTTCAAATGGAGTTTCTGGTCTCTGGGATTGTTTTCCAGCTTTGTTTCAGAAGGCCACTCTTCCTTGGGGGAGGTTCTAATGCTTCAAATCCTTCCTATACCCAGCAAATTCTAGACTTGCATATTTAAGAAACCTCAACGGTTATCCTACTGTCATAAGCTTGGTAACAGGCATATTTAAAGCTTGGAGATGCTATGTTTCTAATGGCAGTTATAAATGCACAAAAGATAAGCATCTGACCTCATCTAGTGGGTATGTCCTTTTCTTACTGCAAATGGGTTGGACTAGATGACCTTTAAAGATCCCTTCCAACCCAATGCATTCTGTGGTTCTGTGATCTAAATGTCTTTAGAAATGCACATTGAAAAGACCAGACCAAGGGACAGGAATTCTTCATCTTGTGTTAGTACCTGCTGCAGATTGCTTGTACACAGCATCCAGGGCATGCAGCATGAACGGGCAGATATCTCTCTGCTATGATGTGACTTAGCAAGCATCACGTGTTTCCACTAACTGAATGCTGTTACTACCTGATTCAAAGGTCATTGTCCCTAATTAATTAAGGGCTAAAAAGTACTTAATACTTTACAAGATGCAGATGAAGACAGATGTCTACCTAAGGAATGAAAATGTACTTTTACATGAAACCAGATCAACTATACAAATCTGGAATCTACACAGAACCTAGTAAACATGAAGAAAATTAGAGAAATTAGATCAGCTTAAAGCTAATAAAATGCGATAGGAATGTGCAGAGTTGTCTGCAAAAATCCTTTCAGGCAGAAGGATTAGGGTGAAGCATATTTTTACAAGGATTATTGAGAGTATATTACAGGGTAAAACAGCCCATAAAACTCTTCCTTTTTGTGTGAGCCTGTAGAAGGATTTCTCTCATGAAGTGTGCAACCTGAACAACAACTCGCAACCTTCAGGTGCTGCAGTGAATAGTTTGTTCTTTCTGTATGCACCATATGTAGAATCAGAAGTGCTCCTGAAACGACTGAGCTGTGCATTCTGGTTACTTGGAGATAAGATTATCCAAATAAATGCTTCAGAACAGATATTAAACATTGTCATTCTGACTGTCCTTAAGTTGTTTGCAGGGGAATGCAGGTTCTGTTTTCAGTGCACCATGCTTTGAGGCATGTTTCCTGTTACCTGTACACATCAGTGCTACAAACTTTTTATCTTAAGGTGCCTGTACAAATTTTAAGCTTATTTGCTTTCAAACAGTTAAAGTATTTATGCAGAATGATCATGTTTGGAGACATTCCTACATATATATTCTCTTGTAGAAAGTGTGCAGTCTGTGTTTGAATTTAGAGTTTTTCTACCATACAAAATTTCTAAAAACATCAAGCAACCACTCTAAATTCAAATCTGAAATACATATACCAGAATCCCACACACACAGGGCAAATGTAAAATATATTTGTACTAGACCTTTTAACCACATCAGTGGGTGCCATAAAAGAAACATTTAGCTTAAAACCTCAGAAGATACATGATGAAAGTTACCCAGCAGAAGTCTTTGCAGGCTGTCTGTATAATTAGAATTGCAGGATAAAACTGGTCATGCAAGGAGGAGGATTTACACTGCTCTCTATTTGCCTTGTATAATGCAACTGGTCCTTATTGGTTTTACTAACTCATGTGTCCAAATGCACTTACCATTGAGAAGAAAAATGTTCCCACTAGCTGCCAAACAGCCTTGCAGTGGCCTCTCTGTCTTGCTGGAATGGCACAGAAGAAACTCATCTTGTTACAAACAAGACTTCAACCATGCTCTGCAACACAAGGGGCAGGTGTCCTTGATCTTGTCACTGGAACGATATCTGGTATTTTATGTTAGGTCTGTGGGAAACCAGTAGTTTTGATGGAGACCTGTTTTGCATTTGATAGCACTGGCCATTTCATTGGACATATTTTTGCATTTACTTGAGCATTAAAATAAAATAGGGTCACCATAGGCGGAACTCTGCATGAGGCAAATGTGACCAACTTGTCCTGCAGCAACTCTGGTAAGACTTTGCATGGCATTACTTATGGGTTTGCATCTTTTGCTGTGTGTTTTTTCATGGGGATGTCTTGGCAGCATTTACTTAAGCAGCAGGTTAAAGACACACTGTGCTGTTAAAAGCATGACAAATGCTGCTCCTTTATTGGAGCATGGATAGCCCTGCTCATCAATTGAGAACTGAGAGGGTTTAGGAATAACCAACTCTGAGTGTTAGAAAATCAAAACCAGATGCTCTATTTACAGTGCAAATAGTGCTCCCCCCACCTTGGGTTGTTGTGTTGTTGTTGTTATTTTTGTTTTGTTTTGTTTTTTTCCCATAAATGTACATTTCTGAGTCTTTTCAGTTGTTTTAGGTTATAATACTATGTGAGAATAATTTGCTTGCCAAATTGGCAGGCAGATTAAAATAAATTCTCCAAACGATGGGCTGTTCCTGGTAGTAATGGAAGGACTGATCTGCTTGTCTGTGATTATTTACTCCCATCCATCTCATATTGCATTCTCTGATCTTCAGGAGCATGACTTGTGGGTCTCAGAAGCCTTTGAGGAGACAGGAGAAAATTGCAAATCTGGGACTAGTAATTATAGGGACAAATTCTGGGACTTAGGCCTACTTTTTTTTCAGGGCAGAGAGGAAAAGGCTACGCACGTATTTACGCATACTGGGCAGCAGCATTTCCAAGTAATAGTTGCATGGGAGGGAGGAAGCTGTTGAGTACTCAAAGGGGCCTTATAAGAAATATAGAGAGAGGCTTTTTACCAGGGATTGTAGAGGCAGCACAAATGCAAAGAGAGTAGGTTTAGACTGGACTTAAATTCTTTATGCCAAGAGTGGCGAAATACTGGAAGAGGTTGTCCAGAGCAGCTGGGGCTGCCCCAGTGTTCAAGGCTAGGTTGGATGTGGCTTTGAACAATCTGATCTAGGGAAAGATGTCCCTGACCATGACAGAGAGCTCGCATGAGATGATTCTCAAAGGTCCCTTCTAACCCAAACCATTCTATTATTCTCTGCAAGTTTATGCATTGCCTAAATCCTGTTAGAGTTCTCAGTACAGGCCATAAACAGTTCCTGGCCTGGTTGGCAGGTTCAGTTGTGGTGGATCCAAACCTGCCTATGCAGACTGGCTGATTTTATTTTTGTCTGTCCTACATGAGCTGGAACTGTCCTGCAGAGATTGTAGCATGGTGGAAGAGTTGAAATTCTAAAGGAAGGACCTCTGTTTTGGAGGGATTAGGCAGGGACTGGCATGAAATTCTGGTAATATATTTTCGTCACACATTGTATCATGCTTTTTTTCTGAAGTGCTCTTTGAGATTAAATAATGTTGGACAGTTTGGAAGCTAGGAAAACACATTTTATGGCTGTGTTATGCATCCATAAAAAGGGGATTTTATAATGCTTTTGCTGACAGGACCTTAAATAGATGGGCACAGGTAGGTGCTGCTGTCAGGTCTGTGCAAATTACTGGTTAACTGGCTATATAAATTTGAAGTGAATTACAATTAATGGAAACAGAATAAGTACACACAGTGACTGTCCAGGCAGATTGGATCAGCCCAAGCCACCACTGATGTGTTAGAGTCAGAGACACTCCATTCGTTTAGATAACCCTCTTGTCTTTATTTAAAAAAGAAAATAAAATCAACAGGAAAAAACCACAAGTCCAAATGCTGCAATTCTGTTTTGTCTTTTCTCACCTGAGACAACCAAAAGCCACAATGGATAAATGAATAGGTGCAGTCAAGTGCCACTTGGTAACACACAGTCTGTTCTATATCGTTTGCATCTTTGGTGCTTTACACTTTATACTGTGTATGATATTTACTTTATCATGTTCAATTTCATGTAAACCCTGTGTCATGTGGATTCTATTTCATTCATCTCACCACTACTTTAAAAGCCATACCAGATAATTACTACATGCTCTTTCTCGCTACATTTCTGTTCTGCTCTCTTGCCATGTGCCTCCTCATCTTCTCTCAGCTCCCTTCTCGCCTGTCTAGGAGAAGTAGCAGCACACACACCGCACACACTCCAACTTTGTTTCTGCTTTGCTACTTCACTTACACCATGTACTGCTACCTCTTCTTGGTTACCTGCAGCAGGACACCGACTCACCCAGCATATGTTTCTTGCTCCTCCCCAGGCTGGAGTGAGCATCCAGTATGTAAAACCAGCAGATGCCATGAAGTCAGATGTGTCTGAAAGAGCAGGAGTAAACAAAAGAGGAGGAAAAAGCAGTCAAGAAACAAAACAAGTATTTACAGATAAGGTTTGAAAAGAGATAGGAGGTCAGTGAGGATATCTGTCTCCCTGTTGAGGACTGAAAATCAATTGAGGTTCTTCTTTCCGTACATTAACCTCCCCCTGCACCACCATGACCCCACCCCTGCCCTGCTGCTTTTTTCCTTCCATCCCCAGTTTTGTCATCAGAGACTTTCCACAAGAGTATTCAAGGTAGAGTAGCATTAGCGATAGGAGAGGAAAACTTGAAGGCTGTGCCTGAGAAGAAAAGAAGGTGGCAGGGAGGAGGAACTGTAAGATGTGAAAGGATGTGCGAGAGAAAAAAAATAAAAAGGCTTAAAAAAATGTCATGGACAAAAAAGAAAACTCACACTTTAATCTCAGATAAATCAAAATTAGCAATACCACCATGGACAGACAAAAGTTTAAAGAATTTCAAGAAAGATGAACCTCTGCCATTTATCTCCAGCTGAAGAAGCCAGGAAATTTTTCCATTCCTCAGCTATGTGTTTCTTGGCTTCCAACATTCAATAAACTTTCCATTTCAACAGTTTTTCCCATCCTTGTCTGCCTGCCTCCCTCTTCTTCTGGCTTGCATTATCTGCTGCCTAAGTACAATATGTATTGTATTACTCCTTAGTGTGGTTGACAGCTTCTCATTTTCCTGGAGCTTCTGTCCCACCTCTCAGAAATTCTGGATAAAACACTTGCTCAACCAGATAGCTACATTAAAATGAAGATGACAGAAATCCATTAAACCCAACTGGGAAAACAGCATCAGGAGAAACAAAAGAACAAGAAGACAGCGTGATGGTGAGACAGGGAATCACACAGCAAACACCACCGAGTGAAAGGCAGAATTAGAGGGAAAGGATTTTTTTGCATGAGCCTTTATAGGCTGTTGTCCCAAAAATAGAATTGTCACCTAGTTTATTATGATCCTGAGCAGGATTGGTTTCTGGCAGGGTGATGTGAAGAAGCTGCATTTTATATATATGAACTAGTATCAAAGCAAGGAAGATACTTTGCCACTCCTGACTTTACACATGAAGACAGAAATCCACCACTCCCCTATCTCAGTGCTTCTCTTTCCTTTCGGGACCACCCTGTGTTTACCCAGGTGCGATACAGCTTTCCACTCTCCAGCCCTGCTTTTGAAATCTGAAACCTTTGCTACTTCTTTCCTCTTGACAATACCTTAGGTCTGTAGAAGGGATGGAGTATTCACATTGTAATTAGCAAGGGAAAAGAGGCCCAGTTCTGCAATCCACTCGCCATCTCCTCTGTTCAGAAGACTGCCACTTCTCAAGCTTAATGTCCTCAAGGCTCTTCCTTGTGAAGGATTTTAGTCAATCGTTCAAAAAGACTACTGACATATTTGTGTTTCATTGGCTTATGGGTGCAAATTGATTTATCCCACTCATTTATGTAATAAATTTCATACAGCCTTACCATGGCAGCTTATACATGTTTCTTCTATTAAGTTCTATAACATTATGATGTAACAGGAAAAAAACCCTAAATGTTACATCTCTGCCTTGTGCCAAAATGCTGCTTAGCTTTGAAAGTCTGTGTGCTGTTCTGTATGGCTGTGTCACAGCAAGGACACCCCTGACGGTTGCCTGCAAGGCATACATGCAAGTTGGAGCTGCTGCAGAAGGCTGCGGCTGCACTGGGCATCTGAAGTATGGTTTGGTGCTTCCGTTTTGAGGAGGAGTGCAATATGAATTGCCTACCCGTGACCCTTTGAGTCCCACTTGTGTAATTTGTAGAGAAAGTAAAGCTTTACACATGCTGGAAATGTCCTCTGATTTGGTTACTTTTTGTACATGTGATTACGATAATATGTGATCGTTAATTACGATAGAGAACTATGTCTGACAAGGAAGGAGCCGGAATAGTTTTTGTTTGTTTCTGCATGGTCATGCTTAGATTCCCACACACACACTGGGAAAAAAAAAAAAATAATCCTCCTTACTTGTTTCTTCCAGGGGAAGTCCGAAAGTAGTCCTTGAAGATGACCTTAGTACTGAAAACAAGCAATTCGTTGTTGTAGTGCAGTGCTGGTGACACAGAGTCCTTTTACTATCAGTATAAATGCATTTTTTCCCTCGTGCTGTAATACCCTTATTAGTGCAGAGAAAGCCAGCAAATTAAAGCTATCCTAGCTCTCTGAGTTCTCCTTCCCATGTCAATTTAATTTTTTTTTTCAGGGCCCCCAAGAACAGAAACGTTTTCTTCAGTTACAGAAGAGGTAAAATAATCCAGGGCTTGCACAGAGCTTGCGGCTATTCAAGCAGGGCATCCCTGCCTTCTGTGGACACCTTGTACAGCAATTACTGCAAGGAACCATCCTCTCTGAATGGCAGGCAGCTCAGGCTCTGTGTTGAGTGTTTTACACACAAATTAGGGTTGTCCATTTGCAGTGAGTTTGAAAGTGTTTGGAGAGATCTGTGGTTCTATGCCAACTGCAGACTGATGCACTGGAGGTTGGTCCCTAGGGCATCACTGGCCTTAGTACTCAGTATGGGGGTGGGGTGGGGGCAGAAATCTTAAGTTTTTGTTAATTAGGAGACTTCATGGTTTTAGCAAAGCCACAAAGCAGGTCAAAGAGGAGGTTTTGTGGGTTCAGAATCCTGATGAATCAGCCACTTGCTATTAAACATGTCACTTGGCTGCTTTTCTTGCAGATCAACTACATCTTTGTAACACTGAGAAAGCAAAGCCTCATTAAAATGGGTGCTTCAGTTCTACTGAGAGAATGCAAAAATTATGCAGGGATGAATGTAGAAGTCCAGCTTGAAAATGAGGTGTGGTCCAGGAAGGCAGAAATGCAGGTCTGCTTCTGCATGATTTCTCCTCCTTGTATATGCTCCTGCCTGCATCAGTGGAGCTGGATTGTGTATATACAAGCCTCTAATTTGAGGTGATAATATGAATGCTTGTCTTCGTAACAGATATCACAATAATAAAAATTAGGATTTGAAGGGGCTTTCCTGGCATAAGGTACCTGTGTCTCTAGCTGGTTTATATTCTGCTTTATACTGAATTGCTGGTAGCTAATGCTGTGGAATGAGGTCTTTCCACAGCAGCTGCTTTTATTGACTTTTTTCCTAAACTACTTCACACTGTGAACTCTTGCAGATACTTCAGAGAAATTTTGTTTTGATTCCTAAGAATAGCAAACAGAACACCCTTGGACTATGGCAGAATCTGTGATATAAAAGATTTTCAAAATCAAATTGTTGCCAGATCTGGCTGTAATAAACCAGGTAATTCATTAGAGTTCAGCTTTGTGTAGCATGGCTCTGCTTCTAAGAGTGCATAAAAATCTGCAGAGCTCTACTCTTCTTTTTTGTTTACCTGCTGATGTTGCAGAGACAGCATATTATCAGAAATTCTTGAGTGCAATTGCAAAATATGGAAGTCTGCATTTTCTCAGTCTCATTACCTGTTTTTAATGCTCTTTTGAGTGACTCCTAGTTGAAAAATTGAGACTCACATTGCTCCCTCTTTCAATTTGGACCTGGATCAGAATATTAAATACTGCGGAGTTCAGATGTGCACAGATGAAAGGCTTTGATTCAGACTACTAATAGTGTTATTAATTTAACTTGAAGCTAATGACACAATTATTAATGTGAACTCTGAATTTGCTGGCAGTTTGCCTCACTTAAACTTTGGACTCAACCCTGCCTACTTTGCACAAGTTTGCAAGAGTCCTTAGCATGAAGATGCTGGGGTACTGGAGGTTAGAGGACCTACTGTAAAAAGCAGTTGTGCCCCTCAGTTACCAGTTCAAATTCAATGCCTGGAGAAGCTTTTCCTGTATTAGGACAGGAAGACATTTCTGTTTGGATTGCTGACCCATTTGTATGGGGCAGTACTGTTTTACTCTTGTTACCAAACATATTAGGGCTGGATGAGATCCCCTGTTTAACCCACTCAGAGACTGTGAAGCATGAGAAATGTTTGATGATCTTTTGGTAGTTGACTGGTGGTACAAGTAGTCAAAATTCATCTTCTGCCTTTGTAGGAAGCTTGATGGGGATGACCTTGTAACTAAAGGTCAAGAAAAGTCCTTACAATTCTCTTTGGATGCCTTGCTAATGCAACACTACTTCAGCCTTTCAAACGTGTCCCTTATACCCTTGAGCTCCCAGCCAGGCAGGCTGTGGGAAGCCTCTGTGTCCACTTGATTTAATGGCTCTCTCAGGATGTGTGTTATCTGAGCTTTCTGCTGCTGACAGCTCAGGTCTTCTGAAAGATGAGAGCTTCCAGAATGATGTAAGGATCTTCCTGCCCATGCCCCTCTCTCAGGGGAATCATCCAGTGCACACTCTCATCTCAGCCGTCGCTGGCCTCTGCTGATGCTGCAGGCATGAAAGATAGAGTTATGTCTTTGTGGGCCCTGGAGAACAGCTCATTCTTGACAGGTGAAAGCATGGTATTGGTCTGATGGGATTTGTGTAGCAAGGTGTTGGTAACAATGGGGCTAGAGGAGTAGCTTCTGTGAGGAGCTGCTAGAACATTCCACTGTGCCAGATAGAGCCAATGCCAGCCAGCTCCAAGACAGACATGCTGTTGGCCAAGGATGAGCTAATCAGTGACTATCTTAGCACCTTTGTCGTAACATATTTAAGAAGGGGAAAATACTACTGCCCAACAGCAACCAGAGAGAGTCATAGAATTATAGAATGGTAAGGTTGGAAGGGACCTCAAGGATCATCTACTTCCAACCCTCTGCCATAGGCAGGGACACCTCCCACTAGTACAGCTCACTCAAGGCCTCGTCCAGCCTGGCCTTGAACACCACCAGGGCGGGAGCAGCCACAACCTCCCTGGGCAACCTGTGCCAGTGCCTCACCACCCTCACTGCAAAGAACTTCCTCCTAACATCCAGTCTAAATCTCCCCTCTGCCAGTTTAAACCCATTGTCCCTTGTCCTCTCATTGCAAGACCTTGTCAATAGTCCCTTCCCAGCCTTCCTGTAGGCCCCCTTCAGATACTGGAGTCCTGAGAATACATAAGAGAAACACCAAGGTCAGTGAAGAAGGAGGTGCTGCTGCAGGCACTGGAGCACAGTTTCCTGGTAGCCTGTGATGAAGACCGTAATGAGGCAGGTTGCCCCCTTGCAGCCCATGGGGGTTAGTGTTGAAGCAGATACCCATCTGCAGACCATTGAGGACCTCACACCAGAGTAGGTGGATGTCCAAAGGACTGTGACCCCATGGAGAACCTGCAGTAGGGTGGGCTTCTGGCAGGATCTGTGGGCCCATGGAGAGAGGAGTCCACAGTAGAGTAAGTTTGCTGACAGGATTTGTGATCCTGCAAAGGCCTCATGGTGAAGCTTATGAAGAACTGCAGCTCCTGGGAAGGACTCGCATTGGAGAAGCTTGTGTTTGACTGTCTCCTGTGGGAAGAACCCCATGCTAAAATGGGGGAATAATGTGAGGAGGAAGGAGCAGCAGAGACAACTGACCACAACCTCCATTCCCCAATCCCCTGCACCATTTGGGAGAAAGAGATGGAGAAACTGGGAAGAAAGGAGCAGTGAGAGGAAGGTGTTCTAAGATTTGAGGTTGTTTCTTATTATCATACTACCATTTGATTGACAATAAATTAGACTGATTCCCCCAAGTCAAGTCTGTTTTGACTGTGACAGTAATTGGTGTGTGATCTCTTCCTGACCTTACCTCAATCCGTGAGCCTTTCTTTTCCTCCCCCTGTCCAGCTGAGGAAAACAAAGTGATAAAGTGGCTTTGGTGGGCACCTGGCATCCAACTAGGGTCAACTAAGCACAGCTAATGACAGATGATACAATGACATAGAAACCCTGCTTTTCTGTAAAGTAAGTTTGTGGTTCCACATGTATTCCAATAGTTTTACCCAGGGATTTTTGCAGAAAAACACCTGCAAAATGCACAGAGACTGAGGAGTAACATTTATTATTTTCATGGCAAATCTGTAATTCCTAACAAGATCTTGTAAAAGAAGATCCATATCAATATAACTATTATCCATATTAAAAAATGAAACCTTGTATCATTAAATGGTATTCACATTAAGAAAAACAATTAAGAATTTTCTTTGTGAAAGCAAGCAAAACTTTTGTCTTCCACATTAGAAGTAGAATCATTATAAGTATGTGTCTTTATTCTCCTACTTTTCCAGCATTTTTACCAGATAGGATGAATTTGTCCCATATGAAAATGCTCTATATCTCAGCGAATTGTGCTCTGAGAAGCAGTGAAAGAGAAGGAAAATTGCTTCTTTCATGTTTGAGCAGTACAGGCTATCACAACTTCTAATGAAATGGATATTGGTTTTTCATTCTCTACAAAATCACCTCCTGCAACTCACTGACCCATGGGTCCCATCTACTAACAGCAAACTGTCACAACTAAAGGGATGGACACCCATCACAGGGATTGCTGTACTTGGCGGGTCTACTAAACCAATTTTGAACCTATACCATAGTCCACAAAAGAGGTTGTTCTTTATTCTCCAAAGCCTTTCTGTCGTGTTGCTGGGCTCTTAAGAAATGGGTTTGAAGCCTGAAGAATGTTTTTCCAGGTAGTTCTTTCTGTGAACCAACCATCTCCATTGTTCATTGCTTTTAGGAAACAGTAATAAAAGTTGTAGCTAGAGAAGAGAGAGAGTTCTTACAGAAGCAGAAACTTTGACAACTAAAGTGAAAATCTGCTCATCCCCTTACCTCACACACAAGAATATTCTCCAGTTTCTGTTCTGAATTCTTTAGAGCTTATGAAGTAGAGCTGAATTCTTTTTGACCTCTGGAAAACCTATAAGAAGCTAAAATCAAAGTTATTGAAAATGAAGGAGAAGATAAATACATTTTCATTCCTTTTCCCCCAAATATATATGACAATGCATTCTTTGAATTTTTACATTTTAATGTTGCAAATTTGGGATCTTTTTACCTTTTTTGTTTTTTCCCCAGAGTGTTTTGGGGTATCATTGATTAGAGGCAAATTTGCAGAGATAACTATAGTTCTCTGCATCACTGTTAAAGCTTCTCTTGGCAGAAGCGTTTGTCTCTACACACAGCATTTCAAGTAACTAAACTTTGGATAACATGAGGTAACAGAGTTTAAGAGTGTGTGTGTGTGTATATATATACGTATATATATGTGTGTGTGTATATATATATATATATATATATGTAATTAGTGATGAACAACTCTGCTAAAAAAACCCCAGAAGCTAAACCTGATGAGGTTGTTCCTTTACTGAAGACTTTCTTGTCCGTTAGTTTTGGGAATAACACTTGCTTTAGTTCTCTCAGTTATTCCAATTTCAGACAAAATTTATTATTCTTTCACTTCAGCTGAAATGAATGTAGGAAATTAAGTAACAAAGCTAAAGTTACTGGGGATGGCACAAAATTCAAAGGTACATATATAAAGGTATACCAGGGGATTATGCAGTAGGAGGAAAACCCTTACCCACATTCGTGTCAGCATGTTGCTGCTGCTAGTATTTATAATAGTGTGAAGTCAATTTGAAACTTGCTTTGTGCTTGTAGATTATTGATGCTCTTTTTGTTCTGCATGCTGTTTGAAGAATTGACTGCTACTTAAGGTTACTGGTCCTCTTTGAGTAGAAAGACATAGAATCATCATAGAATGGTAAGGTTGGAAGGGACCTCAAGGATCATCTAGTTCCAACCCCCTGCCATAGGCAGGGACACCTCCCACTAGTACAGGTTACTCAAGGCCTCATCCAACCTGGCCTTGAACACCTCCAGGGAGGGAGCAACCACAACCTCCCTTGGCAACCAGTGCCAGTGCCTCAACACCCTTACTGCAAAGAAATTCCTCCTAACATCTAGTCTAAATCTTCCCTCTGCCAGTTTAAACCCATTGTCCCTTGTCCTGTCATTGCAGGACCTTGTAAATAATCCTTCCCCAGCCTTCCTGTAGGCCCCCTTCAGATACTGGAAGGCTACTATCAGGTCCCCTCGAAGCCTTCTCTTCTCCAGGCTGAAGA